>JAPSGF010000012.1:7707748-8065165 GCA_035772895.1 Perdix hodgsoniae | reverse complement strand
TATCATCAGGCATTCTGGACTTCAATATTACCAATGAGAAGATCAGAAAACAAACTTTTAACAGTGACACTGTTACCTTCCATCTGTTTTTACATTTTATAACTAAAGGTTTTGGTACAAGGAGGGTGAAAAAACATGTCTTCAACTGAACTGTGGGTATCTGACACTATCTTAACATATGTGGAGGGAAATTAAATGCCTTTGCTGTTTTTCAAGTCTTTCTCCTTGGTCTCCATCTTCTCAGAGTACAGAAGCCTATTTATGCCTTTTTTATTCCCATTTCTTTCTAGTCTCCTCTCCCCCCATCTCCAGGCACAATAAGACACAAAAGGATAAAAATGCAAATGAATCTTTTATGTTTAGACTTTGATTAATGTTGTTTTAACAACAGAAAAACCTCCATACCCTAACAAGGCATTGGATCTACTATGGGATCCAGGACCTCTGTTAGGACACAAGTACTGCCAAACTGCACTTCATTATCTGAAGGACGATTCTTAAATATAAGTATATTCTAAGAACTGCAACAGATACATTAATGCCTTGTCTGGCATCCAAGCCTGCTCATCAGACTTCCAGCCTACTGTTCCTAGAAAGTGAATGGCAGAGAGGTAACACTGTCTGCAGAAACCTCCTTCATTAGAGAGGCAAAAAGTAGAAAAGCTCTAATATCACATTTTGGGAAAAAACAAGCACTTATAAGCAGAAGTCTGTTTAACCTTTGAAGTAGAAGTGTTATACAAATAGTTTAGATTTAATGTCTGATTTGTAGTATTACAGTAGCAGTGATAGATTTCTGCTGTGTATTAGGGGTCTGCTAGATTGAGCATGCACTCATTTAACATACATTTTGATGTGCGCATTGTAACTGCATACCAAGCAAAGAATGTGGGTTAGAAGAGCTTTTCAGCACTGGCAATTTCTGAATATATCCGTGAAGAATAGAAGTGGTTGTTATATAGAGAGCTCGAACCCTCAAGCACAGGCCTTATGAGGAGCGGCTGAAGGAGCTGGGATTGTTCCGTCTGGAGAAGAGGAGGCTCAGGAAGACCTTATTGCTCTCAATAACTACCTGAAGTAGTGAGCTGGGGGTCAGCATCTTCTCTCGTGTAACTGGTGATAGGACTAGAGGGAATGCCTTCAAGATGTGCCAGGAGAGATTCAGGCTGGACATTAGGAAATACTACTTCAATAAAAGTGTGGTCAGGCTCTGGAATGGACTGCCCAGGGAGGTGGTGGAGTCACCAACCTGGGGGTGTTCAAGGAACGTTTGGATTTTGTGTTGAGGGACATGGTTTAGTAAGAACTATTGGTGACAGGTGGATGGTTGGACTGGATGTTCTTGTAGGTGTTTTCCAACCTTGGTGATTCTGTGATTTGAAAGCGTCTGTGTTATGGGATATTGGTGGGAAGGTTCAGCCCCTACAGCCATACCACCAACACCCAGCTCTGATGTTATGGGCCAGCATCATAAAACAAAAGGCGTTGCTTTTGGATCAGTCAAAGCCACATGGCAATCTACAGGCAGAAATGGAGAAGTTTCCAAAAAGAAACCAAAGATTTCTTAGAAAGTTATCATTATGATTCCAGACTCCCTCTCCCCCAAATGCTCTTAAAATTAGTCTCATTCGTTATGCTGCATTGCTGAATAAGAAGTAATTGTAACTGCTCTCTTACTGAAGCTGCTGATTTCCTTTCATACATTTTGCATGTCACACAGTTCAGAAATTAAAATCTGCTTGCCCAGGATGGACAGGCCAAAATGCTTGAGAGGCACAACTCTTCAGCCTGCAATAAATTAGCTAAATCCAATTAACCAAAAATTCTAAGTAAAATGTACTACTCCGTTTAAAATTCAGAAATGCTTAAAATTCACATTTTGGAATCAGTTGTGCAAGCAAAAGCACCCTCAAGGAGTTACAGATAGGAGTGTGGTCTGAGCACACTCCATTGAGCTCCAACCATACATTATCCAAAGGGAGCAGTGAATGGCATCTGTGGGTGAAGCAGCACCATTCTCCTAAAACCCGGCACCAAATGAGCTTGATTTGGAAGCTCTCTCCAGAACATGCTGTTCTCCCCACAGAGAACAAATATCAACTGTTTAGAACTGTGGAGGAAAAAGATTAAGCTCTTAACAAAGAAAAGAGGTGCAGACTTGTAAATACTAGTGTATTCAAAGCAAAGGATGTTGTCCTTTGTTTTTCAAATACATGTTTTATTCTGGCAGAACAAACTGATTCTGTGAAATCCAGTTGTTTTTCTAAGCTTCCCCTCTGCCTTGGAAAAACAGACATCAGTGGCAGTACTGGGAAAAAGTTTTCCAGTTCAGGTCAAGAGGAAAGAGCCCTACATACCCAAATGAGGACAGCCCAGTTAGGACGTACATAAGGCCAGGAATGACCTGGATATAAATCCCTACCCCATTGGACTCAGAAGCATGACCTCACTAGCCTTCCAGTGAAGACAGGAGCTGCCTGTTAATTCTGCAACAGAAAGGTAGGAACAGAGGAAAGTGGGTGCTGGGACAGCGTATTCATACTTTCTCCCACAGGCAGATGAAGATAAATGCCTGCACTGACACTGGCTGCTTTTAGCACTATTACCCTATTAAACACAATCTCAAGTCCCTTTAAGATGATTAAAAACCATAGAATGTTTCTGATCAGCTGAGTGCTGCACAAACTTGCTGTATGGCAAAGCTGACATCCAGCCAAACGGCTCTTCCATGGCCCACAACGTCAGGACAACACAGCCCAAAGATATTTCCAATTTCCTGATTATGTTCCCTCAAAGTAGTATCACCCACAGAGAAAATCATAATGTGTAATTTGTACAATTGCAGCTTATAAAAGTTAATTATAAGAGTTCCTTCTACCCCTGGCACAATATATACTTTTTAATAAATAACATTGTAATTGAATACGATTGTCCACCGCAATCCCATTCCAGGTACCCAAAGGCAATTAGATTAATACTTGCACTACAGAAGGATGTGCAACCATCACATAAATTAAGCTTTAAGAAATAGAAGGCTTTGACAGAATAGCGCTGTTACAAAACAGCAGTAAATGAGCACTGTTTCTTTTAGAAGCTCACTGCAAGTGCTGAAGGGCTCCCACACTCAGAACTTGTGATCACTGCTGTAGCATTAGTTGTCTAACACACAAGAAATATCTTGCATACATCAAGGATGGACTGTAGGCAGCTTTGTGCCCCATCTCATGAAATCACTTCCTTTTTTTCCTCCCATGGTGACCAGCAATCACAGAATGACAGGGGTTAGAAGGGACCCCAAGATCATTGAGTCCAACCCCCCCTGCTAGAGTAGGTTCTCTGTAGCAGGTTGCACAGGTGAGTGCCCAGATAGGTCTTGAATATCCCTATAAAAGGACTGCACAACTATTCCGGGCAGTCTGAGTGCTCCATCACCCTTACTGTATACATATCATTGTAGTATTTTTTTATTTTTTAATTGTAAGACAAGAGCAAGGAAATTGTTTGAGAACCATTAGAAAGACTTCATTCAGACACTACCCACTGTCCCAGAATGCTCCATATCTGAGGTTTAACTGTTGATCGACTGCTATGGATATTGCTGTAGAATTCCCACTTCAGCATTTCACAACAGTTTTGGACAAAAAAAGGCAATATCTATTCATGATTGGAATGGCATTAAATCAGCATTGCCATTCCAGACAGCACTGCATGTCGCCACATCAGCAAGCACACAACTCAGCCCTAAGGAGTATGACTCTGTATGACTTGAAGTCCAGCACAACTTTTGTGCAGGCTAGGTGAAAGTAAATTATGAGAAACTTTAATTACCCAAAGTAAGGAAAGCTCCACCTTTCTGGTGCTTGAAGTTTTGAAGAAGCTTCAGAAAGCAATGCAATGGTTACAAAAGACATCAGAATGCCTGCGTGCTCCTCTGGCTTCAAGTGACACAACAGTATTTACAAACCTTCCACCAGAAAATGAGTGAGGCATCATACACAGCAATCAGAGCAAATGTGTTGTGACACATATCAAAACCATATCCCCACTGTAACTAACCAGAGGGGAGCTCAAGGGCACACATTTAGAAACCAGAGACAGTCCATAGAGTTTTGTTACTGCTCCCCAAGAACAAAAAAGGGAAAAACCAGTCTCATATTGCAAGGCTAGTTATGATGAAGATATTATGTCTGACATCATTCAAATACCTCAGACTTAGCAGAAGACTAATTTTTCAGTTTAACGTACTATAGGCATCTAAATTCAACAATTGCAATCGCTCATAGTAATGTACATGTCAAGAGGAATTTAAGGCATCCAACACTTTCAAAGAATCTTCTAATGGAGACCCATAAAATGCCAAGTTATGCCATAGCTAACTAATTTTATGCATTAAGGTGATGTGCTTTGAAGAAAATCCAGGAAATCTGCATGATAATATCTCAGCTGCAGAATTATGAGTAGAATGTTTTCTGTTCCTCAGCCTCCATCAAAACATGAATGCTTGCAGTGAAATGTGGGTTTATGCTACACCACTTTGACCTTTGCAGTGTTTTATATTTGAGCAAATGGGCATTCCATCCATTTCCCAGAGGCTAGTCAGACTGTAAACAGGAGAAAACGAGGAATTGCAGCCAATCTAATTACAGAATATTGAAAAGGTCAAAGAAGTGCACCAAACCAGTATAATTTTCAAAATGAAAGTTATCAAGATTATCAAGAGCTCTTGGATAAAAAGAAGCAAAAGGAAAATAAAGCATGCCATCATTTTTGACACTCTAGCCTGGGGAAGGGGGTAACCCATGGATCATACCAAGAGCTGGAAAACTGTGAGCCCATTTCTACATGGCAGGTTAACATGGGCTGCAAAATGCCAAGCCAGAAGAACTGTCCACAAGTAGTTTTTAATAATACCCCAGTTCACTTAAGTTAGAATTTAATTGCGCCAATGTTAGGGACAAAAAAGCAGTGGTGGAACTACTGAACCATCACTACTGTATGGCCACAATGCAGCCAATATTCCCACACAGCCTTGCACACACCTTGGAAGAGATACCAGCCACACACAGCTGTCATATCCATTTAACTGCTTCCTCTCAGCAAGCTGGGCACTTAGTTAACTGTTTTTGACAAGGACTCCAAAAGCAGAACAGTAACTCAGGTTCAAACTATTGGAATGATATCCATAAAATCTATTATCATCTCCCTTCCAAAGGTTCATTTAGAAGGACCACAGTCAAGCAGATATATCAGGAGGAATTAATACATACCTGTAAAACAATGGTACATAAGTGTGCTACATATACATTTTAGTAATACATTTCAGCTAATAAGAATAAATATGTGCTCTGAAATTAAGGCACTGGGAGGAGAAGAGCAAGGCTAGTAAAATAAAGAAGCCTGTATTCCCTCTCAAAGAGAAGAGGGCTGCTCTGTAAAAGCTCTGGGAAGGACAGAGCAATTCAAAAAGGCTTACAGCAGACAGATGTCGCCTTTAGAGATGGCAAGATCTGAATTTACTGGCTAAATTAGCGTCAAAGAGAAAAGGAGAAGAGACACATCCCTGGGGTAATAGTGGCCACTCGACACAGGGCTGGGAGGGCAGCAGCACATGGCACACACACCCTGACCACTCAGGTCCCTATGGCACAGGGTGTGCTACAGCAAGCATGCTAGTTGTGCCAGCACAGAGCTTGCTGCATTGCTGGGAAACAAGGAGCCACCAACTGCAAGGCTGCATGTACGTCATGTTACCCCTTCACTCACAGAAGCATTTAACAATGCAGGCATTACTTAAACCTGAGCATCATAAGCAGGCAAAGAGATCATTCAACATTCTGTGACAGGGGAAGGACATAGGCCATTTCTGAAGGAAACATCACCTCTTCTACCTGAGGAGATATCATTACTGAGCATCAGCATGGCAGCTTTAATTCACACAGAAAACAAATCTGAAAAGCTGCAGAATGAAATCAGTGCACACTCTCAATAATAGAGGCTGAGCTGACATTACTGCTACCACAGCCAGTGCTGTTCTGCTGATACTCTCCAGAGGAGCAATTCTTTACTAAATGTCTCCAATCAGGATCAATCTGTGCCACACATACTGGACATTTAAGAAAAAACACAAAGTTATCACTGGCTGCAGCCCTCACCTCCACAATTTGTCAGTTCTCAAAACATTTCTCACTCAGATCTCAGCAATCGTGATGAAAAGACTCATCCATCTTTATTACTTCAAAGGGAATATATTACTATCTAAAGTGTCACTTAATTTTCTATACCAACTACGTATTTTCTAGTGAACAATTTACATGGAAATCGTAGCCACAGCAAAGAAAAAAGATGATTAATGATCAATCAAATATAAGTTTCACTGTAACAAATATTTTGTTATCACCAGTCACTATGATTTATTGTGATCTACAAAGCCTACTCTCAAAAAAAATGACCATCTCTAAAATGAATTTGTATGCTCCCCACAGGAAAATTCCATTTTTGACCATTTTCAAAATATATGAAAAATAGCATTATGAGATGCGTAACAAATCATACACATCTTCCTAGCAGCCATTCTGGTCCAGTTGTGGGTTCTGATACAGCCCATATGAAACAGTTTGCAAGGGCGGTTCTATTTATCTTTGTTTCATTGTTTAAGCTCAGCTGGAAAGGAACAATTCTCCTGCAGCCTTGGCCCAAACCCCAGGAGGTGCAGGTCCCAGCTCCACCAGCCACCACTTCCCATCAGCACTGAGGTCTCCGTTATGAGCACAACACAGCCACTGCACAAGAACATGCAGGAACTCTACAGAGTAGGGGATTCCTTGGTCTCTCCCATCAGTGATGGCACATCAGCTTCTAACAGTGGAATCAACAGCATTAGAGGTGGTGCCACGCATCTTACAATCCTAGTCCCCAGCCTTTCTCTGGCTCCCCCTTCCCAGGCACTGTTGCCCTGTGTTGCCCTAACCTGGGAGAGAGAAATAAAATTACATGCAAAGGCCATTTGTTAAAAATAAGAACTCTACTATAAAGTCTTTACAGATTGTTTAAAGCAACATAGCCTACAAAAATACTACGAGAACATACAGCTGTCCTGAAAACTATTTATTGGCTCTAAAAATGCCCTCTCTGAAAAAAAAATTAAAATTAATAAACAAAACTTTCCATAAATATGCTCTATAAACTGCCTGGCAAGAAGAGAATGAGGAGTTTTCAGGGCCAAGACTGCAAAAGAATAGTAATGGATGAAGAACAAACTAAACACTTTCCATATGGCAAACAACGCAAAGAGCCACTCCTGTTAGAAAGGAAGTCAGCAACACCAACTATATCATGAGTCTTTACTGCAACTGTTTTGAATTTATTTTATAAGGATGTGCAAGCAGGTTGTGAGACCAGCTAAGCTCTGCCCATCCCCACCAGCAGCACACTCCAAGGAGGGATGCACAACAGTACTGTATTCACCTAGGGCACAGTGGGGGCTCAGCTGTTGCCCCTGGAAGACTTATCTGTGCAGAATTAGTGCTCCACCTTACCACACAGCAGTTAAAAGTGTAGCCTAGAAATAACGTTCATTTTGTAACATGATTCCTAGGAAAAGATCTTCTACAAGGGGACAATCTTGGGAAGACAAATCCCTTCCTCCCAGCCTCCGTGCTGGCAATGCAGGGATGCAGAATGTCTCAAAAGAAGTATGACAAAGCCACAGCTGCCATCCCTCATCCATCAATCTCTGCTTAAATAGAGACTGAAAGCTTCTTGAACATAGGTACAAAAAATAACTCAGTCTTACTGGGAAAACCCAGATTGGCATGCAGGAGGTGCTGCGGAACAGCTGTGAGCCTGCTGCAGTGTGTGGGCAGACTGCAGCTCCAGAGACCAACGCTGTGCCGCTCATTGCTCTGAGACCATTGTCTTGATGATGGCAGCAATGTGGTGCAAAAGAGTATTTTCTAACCCGCGCTATTGGCACATTCACCCATCGTATTAATAATGCTACAATGCTGCTTGTCTCTACGTCATAAATCCTCACCTTTTTGGTGCATAAATCAGCAGCAAGGCAGGGCAAGCTTGGAAACAGATGGCTCTGAGGAGACTGCTAGGTCCTGGTGACATTTCAATGCCAGGCTGGATGGGGCTGTGAGTAACCTGGCCTAGTGAGAGGTGACCCTGCATATAGCAGGAAGGTTGGAACTAGACGATCTGAAAGGTCTCTTCCAACCCAAACCATTCTACAATTCTAACCCCAGGATTTGCACTTGTCAGTTTCACTACACAATCTGTATGGTGTTTTTTGTTTGCTTCGTCCAGAGGTGTGCAGAATACCACCACAGTCCTGCTTCCCATGGCTCTATTACAAGGGGAGGAGATCTTGGAAATGGAACTGCTTTCTTCCCAAACACTGTCACTATTAAAGAAAGAGTGAGAAAAGATGCAAACAACTGGAGGCCTTCACAAAGCTTATTTCAAAGAGCCCAAAGCTCTATCACCACTGCAGTTTCTGCTTTCTGACCCAGGCACTGCAGGTGGCGGAGGTCCCATGGTTATCTGCCTTCTTTCTGTTTGCGCAGGGTAAAACTTAAACTCGAAACGCACCACAGAGCCTTTGCCTAAAGTGATTCACCTTCACAACAGTCTTCCTGGATTTCTTCACTTTCAAAAGCAGTTATTTTGCTGACATGGTCTTCAATTCTCCCTTACCTGAGGAAATCTTGTCTACTGCAGCATCTAATTCTACCAGTGCAAGTACAAAGTGACCCAGGTGAGGACATCCATAAAACTAGTTATTTTGTGATTTCCACATCACACTTAATCCTATGAAAGTGGGTTAGGTCAGAGCACCTCGAGTGCTCAGCTAACTGCCTGCGTACGAGCAGCACCACCCACAAGAACATTTCTGGGCAGAGCATGCCACAAGCAGTTTCTACAACAGAAGAGTGCTCTTCATCCCACACTGACCAGTTATGATAAAAACTTAGTGACATCTTGAAAATCCTCTTGTGATAAAGGAAAACATAATAAAACAGCATATTCATGCCCGTTCTGCAGAAAGTGCTCATCTCTGAAGAAAAGCTACGTTATTACAAAAGCACCAAGTTAAGAACTGATTCCAGATGCATTAATGAACAACATGCCACACTGCTCCCCACTTCAGGAAAATTATTTTCCCCAGTTCCTTTTTAACACTCATTTCACACTTGGCTTTTTTAATTTGTTAATGAACTTCTCCAGGAAGCCTCCGATCCTTGCAGCACCTCCAGGCACTCTTCTATCACATAAGATCATGAAATAACCCTCCCGTAAGCAGTGTCTTTCTCAAACACCTGTAAACCTTACAACCAGGCAGGCACGTTAATTAATTCATGCTACAGTCACATTTGCAACTATTCACTATGTTCGACTTCATTTAGGGTCACAAGATCATTGCAAGTTTCCACTACAAAAAATTGGTCTTATAGCACAGGATATGATACTGCAGTATATAAACAGATCTTGAAAAAATTCTATACGCTAGAAATATATGTTCTGGCACAGTAAGCAAGACTGAAGTACCCCAAAACTAACATCTCTTCTCAAATGTCAGCAATAAGATGCAATATAAAGCGATGTAAGTAGTAAATTATTGTATCTCATGAGATTTTATACTGAACAGAGGAACAGTCATGCTATTAGTGCTAAACGCAAAATAAAGGAGATTTTATCCACATTTAAGTTAATATACTTAAATAGCATCTTTTAATTAAGGATACTAAATTGTTATGTAATCAAGAACAATTTTAAGCCAATCTAAAGGAACAGAGCCCATAAAGGTAAGTTGGTTATATATCTGCTAAGGCCATTTTAAATAAGGCCAAAATCCTTTGTGTCTGGCAGTATGTGTTTCACGAAGCTCTATTCTGCTGAAATACACTGCTTTTCAGGCAATGAGCCGAAGGGGAGGTCAGAGCCCATGAGAGGGTCTTCTCCAGAAGAATGTAACCCCAATCATTTACCCAGCAGCCCCGCCACCACACATACTGGAGTCACCCAGCGAGCGAAGAGCTCATACAAATTATCTTTGCTTTTCCGTTGAACAGCATGCACTTCCAATTTCTCTTTTTAGCAACCACAGCTGTGCAGCAAATGCAAGACACTTCATTTATCAGAAGACTACAGTGCTGACAGAGGTAGTACAGCAAGGCAGCCTCTTCCATCTGTTAAATATATGCCTATTTTCCCCCAATAGCTTTCCTTCTTTCTTCCATAGAAGCACAAGCATTTTTATGCTAAATATTTTGGCCATGTATACAATTTTTGCCCTATTCTTCTCTAACTGACAAGTCAACTTCCCCACATCAGACCAGTACAGTCATTTATGCCACTCATTGTTTGCTCTCAAAAGTATATATTGAGAATATAATATGGTATTGTCAGATCAGAATGACAGCTGATGGTAATGCAAGTTCCTCTGTATTCTGGATGCCAGTATTATAGCCTAACATTTGTTGAGGGTTAGTGCTTCAGGGAAAAAGAGAGTTGAGCCCTTGCTTCAGACTGCAGTAAGATCGAGTTTAGGAAGCACACAGGTCAATGACAGTAAATTAAATAGATTACAAAAAGTTTGAAAAAAATTTTGGAACAAAAATACGTGATACATTTTCAAGGTCAATGACTGAAAGTCTCAGTATAACACAAGTGATTTTAAAACAGTCCATTCAATGATTTTCCTGATACTTGTTCACAAAGAGGAAGAAACGGTTTGTTTTCAGAACCCAAATTCAGTCTCTTAACATAGCTCGTGTTTGTACTTAGTACTACCTTAAGGTATAGAAGGAAGATTTACCATTCAACATGTAGATTCACATTAGATTGTAATCACTTCTCAGAGCGATAGAATTTTTTTCGCAGAGGATTAGAAACCTTCCTCAGCTGTTGAATTTGCTGCCAGTTGTTTTGTAGTGAAAAGGAAAAAGAGAGGAAAGTGAAATCGAATCAAGGCCATCTGCCTCAGCAGAGGCCCAGCTGTCCCACCAGCTCTGCTCAAAGCTCCCTCTTGCTTTCTGTTCTCTGCAGCCTGCGCTTGCTTCTTTGGCAGCCACAACATGGCCCAGCAGTTCTTCTACAGTAAGAGAACATTTAAAGGAAGCAAAGTTGGGAAGAAAGCAACAAGCATACAGTCAGACCACACGCCACTTTATAAACAAACAATAGATGTCAGTTTCCGGTCCTGTTTCCCTTTCCAAACTCATTACTGCCTTTCCTTTTGACTGCTGATGCCCCCAAAAATGGATGTGGTTGGATTCTGGAAGGATGAGCATTAGAAAATGAAGTCCTGAAAAACAACTTCTACATACTGACTCTGTCCCAGCCTTTAATGGCAGACAGGTATGACGTGTTTGAGAAAGATTACCAACTACCAGTTAGTAGTTACCAGGAACTCTTACAACAAGCTGCAGAGCAGGAACCATTAGAATCTGTAACAGAATCACAGAATGGCCCAGGTTGGAAGGGACCTCAAGGATCACGAATCTCCAACCCCCTGCCACATGCGGGGCCACCAACCTCCACATTTAATACCAGCCCAGGCTGCCCAGGGCCCCATCCAGTCTGGCCTTGAACACCTCCAGGGATGGACGGGGCATCCACAGCCTCTCTGGACAGCTGTTCCAGTACCTCACACCACTCTCTCTGTAACAGAATCACAGAATGGCCAGGGTTGGAAGGGACCACAAGGATCCTGGATCTCCAACCCACCTGCCACATGCAGGGCCACCAACCAATCTGGAACAACATTCATGAAATGAGATGTTAACAACTGCAATCACCATCACCAAGCCTTTCTGGTATGATGGGCATCTAGAAAAGGATCCACTGCTAGCAAACAAAAATCAATTTCACTTTGCTGGGCCACATCCAGTATTGTGCATACTTATGCCATCTTTTCCATATGACATTTTCATCCTCAGCTCCCTATTGTCTCGACAAAGAGCAAGAGTTACGAAACATAATTCCAAAGTGAAATTTAAAGCAAACAAAACTCTATCTTAGTTTGCCTTCTGAGGAGGGCTACACAGGCAAGTCGATCTCTGATCTGAATCTATTAGTTCAGGTGAAGAGCATGGCTGTAATGGAAATTTCCTAGTTGTTTTGTACAGTGGGGGAAAAAAGTTTACTCCCAGGAAATTTGTTGGAGGCTGCCCTGCTTCACTGCAATTTCATGCTTGCATTTCTCACTATCAGAAGAGATTCAACACCCATGGGATTAGTTCCCCTTCTCCATTAGCCTGTCTTTAGAGATGCACACAATAAATAAGCAATAAACTGTGGCACACTATAAGCAAGCCTCTCCACCTCTGTTCACTTCAGCTTCTCACAAAGCAGCTCCTTTCTGCCTGCAGTCCTTCTCTGGTGTTCAGCAGCAGCTCCAAAAGCTGCTGACCTCTGGCTGCAGCTAAAGCTGACCCTGTGACTCCTTTAGCACGCCACGTGCCATGGGTATGGCCACGCAGGGAAAATATCAAGGGTCAGTTCAAGGGAGGGTATTATAGAAAGGCTGACTTGTGTAAGCAGAGTATATTAGGAGACACTTTCTGAACACAAATTAATGGACTGTCTGATAGACAGAATGGGTTTAATTTTTCTCCAATAGAAAAATAAAGCAGGGAAGACAAGCCTTAGATCTAACTCAGAAGAGTCATTTATGTTCCACAGCACATTTTAACCACAAGACAGGAGACATCCCTTTCTCCCTCTCTCAAGCTAGAAGTGCCAGAGCAGTACAACTTACAGGTAAGTTGGGTGTCCTCATATTTGCTCAAATCTACATAAAGCAGCACAGAGTAATAAATCTTACTTAATGCAGAAGTCAAGAATACAAAGGGTTTTTTTGTTTGTTTGTTTTTTTGTTTGTTTTTTAAATGAAACCATCCTAACTATATACAGTTCCACAGTTACTCCAGAAGTCCGTTAACAGCCAAATGCGGGTGTTACATAGCTTTCCAATTGCTTCGGTGAAAGTCACAAATTTGTTCAGATGTCCCACCTCATGTTTTCTTTTTAAATATATGGCAGTACTTCACAGAAACACAGAATGGCTTGGAGTGGAAGGATCCTCAGAGATCACCCAGTTCCAAACTGCAGCTGTGGGCAGGGCTGCCAAGCACTAGACCAGGCTGTCCAGGGCCCCATTCGCCTCCAGGGATGGGGCATCCTTCACAGACACATCACAGTGACTTATAACTGACAAAACCGATGAGTATAACAGCATCGTATGGCCACAGCACAACTGGCATCCCGGTCATGTGTGTGAACATGTACTTGGTATTTACTGTGGAGCCTTCTTCAACATAAAGGAGAATAAATCTAGCAAGTATTGCAAGCTTATCTTCTAATTTAATACAGATATTCCCTAAGCATCTGGTCTGGACATACATGAAAATAGGTGATAGAAATGCAAACAGCGAGTGTGTTATTTATACCTGCAAAATCAGGCTTAGCTGATACCAAACTGTCAGAAATATACATCTAGTATAGTGTAGATATAAAAGAGTGTGCTACAGCAATGCCAAGTGTTCATAGTTGCTCAAAGATAAAAACACCCCCTCTCCGCCTCCCTTCCCCCCCAGCTTAAGTTCTCTATGAACCACTTATTTGTATGAAGGTACTGTAAGTATGGATTCCTGACTAAGCTTGAGTTAAAAAATGCACCATTTTCCAAGCAAATTTCCCAGGATATGGCTGTATTTTATAAGTTTTTTATAAGCTCTGAAGCTCACGTTGCAAAATAGTTGTCTCCAGAAGCTGAAGCCAGGAATGACAGTGTGGCTAATGGGAAACTGGTGTGGCTGAATGAACCTTTATCAAGAATCTAAAGATAAGGGCTCCAACAATGTGCCGAAAAGAGTTTAATCAATACTTGTTTTAGTACAAATATTACTTTGGCTTACTACATGATTTTATTAACTTCCAACTGTGGGTAATTTTTATGCCCCAGGCATTCAGCTTTAAGCTGCTCTGTCTGTGAATGGCTCAGCTTGACCAATTATGAAAAAAGGGCGATGTGTATATGCAGGCCTGAGATAGCATGCAATTCATTTCTTTTATACCAATAGCTCTTAATTTTCCTCTTAACATACATATGCAGCAAAGTTTGAGGGGAAAAAAAGAGGCTGATTCTTTGTCTTGTTTTTAAAGAGTTAAGTTGGAAGACATAGCTAGTCACATCCCCAGTCTTGCCAAGCTTAATAAGAGCCTTCACATCCATACACATTGCCTGAAGATAAAAGCACAGGTGCATCACTTCACTGCTGGACGCATTCCCTCCCCTATCCACATCTCAGCCTATAGCCCTTCATGGCCTGCCCAGTGATGGTCACAGCTGTATCCAGACACATGCTGTGTGAGAGCATGGGACAGAACCTTTCATAGAGCACCAGCCAGGAAAAAGTCCATACTAGGCTGGTGTCCTGAGCCCCTCGCCTCATCACACCCACACGTCATTTACCAGCATATAGGCTGTTTCCTGCTAATAGCTGTTCTGACATTTATCATCTACCACCAATACCTTCTGAGCACCTCAGCACAGTAAGAATTTACCCCAGTAGTTAAAAAAAAAAAAGAACATTTATTGTCAACAAGAATAAAAATGGCCAAACACATAGGTTTTGTTAAATAGCTGTGATTGATAAAGCTTGACAGGTTTTAGCATGTCTGTTTACTTCGATTTAGGGTAATCATCTGATTCTTCTGTTATACTCAGAAAGTTATTTTAAAGCGTAAGATTTCTAGTAAGCTTCAAACCTCACACAGAATTGATTTTAGCACATATAGCACTACTGGTGTCTGATACTGATGAATTACCCTGCTAGTGAAACACAATTTCTACTAAATCAACAAATAGTTTGCTATAAAGGCCATAAGATACACTCAGTTCCTACAACAAAGGCTCCCATTTCCTCTTCATTAATCCTTGTAAGCAAGATTCGATAGATAAGGCCAGCTTTCAGGAGTTTTATGGTGTTCTTAGCCATTTTGAAGGAAAAGGAAAAAAACAGCCCAGAAGTTAATTTAAGCCACATGACCCAGTAGAGTCCAAGGCCACTATTTCAAACACTTGTCTCTTATGATCAGGAGGCAAATGCCTAATTTTCCATTATCTCCCAACTCACATTACTGAAAAATAATCTTTCAAGCACTCAAAATGCTGCAGATATTCACTGAAAAGTACCTCCAGAAAGAAAAGTACCTAATTTGAAGCTAACACTTGATTTTTATGTTCTATAATATTCCCTCATTTTTAGAGCTTACAATAGTTCAGCTTTAAAATGTTATTGTTCTGCTTTGATTTAAGAAAAATGAACTTGAGAAGTCAAAAAGAGGAGGAAAAGGTCATTAATATTCAGAATTGGAAAGCTATTTTTGATGCAGCCATTTTGCTTCAGAGTGAAACGCAGCCAAGAAAACCATTCCCACAACATTTCCACCAACAAGAAGCAGCAATTCTATCTCTCACAGTCACTGCTAAGAAAATATACTTTCCCCTTGAACAGGTGAAGGATTACTGAAACTCTTAATTTATGGTTGCAACACACAGCACAGTGAGACAAGACTTTTCAGAACAAATGGCAGACAACTGGCTGCCAACAGGCTCCATCAATAAGCTGAAACCCCCTTGTCCCCAGCACACGGGGACTCCCTGCCCCAAACAGAACCAGGCAGGTGCCACGTGTGGGTGAGCACAGCGTGTGCACCGTACTGAGCTCAGCACATCCCTCTGGACTCCAACTCTAGTATCTCAGTGCATGCGGGAGATTATAGAATCACAGAGGTTGAGAAAGGCCTCTAAGATCATCCAGTCCAACTGTCAACCTATCCTCATCATGCCCACCAAACCATGTCCTTCAGTGCCACATCTCCACACTTCTTGAATCCCTCCAGGGATGGAGACTCCACTTCAGCAGCCTGTACCAATGCCTGACCACTCTTTCTGAGAATTAATTTTTCCTGGTCTCCAACCTGAGATGGAAATACCACTTCATTAGATCAAAGATAACACATTTTTTCATAAAATCCCACCCTTACTGCAGGTGTAAAGTGCATATCTGCTGACAGTGCAAGCCAAACATTCAGCCACCAATCTTCACGTGGCTTAGACCACAGGATCAGAAGCACCTCAGAACTTTACTAACTGCTTACTCCAGCAGTTTGTTGTATTTTCACTCATTACAGATGTCTTTGTTCTTACTAGAACATTATTCAGGAAAGAGTTTGTTTAGGTTATGCTATCCAGATACTCACATTCATATTTATTTATTTAAGGAACTTCTGTTCATTTAGCGATATACATATCAGGATCAAGTCAACTGGAAAACTATTTTCTCCTTTTGGTTTTTGATATTCAACTCAGTGAAACATTTCTTCTTCTAAATCCACATACTGCTCTACTCAAATTGGTAAGAATCAGGATTTAAGTCAACGCAGTAGTACAAATAATGTTAGAAACATTCTATTATCTGTGAAAAAAATTGAAGATGTACACTGAATACTGATTAGTAAAAAGTCGATGAACTTCACATCTGTAAATGCTGGATCAATAAAATAATACTCCAAAAGTAACAAAGACCCATCTACATCTTTTGAAACCAAGTTCTGGCATATGAAAAATAAAAAGAGAAAGCTAAAGCCAAAGAGCAGCAAAATCCCAACCCTACATTGATCGCTGTGTCTGACCAGTGGCTTGATCAACTAGGAAAAAGCAAAGCATCTCCCTGGCTGTAGAGTAACACCCATGCTTTCATCTGCACCAGAATACACCATTCGTCTACCATGTGCTACAGAGATAGTGCAGTCTCATTCATATTTAGTCACAGCTTTTCCCACAGAACCTTTTCCGTTATTAAAAAATGAAGTTTGTGTGAGTTTACAGAGCACCTCAGCTCATAGTTTTGTAGATGAGATCTACAAGCAGAGCCACGTGATGTAAGCAATATCATTAGACCTAGGCTATCATGACACAAAGCAACTATGGATTCTTGATTAACAAAGGAACCTGAAACAAGGGCATGCAGTCCCTCCAAGCCCCAGAGTACCGTTGAGCCTCTAGCCCTACTCAGTATGGCACAGAGCCTCTCCAGAACAGAGGCATAAACTCTTTTCCTATTCTGTATGAGGCTGAAGCCATTTCTCCACAACAGTTTTTGTTATGACTAATAATTTCTAATACAGATGCAGCAATTCATTATCACTAAAGAAGGATGCTACTACACAAACTAAATAGTGAATATGCTGCCTGCTCTGGAAAAAAATTATAATATGTATGCTTCAGATTTAAGGTAAATAGAACTTTCCCACCTACCACTCCTATTCACTATTAGGGTTTCAATTTGATCCCCTGTTTTGCTGTTGTTAAATATCTATTCTTTATTTTTATTTATTTTACTATTGGAGCAGTAATTACTACATCACCATGAAAGCTGCTCCCAAACAAGCATTTTCAAGGGCCATGTCCCGTTATGCGCTAATAGGCCCAGCCTCACTCACATGGAGTGCATTGTTTCTCATCTCTTACACAGGTGGAATTTCATGCTATACGTGCAAGGAAAGAGCTCTCAGTGTTGGATGCAAGTCAGTCTTAAGATACTCCTGTGGCAAGACCCTGCCGTCCCTCTCAGCAGCACAACAGCTCCCTGACGGATGCCCAGCACTGCCAGGACAAGAGCACAGTGCTGCTGAGGAGCACCGAGGTGCCCCCACACTGCCCTACAGACAGATGGACAAACCCATTTTACACAAATGCCATCCTACTGACATTAATAGGAGGCAATCATTCATCAGGCAGACAAAAAAAGCCAAGTGTCACTCTAAGACTCATGTCTAAAGACCAGAAACTGCCACGAGTTAGTTCTACTAATCAACTTCAGCAACCTGTTTGATTCTACGAGTTTTGATTTTTCAATCTAAAAGATGTTTATTAATTTCAGTTAATTGGCTAAAGGTAGACTTTCTTCCTGAAATAATGGATGTAGAGATCATTCATCATATCCAATTAAACAAACATTGGAGAGAAATGCCTCCCTCATCACTAAATTATTTAAGGAGAACCTGTGTTATGCAGAGAGACAGTAAAAAAAAAAAACAAGGGACTTCCAACCTTGGAGTTAGTTCATTAAAAGATGTGTTCATCCACCTAGCATGCACGGCTGGGCTGGTAGGGAATACACAGCTCTCAGAGTTACAAACTCTGGTAATACAAATGGCGAAAGAACTGGTAGAATAAAAGCATCATTCAAACAGTGGGAAGGTGAAGGTAGTCTGCCAGCAGTAATCGGCACTGTGCTCTCAGTAGAGGTGCCCACTTCACATTTCCCTCACCAAAGCACATGGTAGCCATGGATTTCTACAGCCAGCTTCTCTATATAGGTGGTCCCTTGAATCCCTTCGAGCTCCATAAAAATTCATGAAGTAGCACACAGAGCTCAAACATCAGAGCACCCTGAACTACAGACATCTTCAGCCACAGCCTCTAAACAACACTTCCACCAACATCTTGTAGGAAATTCCTTACAGGCCCTGCACTACAAGAGGTGTTCAAGGTTTTTGGTTTTTTTTGTCTCCACCCAGAGACTGTTAAACATTGTTGGTCAGGTTTCTCAAGGAAACAAGGCTTTTGTTGTTGAGCCTGACCATCCTCCACTCCCTCACAACTCACAAGCAAATTTTCACACTGATCCTGGAGAGTCCAAAAGATCATTCTTACAGGGCTTTTAGGAATTTCAGTGGGGAGGAGACCCACCCACTGTAATGTCACACCACTCAAACAGTGACTGAACTCATCATGTTAGACACATTGTCCAGCAGCAAGCCAGCAGGCTCTGCACTTCCCTGCAAGCAGCAGCACCAAGCATTGCCAGCTGCTGTGACTGTTTTAAGTTAGGAAACGGAGGAAGCTGAAGGACAAAACAGCTTAAAAAAAAAAACAGCTCAATTTTGCTGTTAATGAAACCCACAGTGCTACAGCAACCTCTGTTTCAGTGCATTCACATCAGATAAGTAGGTTGTTGAAGAGGCACCTTTTGGGATACAGAAATTCAGGGGCACAGTCAAGATGTTCAAGTTCCTTTTAAAAATTAGGAGCGTGCATATCCCTTAGAGGAGGTAATATAAAGTGACCAGATTTCATTTACAGGATTTATTTTAATTCACTTCTATGATCATTTAGATGAGGCAGAAGTACCTTAAAATGCTTCTAAAACTCCATTTGCCAAGCTTGTGGAGTTCAAACCACTTTCCTTCAATAAATTGGTTATAGCTCTTTTTTTAAATGTCATTATATTTAACATTTCTGCTTTGTTTCCTGCAGCATTAATCTCCGTTATTGACAGTCAGCAGTCACACTCAAGATGAAAGGAATTTTCTTGCCATAATTTAATGCATTTCACATCCTGATAATTCCTTCTTCCTCCTGCTGTTTTAAACAAAACTAGCTCGAAGCGCCATTTCTGTCTTCTTACTTATAACTGCTCTCTGATAAAACAGAAACACATCCCTGGGGTAGATTATAATGTTATCTGTTCCCATTAATTTTAAAATGATTAATGATTGTTCACTAGTATTATATAGCTAGTACAAAAGTTCTTTGATATTCCTAAACAACAACAATTTCCCCAGTTTCTAACAGCCCACTGAACAGACGTGACTGAGATTGGTACATTGCTTACAGACAAATACTCAATAAAGGGCTACCAAAGAACCCGTCTTATATGCTATTATCATACTTGCATTAGGCTTGACTACTTGTTTGTTGAAAGGAAGCGTTTTTAAATGGTGGTTGCAACCCCTAAAGCACTACTGAATGAACTTTAATGCATTCAAAGGCACACAAGGAAAGAATTTTCTTAAGTAAGCTCTTGGTTCCTCCTTGCTTTGTGCATTACTGCATTTCAGATCATGGAAAATCAAGTCCAACCCCTTGCTAAAGCAGTTCCCTACAGCAGGTTGTTCAGGTGGGCATCCAGATGGGTCTTAAGAGAAGGAGACTGCACCACCTCTCTGGGCAGCCTCTTCCAGCACTCTGGAAGTCACATTTCTGACAGTAAGCAAGTTCTTCCATATGTTCATAGGGAAATCCCTGTATTTTAGAAGATGCCCAGTCTCTGAACTTCCATACCTCTGTTCATAGCCCCTTGGCTTCTACTTCCGATGTTAAGGCACCAGAGATATTAAAATAAATGGAAGGTGTGCAAATGCAGGTTATGCACAGGAAAGCATGGCAATTACTTGTATTACTGCTCCACATACACTGCAGTGTGCAGCCTGACACTCTACAAACTCATTTAGGGAGAGATGAGCACAGACCAACCCACTGCATTTGTGCACCTGGACAGCACTGCATCAAGCAAAACCAGAAAAAAAAATGTTCCTACCCCAAATAGGTCATTGTTGCAACACAGAGTGGACAGAAGCAGCAGGGGAAGGAAGAGAAAATAAGAGAACACACTAAGCAGGTCATCAGCACTGTCAAGTGTTTGGGAGGCAAACTGCCAAAGGTGAACTTCAATGAGATTTTTAAGAGGGTAGATGCTTATTAGTTTTATGACAAAACACAAACATGTAGGACTTACAAATCAACTTCATTACAATGAAGAAAACGCCTTTTTAGTGAGAGGAAACAATCTGAGTCCCTGAAGTAGGCAGTGAGCAACTGCTGTTGTCTTAACAGTAGGGAAGGTGACTGTGCTACCTGCAAACCCATTCCCCAGATGCACGTGCAGCACCTTCTCCAAAGGACTCTAAACAAGCCCAGTGCCTCCTCTATGCTCTCTTCCGAAAAGAAAACAGGATGAAACTACAAAACTAGCTTGGCTTCCCAAGGGACAACAGGCAGCTCCCTGACACCTGTCTTTCTATTCCTGCTGGTCTTTTTTTTTTCCTGACTATAATTTTTAAATGCAATTAAGTTAACTCTTACTATAAATGTAAAATTATAGCTAATAGTTTTTCTGTCCAACACAAGGTCATCACACAAAAGCCCGATAGATTTGGGGCACTGTTTGCTTCAGGGCTAATCCTCATTGCAAATAATGATTAACAAGAGATCAAAAAAGAGTGATGTTGAAGAGAGTAAAGCAATTAAATGATAAAACACAAATGGAAAATGAAAAGCATTTGTAACTAAATGAACATACACCAAGTGACCAGTGGTTTCAGGGGATTAGATTCACAGTAATAATTACATATTAATACAATCAGCAACAGCGCGTATTCACAATTCAATTGAAATGAAATTGGCAGCACACAAAATTCTGCATCCCAATGGATGTTCAGTCTAGCTACATAAAACTACGCTGAAACTTGGTACCAACATACACCCATTTTTTAGACTGCTCTGCTAGCTTTACAAGCCTGAATAGAATTTTCAAGCAGAAATGAGATCAAGTATGGTTCAAACCGAGCATTTTGCAACTTGAAAAATACAAGATATTTCTTAGACTTAGGCACAGATACTCTTTTGCCATGCAAATTTATCCCTGTTCAAGCATTCAGGACACACTGAAGTTTACACAGTACATCTCAGATTAAGCAGCTCAGTGTTGGGTTCCTGAGGCTTTCATTTTAAGACTGAAACAGAAGTGCCCTGTGATTTGCTTTGGAAGCCTGTTCCACAGTAATACTAATCAGAAAGTACTGTGATTGTGAAGCCATGGATTAACACTGTGCTGACCTTCAGTTCTAGATCGACCACAAACGGAGGACTGTTTTCTTCCTCAAACTGATGATACACTGCATTCTTGCCATGCTATTCATTCATCGCACTGACAGACGTGCTCCAGCAAGAAGTGCTGCACTCAGCTCAGCAGTACACATTTTGCTGGCAACTTCCTCAGGGAAACACCCCCACACACAGCTCCAGACCTCACAAGCTAAAAGAAAAATAGGAAGAAAAAGATTGTTTTGGATTTTTATTTTTTTTTTAAGGAAAACAAAAGTGCTGTAGAAAGTAATATAAGTGGTTCATTAGACCAACTCTCTCATGTCAGAAAAGAGCAAGAACATCTCTGCACTTATCTGCCTTTGGAGGGAGATCAAACTGCTATTTGAGATTGCCAATACATACAACAATTATTCCAGGTTCTACATGAACAGCAGTCTTTGCTGAATACAGTATTACTATGTCCTGCTTAGAGTAGGAACTAGAAGCAACAGTCAATCCACGTTTGCCTGTATATATGTTATAAATATATAGAATTCCTTCTCCAATTCCTACATGAACAACACTTTGTTAATTTGAGAGTTAAAGCTTTCTTCCAAAATGCTGCTGGCTTAGAAATATTTCAGTCAGCTCTGGGTTGGAAGCAGATCCCAGAAGTCTATTCACGGCACTGCACCCTTCTGCCTGTGGCTATTGCTCACTCAGCCACCACAATTAGCCTGTGCTGCAGTTATACCCGAATGCTGACGTGATAACAAACTGCATTTGTGAGCACTGAGAAGCTACAGAACAGCCTGAGATGAATGAGAATAAGCAACTCAAAGCAAAATTGGGCCCAGTACCCTTCTCATTCATTCTAGTAGATAACAGAAGAAAACAGAAAATAGAAACAGGAACCTACTGCCAATGTCTCCTGTCATCATCAGAAAGAGACCAAAGTAGAGCACAGCAGCAAACGCTAGAGGCAGAAAAGGCAGCAGAAAAAGGGAGGCAGCACAACTTCACTTGCAAACAACAGTCGTATGGAAAAGGCTGACTCACTGAAGCTCAAAACATTTCCCTTGCTGTTCAAGCAAGAGCAACATCAAAAATATAACAAAAAAATGCATTAGAAGAATGAAAATTATTTTCTATGACATCCTGCCCTATTCCTGGCACTCATTTGTGTATGCCTCATCAGAGCAGACTGGGGCATGACACTCTGATACATCATTAGAAAAGGACAAATTCTACTGAGTACAAAAATGTCACAAGCACACGACAACTGCCTTCCTCTCTCCTTGAGAACTGGAGTGGTGTTTGTTCATCTGATAGGGCCAAGAGAAGGAAATCCGTGGAGGCAGGCAGTCACATCAGTGAAAACATGCTGAAGAATGTCACATAACACAGGAAGTATTACTGAGTAACGCGGCAGTGGGAAGAGACTGGGCAGAGCAGCAGAGGGATGCACGATGAACCTAAGTGGCAGTGCTGCTGGTAGGTTATCCACAGCATCCTGCCCTCCCACAGCCTGCTGGCTGCACCACCAGCATGGCACATCCCACACCCCCCACTTGTCTCCTCCTCTCCCCAGGCCCTGCCAAGAGGAACAAGCCCCCAGCATCCAGGGCAACCATGAGCTCATAACCCTACTGCAATTCTGTACTCTGGGCCACCTTTACTCATTTCTTGCTCTTTCCTTCCAGTGGTGTTGGCCTTTTCTGATCTCTCCTCTTGGAACACAAGCATGAGTCAGTCATTCCCATTTTTAAGAGCTTGACCTTCAACTATACTTTGTTCTTCCACTTCAACTCCTTTCTAATGCACTTTTTGCTTACTATTTCTGTCCCTCGCTTGGCATTTCTGAATTTGATCTAACCAAGATGAATGACTTCATCTTACTCTAGTCCCAAACACCACTCTGCTCTCACTGCCTTGCCTAACACTTGCATTGTACATGACCATACTGCTACTGTCAACATTTTCTTTTTTCCTCTATCCTCCTGCTGCTCTCACTTCTTGAAGTTATTCTTTGATTATTTTAGGTGGATTTTCCTCAGCCAGATTCTGGCATGGCTACATAAACATAAATTTGGCCTTTATTTTTCCCCTCTGTATTACTTTTCCCCAAAGAACACAATCCGCAAGCTCACAGTTCATCAGCAAAGAGAGGGGAGCTGAATCAGAAATCAAATCCTTCTCTCTTTGGTTCATGAAATTTATATGTATTCAGAAGTCTTTGCCCATCTTTGACTCAACAGACTGAACACTGGCATCATTTCTTGAAAGCACAAGTGTGACTGCATTCAGAAAAACAAGACAAAGCTCTACTAACTATGGATAGATGACATGCTAATAACTTCAAAGTAACTAGCAAAAGCACCAATAAGAACTTGATGGAACAGGCAGTGCTGTGAATCAACACCTGAGTGACAATGAAATTTCTAAAAAGATTTCAAGCACAGCTTCCTGCTATGAATAACTGCTAGTAGGAGGGTGAAAGGAAGGTCTGTTCCTAACTAGTTACCATCTCAAATTTAGTTTTAACATTAGAAAATACAAACTACTGTTTCAGTGCTTCATTTGCTGTGCATCATGATATAAAATCATTCAACAGGTCTTCCCTACTTTATCATCACTTTAACAAAAGCACAACTCCAAAAAAAAAATCATTTCTGCATAAAACAAGGCAAATTAAAAGTCATTGCAGCTTCCCCAATGCAGTATGAATACAGCACTGCAAAACATGCAACTCCTAACCCTGATCTCAGGGCAGAAAGTCTTTTGCTATTTTATTTGGGAGTGATGACACATTGGCAGGTCAGTCCACCTTAACTCACTGGCACAGCCCAGGTAGTTAATGACAGCCCAGAGGAGCTGCATTTTAGCTACTTAAGTACTGCAATGGCACTGATAAATATTTGTTGTTTTTTCTTTTTCCTTGGTAGCGCCACAAATTTGGCTGTCAACTCCAAAGTTGGCAACATCCCTTATTGGGAATGAGTTGCAAATTTACATTGACTTCATCAATGACATAAAAGAACACTGCTTGCATTTGGTCATCAAATCTAACAGACACCTTCCCAAGACTGTAACAACATCAACAAAAAGAAGATAGATCAAGTTCCCATTGACAGAAGATGACACCTTTTCAGATTGCTTCTCAGGATTGATTTTCACTGAGGCAGGAACATTAACACTCATTCAACAAAGTGGAGCTCAAGACCATGAGCTGAAAAAGATACAAAATTTAGCTGGACAACAAATACAGCTTTGAGCTCACAATGCTTTTCCTACCTTGTTGAATTTAAAATGAGAACTGGGCTTTCTGGCTCATTTTTCCTCTAGCAATGTAAGCACGTGTGATGTCCCAAAATACTACGTGTTTTTCATCAATATGATTATTACGAAAAACAAGAACTTTGACTTAGGCTCAACAATACTCCAGATATGAAATAAGCCAGGAACTTATATGAGACAACTTGAAAACCAAACTACTGGTTTAGTTCAGCAGCACAATGAAACATCTTGGTATCATTTGTAATATAATCATTACTCAGATTATATAAAGCACTAAGGATGTTAATAATTTGTTCAATTTAGTTTAGAGACAATGTTTAAGAACATGAATGGCTTAAAAGTGATGCCATAATAAAGAATTTAGGCTTCTTCGGGTATTTGCTTGCTAGAGTTCAACTATAAAAGCCTACACATTCAATAAAAGCCTCCACAAGGAAAGCTTGCATGGAGACTACAGAGTTTAACAAACCTGAATAAGGTTTGGGGTCATCCCCCAGACTCCTGTGCTCTCCAAAGCTGAATTGTGTCCATTACTTTTACTTCCACAAGCACTTCAGCCAATACCTAAAAATGCAGAGAAAGAAGTTGCCTCCAGAATTTGCGTCAAACATCCTTGCTTTCTTTTTCCAGTACTGGGACTGTGAGAGAAAGGACCTCCCCCAGAAAAGGACTCAATCCATATCTTTGACCCTCTTGCTGAGATGTAACTCCTGCTCCCATTCAGAGCATAAAGCAGTTTTTACTGTATTCACAGAGGATAAACTAGATTTGAGTCCACTCTTATTTTCCCCTTTGTCTGCTGCCAACTTGCAGTAACCTTCCAGAAGCTAATGGAACACACTGCAGGAACAAGGGCAACACTGCCTTTCTGAGTGCACATCTCTCAATGCAGTACTTCAGTGACTGTACCGTGAAAAGCTTTGAGAAAGATTTCTCCAGGATTCTTTGGTTTTTCCCTCTGCTGGGTTACATGTCCTACTAGGCAAAATACACAAGTCCTATGCCATTCCTTGCCTTCCCACTCACAAGCCTGCCCAGGTATAATATAATAGAGTATAAAAGCCTTATAACTCTGCAGCACAAGTGTTCCGGAGATAAAACTAATCCATGAATAGACCAAACAAAACAACTCCATAAGACAGAAACGCATTCTGGTGAATGCTTAAGTTACATCCAAAGCAACAAGCTTTGAGAGCAACACTGCAGTACCATCGCTTACCTGCCTAGGGACCAGCCCCAAAAGAGAGATGGAGCTTAGAAGGACCAAATGAAAGGTTTCTCCATTTGTGCTACAACCTGCACTGTACCAGGAGCTTGGGACATCTTGTAAGCAATCGGTGGACTACTCTATCATGTATTAGAGTGGCACACTGTTCAACATTGACTGAATTGCCACAGAGGTTCAAAATGCTGTAATCTGCTTATGCGCCTACTAGTTTTTAAAATACATTTTCAAGATAATCATCCCTAAAATACCCCTCCAAAATCTGAAAGCCTCAAAAAAAAAAAAGCCACTGGCTGAGAAACAGCTACATCCTTAGCTGCTTACATAGAATTTCCCAATAACAAGAGAAAGGCAAGTCAGCAGTCCAGTAATACTTCAGCGTGTGTACAATTGAGACATCTATCTCTCTGCACACACACAGAGATTATATAAAGATGAAAGACTGAGCAACAAGGTTGGCTCAAATATGCAACATATTGAAAGTATTATGAGCCCTCTAGTGATGGAGAAAATTAGTGACCACTCTTTTCCTTCAAGTGAGAAAATATTTCTTGCTACACTTCAAGATGAGGTGAAAACACCTTGCTGACTCCTTAAGCAAGCCACATTCCTGCATTATTTGTTTTATCCGTAAAACCTAAACCAGTTAATTCTTAAAAAAAAAAATGCCTCAGAATTTGTTAAAAATACAAAAGCGATCCTTTGAAATTTTTGTTGTTCTTTCAGGAGTAACCTGTGTATAAATAAGCTTTGGTTAGATGCTGCAATTGCATTCATTGTAGAGCACTCTAGAGGACAACTTCATGCATCTAAGCAAATACTCTTGGATAGCCCCTGGCGGTACTAATACAAACCCCCCATTAACCACCTGGAAAAGAGAATGATTACCTGCTTAGCCTAGACTTCAGTGATCAGCAGCATTGCTAATCTAAATAGTTAAGTGTGAAGTGCTAAAAACAAAGCAAAAAGAAAAGAAAAGGAAGAAAGTAGCAAGGTGCCCAGCACAGGAAGTGCACTTGCAAGTACTGCAATGAAATAGAAAGTTAAATTAGTTTCCAGAGACTGCAGTGATGCATGAAATTATTTCCCTATGCCATGATGCATAGACTCTTTCCCTGTGGGAATGTAAACCTTGAACAGAGAGAGCCACAGAAAAGGGACTACTCACAGGGGTTGCTAGAATCAAGTTACCTTAAGACACAGGGCCTGTGAATTTTGCTAACTGCTTTACTCCTGAAACACCAGTATGAATAGCAGCATATTTACTTTTAGATCAGCTTCTATGAATAGTTTTCTGGATTTCTTTCCTGCAGCACCACACTGCGTGGCTACATTTCTAACATATATTAGAACTTTCAATCATTTTCCATATTACTACTGTACTGAAGGTCAGGCAGAAATGTATTTTCTCCACAACCATAAAACAGTAACACATCAAGAAGAGAATGTATTAAAACCACCCTCCAGCAAGCACCATGAATGCTTTTCTACATTGTTTTATTGAAGGAAAAGCCTGCATAGTTATCTTGCTCTTGATGTAAGCTGCTCTCTCTGCATAGGCAATGTACAACTGTAGGGAGAGGCAGGCAGCTGCTTGCAGGAACAGTTGCTACTGAAATGCATAAGGACAGTAATCACCAAGATCTCTCAGTGGGCCAGTGCTATTTGCACCACCACAGCACGTGGAAAGCTGTTAAGTCCTAAGGATGACCATAATGAGAGCTGATGTCCACATACACACCCTTCCCAACCAAATGTAACCAGCCAGGCTGCCAGCACGCATGTAGACCTGTGTTAACAACTGTGTTGGCAGCGAGCTGTGCCCGAACCATAGAATTATTAAAAGATGGAAAAGACTACTAAGATCATCCAGTCCAACCGCCAGCCCATCCCCACCACCTATGTCCTTCAGCCTCCTCTTTTCCTGAACACCTCCAGGGACAGTGATCCCACCACCTCCCTGGGCAGACTGAGCCAGTGCCTCATCACCCTGAGAAGAAATTTCTCCAGATACTCAACCTGAACCTCCCCCAGCACAACTCGAGGCCATCACCCTGAATCTTATCACTCCTTCAGGGAGCTGTAGAGAACTATTAGGTCTCCCCTGAGCCTCCTCTTCTCCAGAGGAAACAATCCCAGTTCACTGAGCTGCTCCCCATAAGACTCGTGCTCAGTCCCCTCACAGCACCGGTGCCCTTTTCTGGACAGTACCCAGGGCCTCTTTTTTTCTTTTCTTTTTTTTTTTTTTTTTTTGTAGAGAGGGACCCAGAACTGAACACAGTTCTCGAAGTGCAAACTGAATTTATGTCTGGCTGGCTGTATGCACTCCAGCTTCTTCTGCTCAGTACAAACGTACTCCTGCCCCTCTGCTAGCCTGAACCCTTACTATGTCAACAAGCTCTTCTCTATAACTTCTGGTTTTGTGACTGCCAGGCAGTAATTGAGACCATTTTCCTTATTAAAGCCATTTTCAGTAGTGCTATTTACTGTCCTTTTTTATTTATCGCCATTTTCAGACATGAATAAAACCCCTTTTTGGGGCCGGCAAACATGACAGACTCAATCAGATCCAAGCAACTATTATTTCTAGGAACAGTTGTCACATTTAGAAAAAGTACAACTTTTCAAATAAAGCAGGAAGAGAGAATTTAAGTCTTTCTCCTCCTCAATTGGGCTGTACTGACAGATAACTCAAGACATTCTCCTTTTTAAAAAGTTTTCCAATTCAATGGAAGGTTAAAAGTGCCCCCAGGACAACTGTTGATCAAATTTAAATCGAAGCAGAAAATGAGAAAGTTGGAGAGGGAGGACACTGCACAGCCCCATCACGCAGGGAGCTATCAAACTCCAAACTCTTCCCTTGAGGCCTCACATGAATTATTGTCCAGTTGTTAACTGCATGTGGACTAATGATCCCAACTGTCTTGATGCTACCTTTCTGTGCAGAATTTGTGCTTTCTGATAAAGCTAAGACAACTCCAAAGGAGAAAATAACCCCACAGGATCTATGTAAATAGAAAAAGTTAGACTGAGGGCAGCCCTAAGGTTAAGCCTAAAACACAGCAGGTGCTTTGATGCCCCATGTTCTTGCATAGCCAAGCAAAAGTAGGGCACAGCAGTAGCCTAGAGGCTGGGGGAATTGAAGGGATGCAGGCCAGATGGTCCTCTGAGCAGGCAACTGGTTTTAATGGACTAGGAAATGAGCCAGTAGAACTTCACCACCCGCTCCAGGGCAGTCAGGAACTAACTGTCCAACAGCAAGTAAAGCCTGAGAAAAAGAGACCAGAAGAGAAATTAAATGCAGGAAGAGCACACAGCACCCTGCAGCACCACAGATAGGTGTTAACCTGTACATTTCTGTGAATATTCCTCTTGGAAGATACACAGAATTTGATGAAGACTGAAGATCTGGGCTACGTAGCACTGCCTTCCCAAATCTACAAAGCTCAGAGCTACTGGGTGAAATTCAGACCAAATCCACCTCTTAACACAGAAAAAGCCAATATTCTCATTACAGGATCTGAAAGTGTGGATTTTGTTTTTAGTACCCTAAAAAGCCTTCCAGGGACAAGATCCTCTACAATTTATATTGTTCTTCACAAGAATGAATGGAATACTTAGTAGAATACACATCACCTTAATTCTGGAAGGCCTGAATTTGCCTTGTAGGTTTTCACTCTGGAAAGAAACCCTTTGTATTTAGTTATTTAAAGAAACAATGAATAAATAAATGAAGAGCAAAACCCAAACTAAACCAAGAAAAGCAAAAGAATGTAATGAAAACTAATATAACTGCTTATACCTTTTTGTATTAAAAAAAAAAGCAAACAAGTATTACTGCTGTTCCAAAATATAAGTCAAGACAGGCACTGAATAAGCTCATGCACCAGGTAAGCATCAGGATTTAGAAAGTCAATAAATATCAAGCTTCATTCTGAACAATAACTTTCTATTGGAAAAGACCAAGTAAATCTTCTCATAACACTACTCCACATAACATCTACAGATGTGTATCTCAAGAAGTCATGGATTTCTGTCCTTCATTACAAGCTCTAAGCTTCTGAGATGAGGGTGATAAGTTAGTTAAAATCTCAAAGCAGCTAGAAAAGCAGAGATGCAAGATTCTTCAAGAAGCTTTGTTAGAGATATGCCAGCAGCTTTTGTCAAACACAAGCACAATTAACCAAAGTGAATTTGAAAGTCTGTGGGGAGATAAAGAGATGGAAAGGGCTCATCAGATCTTGTGATTCAACAGCAAGATGGCACAAAATAGGACGATCATGCAGCAGAGGAAGGGAAGCAAGATCATCTAGAAAACAGAACACGAGAAAAGAGGGTAAATAAATACAGCAAAAGAGTAATAAGAGTAATAAAAGCAAATTGATGAACATACAGGACTTTTCAAAACCCTCAAGACATATCCCATAGAACATAAGAAAGCAAGGCATCAATATGATAGCATACTCAAGAGGAAAGCAAAGCTATAAGGAGATAACTGGTGATAGGACAACAGCAGATGTTCTCCCTCAAGGATAGCGATGGCAATGTTTGCATGCTCTCAGAAAACACTGTGAGGGGAGTTCCGGTTTTGTTGCAGGGGGAGGGTAGGGTTGTCAGACTTACTTAGATGCGTTGGTAATCATATCATACATCTAGGATATCAAGGAGAAAAAAAGAAAACAACAGCTAGCTCCATGTCCTTAAGGTATTCGTGCAAAGAGTTTGCAAAGCTCAGTTGTAATTACTTGGTATAGCAGGGAGCAGAATCATGCAGCAGTAAGAAAAAAAAGCACAGCAGTGAACTACCCTCGTTTCAGCACAAATACAAACTTGTAACTGCTGATCTCTGGAGGAGCAGCACCCAGGCTTACAAAAACACATTAATGGAGAGAGTATTACTAAGTTTCACTGGAAAAGCACAGCACAAAGTAGGAAGAAGAAATAAAAACCGTGGCATTTGTTTCACTGAAAAGGTGATTTAAAAATTCGCATTCGAGTGTTACATCACTCAGCCCTCCCCAGGAGCTGCTCTCCTCTTCCCCCCTGGGGACCCCATCCAAGAAAATGTTCATCCCTCACCTAAACCGTGCAAGCAAGCAACACCCACAGCAAAGCCCCTAGACAGCAGTCTGCATTACAAAAGCCAGGATATTTGAGAATTCCCTGTGCACATCTCAGCTTTGCCAGCTCCTGCTCCAGCATCAGCCCTAGGGTTTTGTGGGGATCCCATTGCACAACCTCTGAGCTTCCAGACCCAGTGCCCCCCCTGCTTGGGGGCTGCTGCACCCAGTGACACTCAAGGTTAGTAAGCCAGAGAAAGCATAGGAGCAATACAGCAGGTCAGAGCAGGTTATGCAGCCTGCGTCCCATTTTTCAAATACATATTGGTCGCTGAAAGCTATTCTTGCCTGCTTCCACATAGAACAAAAGCAGTTTGGTCTTAATTTAAAGCAGCTGTCTGCACTAAAAGCTCTGCCTTTTGTCAGTAGTGGTGCAAATAGTGAGGTAAGGATGCAACAGGTGAATCAGGGTAAAAGGGTTACATGAAAAATCCAACTAAATACCAGTAGTTGTGCCAGGAAATGCAGTAAAACTCTGCTCCTTCCTTATTGCTATCCTTCTAATCTATCTGCAGCCACCAAGGGGACATGAGACTGGGGCTTCAGACAGCAAAACAACCTTGCAAGTGTCCCAGTGCTGCTGCAGAGGCCTGCAATCATAGGCCTGGGGGAACGCAGCCCTGGGCAGACCCTTGCCAGTGTGAGCATGGTGGGGAGGCACAGCACCCTTCACATCACTCCCTCCTACGCCTGAGGTCTGCCCATACCCCTGATACAGGCACATATCAGCACAAGATGCTGGTGCAAGAGCAGCAGAACAGGAGATGAAGGCCAAAACACACGAGTCTCCTGCAAACACAGCAAGGTCTGGCAGCCCACATGAAAAGTAAGGCCTGGAAGCTTCCAATTCTCCAAAGGCAAAGTGAGACTGAATTATAACACAACGTTAGAAAACACTAAGGCAGCCTCAAGCCTATTTGTTCTGGATTGGAGATGAAGCAGCAGATCCTAGGACCATCTCTGAGAGGAATCAGGAGTTTCTCTGTGCCCACAGGCAGCGCTCCCTCACTCCCTGCACAGCTGGGAAAGCTGAGTACACAGCCAGACACCAGCCCCAAATCAGCAAGTAAAAATATCCATATTGTATGGTGGGACAAATAATAGAGAGAAGGAGGTACACGTCTACGTGAACTTCTGCTCCCCAGGATTCCTTCATTTCCAAAGGATAGCATTTCCAAGAGATCAGAAACTCAAAGGCAGCAATTACCAGAGACAGCACTAGCTGGATCTTGCCTCCCCAGAGGTTTTCTGACATCGACACCATGTTACATATTCTTCTTAACATTTTAATATCGTAAAGGGAGCATAGCATACAGGATTTCCTCTTATTCAGAAACAAAATTATAGGATATATATATAGGATATAATCAGCATTGCCTGATTTAGGGAAATGGTGAGAAAGAGCATATGACATTCCACAACTAAATGCAGTTCTTCAATAGCTTCATTGGTCGATCTCATCAGAAGTATAAAGTAGAGAGATAAATGTATAGCTTCAATTAAAAACAAACAAAAAAACCCACAAAAACACAACAACAAAAGGTAAAAGAATCAGCATTGACTGTTGCTCAAAGCCAGGGCTACAAAAACACTAACAGCACTGAAGATTATTTGGGTATACTTTGTACAGTGAGCAAAGGCAGTAGAGAACACTTCCTGGACGTACCAGGCCCAGTCAGTTTTGTAGTAACCAATAAATTAAAGTGTCCTTTCTGACAGCCACTGCATGAGCTTCTCAGCAGGGAAATATCTGGTAAACTGAATTTATTTCCTCATTTCAACAGGGCACGAGGAAGAGAACTTATAGCTTTAAATGTACCACATAGCATTCTGGTAAATATATACTGACTGGTAAAAACACATTATGGTCAGCGATCCTCCACTATTTGTTGCAGGTGCCTTCAGGTCTATAAACAGTTTGTCACACTCCTTTCCCAGTGGCTCAGAAAAAAAAAGAGAATGTTATTGCAAACCACATTGCTTCATTAGATATAAGCAGGTCTTTCTTGTACTCAAGTTAGCTCAAGAAATCCAATATCATCTGTGCCTATATCTCACTCAGGAACTTTTTGATGTCTGACAAATGGATGTGATGTGTTGTGTTGTTTTGGGTTTTGGTGTGTCGTGGTTTGTTGTTGTTTTTTTTTCAGGAGGTAGTTTGTGTTTGTATTTTTTTAAACACTCAGTAGTAAAGCTATTCCTCACAAGCACTAGAGCACTGCTCTGCAGTAAGTTTTCTGAGCAGCAAGAATACAAATAGGTCTTGATTTTTCTGGAGTTTATATTTGCAGAATTACTGGAATGCCTGAGGCAAATAAAGATAATGCACCAGCTGAGAACGTTTTCCTTGATTTAGAAAGAGATCATAGCAATACAGCCACTACATGGGTTCACATTGCATGGTTCAGAGCTGCACAACGAACATACAGACTCAAGAGACGTGGAAATGCCACTGCCTCGAGCAACAAGCCCCAGCACTGCACAAACCCTTTAATGACCAGGAGCCCCACCAGACAAAAAGATGCGTTTCAGCTCACTGAAATGAATAGTATAAGGTATTTTAAACAAGCATAAGTCTGTATTTTCCACTTTGGTATCAGGGGAATCCTGCGTGTTAAGTAGTCAAAACACTGGATTATGCCAGAGAGAACTCTACCTTCAGCCTACACTCCAGACAAATTATGAGTTCCTTTAGGCAGCATTCACCTGATTAAATATAGGCACTTGTAAATTTGGTCATCTTTACAATCAAGAGGGAGAAACAAGTTTTTTGAGAGGGAAATTCACTTTAGACATACCTCAGTTAAAACCCATAGCAAACCTGATTTTTAGATGTATATTTCATGAGTATGTTTTTTTTCCCCCTGTAACACAATGGAAAGAACAGCAGTGACAGAAGAGCAGCAAGATCCCAGGCTGCAGCAAGTAAGGACTTGTTTAAATGCAACAGCCATTTGCACAGAAATAAAGCTGCTGCTTACCTTTGGTAGGCCTCTGGTACGCAGGGATGTCCAGTGAGATACCCTTCCCTCCACTGCCAACCCTTAAATGAGGTCTGGGAAGGGGTGGATCCTGGCTCCACCCCTTTGGGTCACTCAGGTACATTGCATGCACCTGAGCTCCCCTGGGTTGGCCCTGCCTTCCCACCAGGTGCTCAATCACTGCTTCAGGCCATGACTCAGCATTTCCACTACATCCCCCAATCTCAGAAATAGAACATATACAGGCTGTCAGAAACTGGCTACGGTTAGAGATGAAAGCAAAGGGACACAGCAACGGAAGATTACAATTCTTAAAGAAGGTGATGAGTGGAACAGCTCTTTGAAACTCCTGCAGCACTTGGGTTAAAAAGATTTAATACACCTTCTTGAGCAAAGAAAAGATAAGTGAATCATCATTTGCACCAGTTTGCATTCCTAAGCTATTAATGCCTTAACTCCAGGAAAACAAATGCATTCATATTTGGGGGTTTCCATCATGTTCTTCCTCCAAGTGAAACTTCACTAACAGCAATTCTAAAACAGTATTTCCATACATTACTGTAAATGGGTTCCATTGCACACATAATGATGTACATTTTTTCTTCACAATGCTTCCTTCTGCTCTCAGTCAGAAGGAGTAACATCTGGTATGGTACTTAGCAAGGAACTGATGCCTGCTTTTAATGAACAGCAAAAGAGATGAATACACAAAGTATGAGGAAATAGTGATAAACTTTCTACTGTCCAAAGGCTCCCAGAGTTTAGATATGTTTCTTTTAATGGTTATATACTCAAGCAAACAAACTGTGCAGTGTTTATGTGAAGAGTTGGCCTCCTCTTGAACAAAAGAGAGGAGATACTTGAAGTCACTAATATAAAATGAGAGGCAGAGAATGATTAATCACTAGAAAAGGAATATTATTCAGGGAAAAAATTGTTCAGTGACTCACTGTCACTTGCCATGCCTAGCCAGGAAAGTTGGCTGGAATAAAATAGCTACTAAATAAAATCTAAAGCCAAATCAGCAAGCACTGAAGCAGTACAGCAGCCAGCCTAGCCAGAGAGACAGAATGAGACTTTTCAGACTGGGCAAAGGCAGCAGAGAAGCCACTTGACCTTGTGAAACTCTGTTCTGCTAAGGAGATCATCAGCTTTCCAGAGGAAACATTCAAGTTTCAAGCTTTGTTCCTGTTTCACACTTCGGTATTAAGTGCTGCCTGCACCACTACAGCAGCTCCACATACAGACACAAAGTTCTCTGTATTGATGAGGTTATACAACCTTGCAGTCAGACTATTATCAGGGTTATCTAAAGCAAGTATAAACCAGAAGACAGTATCTAGATGTACTCAGTCTCAATTACTCTCAATGAAGCCTGAGCTCTCAGTCCCCAGGCATTGACTGGGGCATTTGCTAGATATTAAGCCTCTAAAGCTCTTTCCCCTCCTCTTGCAGAGAGCAAAGAGCACCTTTACAACTTCATTGAGAGCAAAAAGAGTTAAAAAGAATGAAGATACAGGCTCAGATTCCAGGCTGTTTTATAGTGCAGGGAGTACCATATCTTATCACATGACAGAAGCAGAGGATTAGCATCAAAAACAGAACACCAACAGCCAAAGCTGAACGAATTGACTGTAGAAAAATAACGATACTGAAATGACGACTTCCACCAGCAGCTAACTCAAATATTTGTCACATCACTGTTGCTGCAAAGGAAAACATTTAGAAAGGTGAGAACTAATGAGAACAAAGTTGCATCTGCTCAAACAATTCTCTTTTTCTCTCCTCCTCCTGCAATTTCATCCAGCTGTAGAGAAAGAGTAACTCAAAAAGATCATGGCTCATTGACTCTGTTACAGTGAAAGGAGAATGGATGGACCCTTCCCCATTCAATCATAACTATCTGCAGAAGAAATCATGCTGAAATAATGGTTTATCTGGTACCTTCAGTTTTGCATGAGACTCTGCTACACCCCTCCACGAAGAAGGTACCCACTAGTATATACTTAATCCAGAAAATCTTTTTTCTGATTCTCCAAACAATATCTGCTCTTTCCTCACTGCCTTCTAGACTCACTGTAAGCTTTCCTTCCTGCCCACTGGGCAGCCTCCTCTGGGAGCAGCTGTAGGTGGAGATGAGCCCCAGAGCTCCTCCTCAGGTCCCAGCTCACAGGGTTGGAGGCTCTTGGCAGTGCCACACTCCCCCACTGTGACTCTGTCCATCCTTTGAAACTCGTATCACAATCTCCATCACGCAGTTAGCACAGAATATGCTCTTCTAACTACTATTGTTCCATCCACCTCCTCTACATTTAACACTATCTCCAATGTTAGCTATTACATTTGCAGTTTGGAACCATTTGCTTTTTCTCTCACTAATATATTTGTCAGTTTGTGAATTACTGCCATAGATTTTCACTTTTGCCCACACTTTAAATTTTCATCTGAGAACCTAGCACAGTGTTCAGTTTATGATGAGCCTTTTCCAGTTACTTATGGCTTCAATTACCAGAAAAACTTTAGACATTTGCTGGTTAAACTCACCTGTGCCAAGACCATTAAGCAGTTCATTCCTCACTTATCACACTGCTTGACGTACGACCAAGCATCAGCTTTCAAATGTGAATCTTTTCAATTCATCTACTCAAGCTTCAGCTTTCTTACCTGGCTTGTATAACCAGGACCTTCATTGGGCATAATTGCACAATGGGTAAGAAGTATGGAAGTACAAGTGGCTTGAGTACTATGAACCCCCAAATAACTTCTGCATTATTTATTCCATATAGTACCTTGACACCAATGCTAGAGTATCTGTTTCTTCATTAAAAAGTAGTTACTGAAAGAAAGGCTAAAGAAAGGAAACTCATTGAAAACATTCCTTTCAACTGGAATTCAAGAAAGCAAAATTGCATTGATTGTAGCAATCAAGTGACAATAATTTGCCACTGGGACTTTCAGTAGAAGCTTTCATCCAAGTCTTTCCTTACACAGAAACAGAAGTGAGATCCAGTTCACCTGAACACCACCTGTTTCATCACTGCTGCAAATAAATCACAGTTTGTTGTTTTTATGACACACATGAAAAACAGATAGATAATTGATGAAAATAGATTGTTTAATGAATATACTACTGCCAAGATGTGTGACTAAGGGAAAAAAAACAACTGGCACACAGAAATGATTCAGTTCACACAAAGTCTAGAACAGTGATTCAGTTCTATATTCCATGGTTTAGTTTTTGAGGTGTCAAAGATTAATCATTTGTGCCATCGTATCACAGCAGCAGAAATAGGGCAGCACAGCACTGAGCACACTGAAGAGACGATGTTTACCAGATGCAAGTCCTGCTGTAGCTGGCCTGGCTCTATCCATCTTCAAACTCAAGTCAGTTCAAAGGAAAGCATCACGGAGATGCTACGAGCAGAAAGGTCAGCCCTTTGCCAAGTATGATATCTTCAAGTGCAGATATCTGCCTTTTCAGAAATTTGAGAAGTTACGTTTTGTAATTAGAAAAGTTGTGCCCATCTCCAGCCTCAAGGAGAGAGCCTATCTTTAAAATAGAAATGGTCCTATTTCATGCTGGGAAAAAAAAATGGTGTTTATTTTCAACAAAAACCCTAGAGGACAGTGTGATTCATTGGTTGTTTACTTAAGCAAATTTCTAAGCCACTAGAGATTCATCTATTGCACAATTAATGCAAACATTTGTTCCGAAGTAGTATAGATTAATGGTGGGAGGAAAACAACATTTGAAAGAAACAAAGGCTCATGAAGAAACAAGTATTTTCTATTAATCTGACAATCACTCAACCTGATCTTTGAGGTATGTTTTGCATGACTTCTAAAAGCTTGTATAAATCACCACCTCTCTGCAGGCAGCTGGTTTAAGCAGAGGGATGTGAATTGAGCATTTTGTAGGGAGGGTAGGACGGTAGGACTTTCTTCCCATGTATAGTTTTATGTGCGACAGACTTCTGTAGATGCTTTCAACATCTATTCCATCAGTACCCAGCTGTAGTGCATCAGGGATTCAGCTAGGATACAGCTAAGGCTCTGAAGCATAAGCCCTAAGCCTTCCCCAGTCAAGCCCTGTAGCTTCTGCAGCTCCTTGGCTGCTTCTCTGCAAGGAAACACCAACTGCCAAACAAGCCTTTTTTGTTATGTTGTTCTTTTAGGGAGGCATCCAAGGGAAGGAGCATTGCTCCCCAGCTGAGATGTTTTCAAGCTCAGACTTTCTCCTTAGGCCCGGGCAACACCACCCTATGCATCTATTTTTATTTTTCTTCTTCCCAGAAATCTTTAAGCTGTTATGAAGACCTGCAAGTTCCAACCAAATTTCAAATAAACACTGTATAAGAAGGTAAGGTGAAGCGAGAGAAAGAAGAAAGAGTTCACAAAAAGACATGTGAATTTTGGAAGTATAACTAGCAGTGTTAGGTATCAGGAAGCCTTTTCCCAGCACATAGAAAGTGGCTCAGCCAAGGATGAAGAAAGATCATTTCAGAAAGGAATGAGAAATACAGCCACAGAGGATGGTAAAGCAAGTCAAGCATTAAATGAATACTTACATGTTTACAACAGAGATGCCTAGAAATCTGTCAGATGACACTGGCTATATATCTGCTATCATGAAAGAGTTCAGAAGCAGTTAAGCAAAAGCAATAAGCCAACTGGAGCAGCGGAAAAGAAGGACAAGACCATTGGAAAGCCTCTGCTAAATAACTGCTCCTGTACAGCCAAAGTTCTCTCAGATACAACTCACCAGCTGCACTGATGCATACAGCAGATAAGGACTCAGCCTGCTGATAGCAAAACAGCACCTGGAGACAGTAGCCAGCCCTGGCACAGCTCTGCCCACCAAGGCAGAAAAGAGGAGACATAACCCCTGCAGGAATTGAAAGCAAAGCTACATCAGATAAATCTGGCAATCTACCAAAGCCCACAGAATTTCAGTTTGTTTCCTTGTGGATATAAGTAGCCACACGTGCAAGATTTATGTGGATCAGAACAGTACAATTAAGGAAGGGAAAATCCAACACAATTCAGCACATTAGCAGTTGCAGGGCATTACATGGCTGTTGATGCAGACAATGATATTCCTTTAGAGGCTTAGCTTTAAAGAATGTCTCAAACATTCTCATTGCCTCCACATTTATTTTGACACTGACAACTCAAACAACATGACTACACCGTAGAAAACAAGCCAAAAGAAGTTGAAAAACAACAACAAAAATGATTTTCCACTCCAACAAGCTCCAAAATCTCAGGGAGAAAATTGAGCTAATATGTAGTGAATCATTTACTTAATGAACTGAGCTTCTTCCTATTTGTGAGTTGTCCAAGAACACTTGGCATTTTTCAAACATACTCCTTGTTTGCAAATTGTCTTTTCAAATAATTGTGCATTTCCAAATTGCTCACAACCAGCTCATTGTGATCACACAAGATAAAAGAAAATAGGTTGTTTCATCTGGTTTTGCACAGCATGTTTTCCCTTTCCTAGGTTGGATAGCTACTAGTTTAAGAACTGCAGAGTTCTAAGTTCTTAAGAGTTCCTAAGAACTCTGCAGTTCTTAAACTAGAACTGGAATATATTTTATATGCAAATATAATGAAATAATAAAAGTTTTTTTCTTAAAAACAACAAGAAAACAACACAATCTTATTTCAGCTACTTATATCCATTCACATTTTAGATAAATCTAGCTTGGACCAAGCATTTTCTCACAGCATAGCATCACAAAGGACATGTTTTAATATGAGATGTTCTGTACAGGCAGTACAGTTGCATAATATTCTCACCCACCTACCCACCCCTGCCCACAAAACCAAGCAATCAGTACAGGGAATGCAGCCACCCTGCCTATGGCTACCTTGAAAATCACCTTATTAATCACCTTATTAATAAATTAGTAGTCTTCTAGTCATAGGTACTTGTTTCAGTAGCATTTTCACATACCACAGTTTACGTTTTGTATCGAGATTGTTTTCATTGCAAAGGCAAGAACCCACGAAGATCACCTTTAAATGAAAGCCTCCACTCCAGGGAGCCCACAAATACTTCAACCACTATAAAAAAAAAAAAAAAAAAAGGAACTTTGTGAAGGCTGAAAAGCCCACCAGAAAACATTTTCATGATGTAGACCCTCCATTCCCTGCAAGATGACCTCTTCAGTCACAGTGAAAGCTCTCCCTGCCAATGTCAGTTTGGAAAGCAATCCTGTTCCTCAGATATTGCTTCTTCTTAGGTTATTAAACACGAGACAAGAATGGTGGAAAAAAAGGCAGGGAAAAGGGAAGAGGGACGCAGTGTAAGACTTCCATAAGCAAAAGGTTGTTCCGTTAAATTACTCCTAAAAAACCCTTTGTTGTTGCTGAGAAGGATATTTCATGTAATCTTCAGATTCACAGGGTAACTAAATGCTTGTTTTCTCATTGGAAGCCATTTATATCCAAGAAGATTCTTTATGTTGTGAATCTAATCGCATTTACTGTATTTCTTGGGAGGAACTCATGTGGAATTCCAAGCATGTGTCTACAAACAATATCTGTGGCAGCTCACTCCCACACATACATTATTCTTAATTATGATGGCACCCTCTCCTTAGAGCAGTTGGGTTCTTTTTTTTTTTCAAATGGATATTCTTATTCTTTAACTTCAGCTTTATTTCCAACAGAACGGAGACAGGAGGTCTCTGCAGTTGCTGAGAATGTAAGCTCCAAGTCAGGCAGTACTTCTCTAAATTACAGTCTGCTTTGTCAAATATCTAGGCATCCTCAGCTGATCATGTTTTAAATATGACTGGCTCCTTTTAAACAAATCACTCAAAAGCCTGGTTCAGAGTTATTTAAAGTGGTTGGTATTTTATAGCACCACGAATGCTCCACAGTGCAACTGCTGAGCTTTAAAAAACACAGAAACTAGAAAGTGGGTACAAGAAACTACCATCTGTCCCTCTAAACAATTATCTTCCTGCCATCTGTCTATATACTAGATAATGTTTTTGCTGTCGGTAATATTTGATTGAAAAAGCTCTCTCTATGGATACTAAGAAGAGGGGACCATAAAAAAAAATATTTTTTAATCATTCACGTTTCTATTTTCAGCTAGAAATGCCTGTCACTGTATTGTCTTCTACCTTTTGACAATATGTGACGGGTACATTGCAATGATCTCGGATCCCTTAATGAAAGGCTTCTTTTTCAATACTGTTCCATTATTTGTAAAGCCCTTACTATGTTTAATCTAAAAGGCACATGAAAAAACAAATTCAAACTGGAGAAAAGATGATGATGGGTTTCTTTGAAGTTGGCTTTGGACTTTTTTTTTTTTTTTGGCTCCAGCCCAGAGCAGTCACCTATCCAGTGCCCAACCAGAGCTTGGAGCACTTCAATGAACCCAGTGGCTGCAGTCCAGCGTTGGCCAGGCCAGCAGAGCCCAGCACAGCAGGGAGATAAGGTAACACTTCCTCTGGCCATCTTATTGTCCACTGAAGATGCTGCTTCCCAGCAGCCCTGGCAAGTCCTGAAGGGCAGTTACACGGACATAACAGCCAGGAGGATTTCCACTTCCCAATAACCTCTGACAAATACATTCACAGAAATCTCTTGCTAGATCCTTAGTTCCTCCAATTTTGTCCTGAACTTTGCAGTCCTTCAAGACGAGAGGCGTATAGAAATGCACTGCCAGATATAACATACAACGAAAACTCCAGTATCATCTTCAATTTGGACAAGTCTGTCCAAAATAAAGACCTCAATTTAGGTCTTCGTTGTAATTACGGTGATTAATGCTACAGTACAGTTACAAGACTCACTTGAGCAACACAGATTGTGCAGGATCGTTCACTAACACTCAAAAGCGTAACAAAGGGCTACATTTGTTTTCAGGCAGTTGCAGTTCTTTCATATCTGACTCTTGCAGAGACAAATGATTGCAACAGCAGACACAATAACTGAACTAGCATCTGTTTAGAGTCTACTGATAATGAAATCTGTAAAATCTGCTGAATTTGTTATGAAATAAATCAGCCGTACTTCTTGTTAGTGAGAAAGAATGAATCAGACTGACGTTTCCTGCAATGTTTTCTTCCCCTTTTCTATAAGAATTACATCCTTAAATATGAGGAAAATGGCTTGCTGACTTAATTATATAATTTTAACAAGCAACTATCCCAAGGTTAGGAATTTGTAACCAGTAAAGGTCCAATGGTAGACCACAGCTTTATTTGGTTTTGGTGAGCAACATGTGTTATAATATATTAAGAGCATTAATAGTATTTTAATAAATTACAAAAAAAAACAAACAGATTTCAAAAACACACATGCATCAAGGAAGACAGTTTAAAATTCATAAAAGAAAGGAATGGAAGTTCATCTCCTGCTCATGCATCTCCTGCTATGGTGAGACAGCACCAGAAGCTTATATGAAATATGCTTTATAACCACTAACTATGAAAAATTTTTTAGAGTGTATACAACTGATAGAGAAAATTCAAGTAAATACCGTATTTCTTGCTGAATTAGTTTAGGAGTAGCAGATATTCCTTGGAATCTTATGACTCAATTACTAAACATTTCATAGAATGGCTTGGGTTGTAAGGGACCCCAAGGATCAACAAGATGCAAACCCCCTGCCACAAGCAGAGCCTCCAACCTCCAGATCTGGTACTAGACCAGGTTGCCCGGGGCCCCCATCCAACCTGATCTTGAGAGCAGAGGGACAGCTACCTCCCTGCCCCCATTGGCCACCCCCCTTCTGATAGAGCCCAGGATACCGTGGGTTTTCCAAGCTGCAAGAGCACACTGCTTGTTCATGTTCATCTTGTCATCCACCAGGACTCCCAGGTCCTTCTCTGCAGGGTTAATCTCAAGGAGGTGTCCTCCAAGTCTCTTATGTGTATCTGGAATTACTCTGATCCAAGTGCAAAACTTTTCAGCTTGCTATGTTGAACCTCATTAGGCTCACACAGGCCCACCTTTCAAGTCTGTTAAGATTCCTCTGGATGGCATGCCTTCCTTTCAACGTGTCAGTTGCAAAACTCAGCTTGGTGTCATTGGGAAACTTACCGAGGGTACACTTGAGCCTGCCATCAATGTCACCAATAAAGATGTTAAAGAGCACCAGTCCCAAGACAGACCCCTGGGTGTCACCAGTCATCACCAGCCTCCACCTGGACACCCTCTATGGCCTTCCAGCCAATTCCCTGTCCACCTAATAGTCCACCCCTCAAATCCATCTCTCTCTAATTTGGAGATATGGATGTGGTGGGAGATCATGCCAAAGGCCTTACACAAGTCCAGGTAGATGAAACTGGTCTCCACCACTTTGCCCACTAATGTCATCAGTCCATCACAGAAGGCCACCGGATTGGTCAGGCACAACCTTCTACCTTGGTAGAGCCATGCCAGGTGTCTCAGATCACCTGCTTATCCCTTATTTGCCTTAACATGTCTTCTAGGAGGATGTGTTCCATGATCTTCCCAGGCACAGAGGTGAGGCTCACCAGCCTGTAGCTCCCTGGGTCCACCTTCTGCCCTTTCTTGTAAATGGGAGCAATCTTTCTTTTTTTCCAGTCTCCAAGGATTTTGCCTGACTTTTCAAATAGGATGGAGAACAGCTCAGCAACCACATCAACCAGCTCCTTTAGGACCTCAGAATGCATGTAATCTGGTCCCATAGCCTTGTATACATTGTCTCATGAGGCAGTCTTGGACTTGCCTTGCCCTTACAGCTGTTGAAGAATTACTCCCCCAGCTGGAATTTTGATCTAGAGGCTCAGAAGTGTGAGCTTCAGAGACATGAGAAATACAAGAACCCTGGCTGCTAGTGATCAGGGCAAAGAACTCATTGAGTACCTCAGCCATCTCTCTATCTGTTATAGCAGGTTCTCCTTTTCTGTTTACCAAAGGAGGTATGCACTCTTTTTGGCCTGCCTCTTCTGGCCACTCTACCCATAAAAACAACAAGAAGGGATTCTAACATCCCTTGTCAAGTTCAGGGCCGTCTGTGCTTTAGCTTTCCCAACCCCCTCTCTGCAAGTCCAGACAGCATCCCTGTATTCTCCCCTGGTGACACATCCTTGTTTCCATAGCTGCTACAATTCCTCCTTTTCCCTCAGACTGACCAGCAGGTCCCAAGTCACTTTTTTTCTTTCACAGGCTATGACAACAAGTGTAAAGCTACCATTATTAGGGGAATTAAAAATAAATAAATAAATAAATAAATGGTCAAAAAAAAAAAAAAAAGCATTCACCAGTTGGATTTCCTGAGGTCTATATTTTATTCATAAGTGTAAGCTGGTAAATAATTCACTTGCAGCAGCATGTAGTGGAAGCCTGTTAAAGAATGGTCATTGCCGGACTTGCCTTTGCCAGCTGCTGCTCCATGTTACTCCAACTCAGTCTTTTGCAAGCATTTCTACAGTGGGACTGGAAACAGACAGTGCAGCTGTTTCTTTCCAAGTCTGCAAAGTGATGGTTTTTGGAAAAGATATGGGAAACAAATAATTCAGTATATAAAAAGTTCTTCGTGATATTTCCATAGATATGGTTGAAAACTACACAAACTTATTTTGTTAGAAATATATTCACCAGCTGGTTCCAACTGCTTAGCATTCATGGTGCTGAAAATCAACTGAAGAAGCCAAACCTACTGAAGCCAACTAGTGCAGCTAGCCATATGGATCTAATTGACTGGCTTAATCTGTACCCCTCATTCTGAACTGACCTGGAAAAGAACACACATTTACTTAAAGCAAAGTGAACAGTCTTAATCACTAGAACTATCAATGAATCAATACAAGAGAACATCAGTACCTTAATCAAGCCATTGCACAGCAAGTTCCCCTCAAAGGCAGGAAGGTCTATCAATCTGAGAGCTCACCAAAGGGATTAACTCTCAGACACAGGCATCTGCAGCAAAACAAGCACCAATGCCTACATTTGCCTAAGATTTGTGGGGACAAAGACTGAATTACGACATGCAAACCATGCCTTGTTGTTATACATAGCCTGCTTTATTGATTTGATGTTCAGGACAAATCTGGATTTGTTGAAGCACATAACTCTTGCATGTTCCCTGGGATTTTGTTTCTATGGCAATTACATGAAGAGGACAGCAAACACATAGCTATGCTCAGGGTCTTATGCTCATGCAGAACATCCTATCAGGTTTAGGGAAAAGGAAGCACTCTTCCCCACCTCTTGTGACATTTTGATGGAATTTAGAATTTCACTATAGACCATGAACCTCATTAATAACAGTGAGATCTGGTCAAAGAATGATTTAAGATTTGAGTAGCCAGAAACTGTGCAAAGGAGTACATAAAATCATAGACCCCACAAAGACTGAAAGTGAGCTGTTGCATCTTGAAGTCTCAGAATGAAACCAGTGAGAATTTCTATGATCGCTGAAGAAGACTTGCATTACAACTCCTAGATCAGGAGCAACTGGAAACTGCCAAAAGTCAGTGTCAAACTGGAGTATTTCAGAATTACACTATGCAAAACTTCTAGCTCCTACTCGGTTACAGTGCCAGTGACACAATCAGATGGCATTCCAAAGCATGAACTTCATTCATGGAAAACCTCAGACTGAGAAACTTGGTGAGGTCCTTACAATGTGATAACTACATGTGGAGCTTCCAGCTCTGATTCAGATAGTATACTTGCCTTCAAACTTCTTTGAAGCTTCCAGTGTATTTAACTACAAGCAAGTTCAAAGCTGAGAAGGCTATAGAGAGAAAAAAAAAAAAGACAGGGCTATTCTACACTTAAAACACAGCAGATGATTGAAAAGGAAGAATGAGAACACTTGTTGACAGCTCTGTTTAAGCGTTTTACATCACTGCATGCAAATTAATCACACGAGATGATAGAAGCAGCAAATCACATCCTAGTAGTTCAACTGAAACACTTTCCCTACACTTTCAATATTAATTCACTAGCTGATTTCCAATATTTAGGCTCTAGGCCACAACATATCAACTTATTTCCTCAAACTACAAAGCAATAAAAAAAAAAGAAATATTTATGCAAATAAACTCTGTCCAACCTCCTATCACGGCACAGACCTCCAGGTTCCAAATCCAAGTTCTACACCTTCCTAGCAAACGGCACTTATCTCACCACACCACGAGTAAGCATGTGGAGTCGTAGATAAACTTTTATAAGAGGATTATAAAATCTTTACAGTTTGTCTTAGGGAAAGTAGCAGTGAAGTTTGTTGCAAAGGTCCAGTGAGCAGAGCGTTTGTCCTCCCCATCTCTCTGCAACTGATGAGACAGACTTCTCAGTTCCTTAATCCTTCTCGCAGCTCCCAGTTTTCCTTCACACACAATTTATAATTCTTTTTCACTGGAAAACTAATCAAGGGGACAATCTGTTCACAAAAGGGCACCTTGATAACAGAAAGGGATTAGACCAAGCTAATAGCACAAGTAGAGAGCAAGATAAAACCAGCCTCTCTGCTATGGAAACAGAAAAGAGAAAGCAGGATAAAGAACATTTTTCACCTGGCCCTTGTCATTAGACATTATTTTCAAAGTATTTCTGGGAAAGCAAAGAGAGCTCAGGGACAACACCAGCAACTGTGGGAACACTGGGTTATACCAGCCTAGAAGACTAGGCTATGCACCATGGCACTCCGTATGTATGACAGCTGGGCTGGAAAGTGACCCCAAAGCACTGAGGGGAAGGTCTCTAAGGTCTTCATTTCAGCTTTGCTCTGTCATCCACGGGAAGAGCACCTCACACTCTGCCTCCACACTGACAGCTTCCCTGTGATGTTCCTCAGTCAGGGATACAAGCTCCAGAATTGATGATTTAGCACTGAGATTAGTTGATTTGGCTGGGACAGAAAATAAGATTTGCTCTTGAATTCAGTGTGGTTTCAAGGGATCCCGAGAGACTGCTTCAAGAATCTTGTCCCACTGCCCAACTACAATTAGCCAACATGACTGCTATTAGCTAATTACGGTCAGCTATGAATGAAGCATGCTTCTTTCCTGCATTTCATTGTGCAACGACTCCTTTGTGAGAGGGAGGGAACGTGTACCGAAAAACCTTCACAATAGAAAATTGCTGCAATCTAGCCCTGTCAGAAATCACCCTATTGTGATTTGCTGCCATCAGCTCCACAGATTCATCCCAGCTAAGTCTTACCGGCCCAAAGGCAGCATTCCTGGCTACAGGGAGCTCTGCCCTGTGTGAGGGGCACCCATTGCCACCCAGCCTTGACTAGCAGCAGAAAGGCTGTGACAAACTGTGAGGCTACAGTTTGGGACAGATAAAGCGCCTGTAGATTAGGAGCCTCTGTGAGCACTTTAAATATTGTTATTTATAAATGGTTGTATCTTCATAGGAAAATTATACATTAGCCTTCATTTTGACTTTTTGTTTCAACAGCCAAATGAATACCGTCATTAAACTGAGGTTAGGTTTCTTCTCATTGACATTTGCACTATAAAACATAGAATTAAAGATCATCAGGTCCAACACAACCTGACCATACTACCCTAACTCTAACAACCCACTGCTAAACCACGTCCTTGAGTACCAAATGCTTTTTAAACAATCCAGTCTACCCAGGTCCCTCTGCAGTGCCTTCCTCCCCTGTGGCAGATCAACACTTCTTCCCAGCTTGGTGTCATCAGCAAACTTAGAGTGTGCACTCAATCCCCTCATTGAGATAATTAATGAAGATGTTAAATAGGAGCAGACCCAGTAAAGTTCAGTAAACATGAAGTATTCAAGAATAACAGTAGAGTAGTAAGGCTCCTGTTTCCAGTCTGTCTTCTTCCTAAAGCTTATGGGAAGACTCAGCTTCCCACAAAGACCACCATCTCTGCTGCCTAGCAATCTGGAGAGATAACCTAGGAAGGTGTCCATTGTGATTCTGCAGGTACAGGTTTCAGTAACCTACCTGGCATCCACTAGGTAAACGTTCAGATTCCCAGAGGACTCCCTCAGCCTGCAAGTGCAGCTGACTCACAAAAGAGTGAAAGGAGACTAGGACAAGCTCCAGCAATTTTCCTTCTCCTTTTCTGTCACCCCATCCTGATTATGCAATTTGGATAAGCAAAGGATTTATGATGCTCTAATAGAAGGGATTTAAAGGACCTTTTTTTTATTATTATCCCAATCTCTCAAAAGAGAGAAATGACAAATAAAAAAGCCAAAGTTATTTTAAGAAGTCATAAGTTACTGCACTCTGCTGCCCAGTACAATGAACTGTTCTCAACTCATGTCAACTGTTAATAAGACTTTAACATAATATAGCAACTCTGCATGATTAAAAATACACCACAAAGGACATTCACTTCTAAAAATAGTTATAAAAAATGGACGAAGTCAATCTGAAAATAGGTAAGGGGAAAGCAAGAGAAGCAAAATGGATTAAGTAGGGCAACTCACAATAGACAGCAGGAATTAGTGCATTATTTCAAGTTCATAAAACATTTTTAATAAGTGTACAACTGCAGCGTATAGTAGCATATTAATCCAGTCACAGTGGCCAGATCCAGTATATTTATTTTTAAAATCCAGAAGCAGCAGACATTCAGACACTTTTCCAATTTTCACAATAAGTTCAGCCAGTCATGCATAGTACTGAGAAATCTGGCATTAGCAAATAAGGATTCTCTGTGTGCATTAAAGATGTAAGTTGCTTTGCCCACTGACTTCAGTGTTTAAGTTTCTTTTTTCCCCTCCAAACAAACCACAAAGAAAAACTTCAATTCTCTGCAAAGGCATGCCAGTCTCTGGGGATGATGCAAACGTTAATTGTATTGGAGCTTTAGATGCTGAGATGGAAAAGAGAATTTCATCTGAATTTTCTGTATTTGACTAGAAGGTGTCTGAAAAAAAAAAAAAGAGGGGTGGGACAGAAGATACATAATATAGAGGAATACAACACACAAAAAGCCATAATGCCTTCAGTATTCACAAAAGGGGAGGAGAAAGGGATATTTACATCAGCTGTGCTGTTATACTGGTATTTGCTGGGATGCGTTGGAACGAAGAAAGGAAATGACCAAAGAACACCAGCCAACCTAGAGGCTGAATAAATACCTAGAAGCACAGAGCTGAACACTGCAGACAGCAAGGTTAATTTTCTCTGCTCAGACTCTAAACCACAGGCAGTTATTCTCTGCACTGTCCAAAACATGCTGTGTTTGCTTTTTATTTTATCCACGATTTGAATACGTAACTAAAAGATACACAGAAAGAAGTGAAAGGGCTCCATGCCTAACAGCCAGAAAGCTATCTTGTTTTAAACACTGTTCTGTCCTAATACTTCAGAGGAAATGCTGGAACACACCCTTCTTTGGAAAGCATCTGTGAAAATCCCAAAGCCATTAAGAAAATTAGGTTTTATTCTTCTTTGGAAATCACGTACCAAAAGATATGCTGATTACATGAAACTATACAGACTCATCCTGTCCTTACAAAATAGAAAAACTTTTCAACTTACAGCTGTGACTATTTCCAAGACATGTACACTTTTTTTTTTTTTTTATGGCTTCCTTCCTGAAACCAAGTCACTGGAATCTCAAATTTAGCATCAGGATTATCTGGATTGAAGAACAGTGACAGTGTTTGAACACCAAATTGGTGCAGTTTTCTTTTAAAAATGAGTAGGCATCCAAGTCAAAGGGATTTAATTTTCACGGACACCAAACAGCCATTTACAGACATTCCCAGTGCCTTTGCACTAGGATAGCTTAGCTCTGTTGAGGGAAAAGGAGAATCAAATGTCCTCTAGGCAGATGCACAAACAAATATTCAATGACTTCCTTTTACAACTTCTTCAGCACGACATGAAATAAAACACTGTTTTGTACAGCTCTAAAAAGAGTCTAACCACTGGCAATGTTGCCAGTGAGACCATATGCACTCTGAACTGCAAAGTGTTTCAATAATTTGTCTATCAGGCATATTATAAAATAATTTTAAAAGGAAACAACACAACATCACCTTGTTTACGTGAGACAGAAAAACATTTAAATAAACTCTCAGATAGAGGAGTTAAATGGGCAAAGTATGCAATGAAAAGCAGCCCAGGCAACACACTACCACACTTCTGTGTGCAAAGGGTTAAGACTTCAGAAAAATCTTTTTGAATCTTGTAAGTACTACTTCAATTCAATAGTGTAACACTCATTTTATTTTCTCCACTGGTATGGATCTAAATACTGAAGCTACTGAATGAACCGAAGACCAGCCATAGATACCAAACTAACAGAATTGGTGGAAGTGCCAATAGGTCAGTAAAGATCTTGCGGCCTTTACAAAGTAAAATAGTCCTGACTTGAGTCAGTGAGTATGTTACTATTTAGGGAAGTATCTTAAAAGGGCATATGCTAGTGGAAAATTGAACCGTCTCAAGCTCAGTGTATTTCTTGAAGAAAATAACCTAGCTAGAGTATTTGTAGTTTGTGCACTAGAATTTGATCCAAAGCCCATTCAAGTCATCAGAAAGGCTCTCATTGATCTGAGTGGACTTAGGATTAGGTAGTAATTGGTTTTATTCAGTTTGATTTTTCTTCCAGAGAAACTGCATCTTTATCCACCAAATATGCACCTCCACTATAACGTTAATCTTTACTTATAAATAGAATCCAATTGGTTCAAGATGAAAGGTTGAATCACAGAATCATAAAATTGCATGGGTCGGAAAAGACCTTAAAGATTATCAAGTCCAACCACAACCTGCATACTACCCTAACTCTAACAACCCTCTGCTATACCATGCCCCTGAGCACCACATCCAGATGGCTTTTAAACACATTTGTAGTGTTGGTCAGTAAAAAGCATTGCAATCCTGGCTAGTGGGAGAGAAGAGTGGTGACTCTTAGAAAGGATCATGATGCTGACAGAACATGTTATGAAGAACCAGGTTATCCAGCAGGAATACAGTTGCTGTTTTTAAGAGTGTCACAACTCCACAGCAGACACCGGACTGAACTCATAGTATGGGCTGGTAAGTCAGTTCTTCTGAAAGTTATTTCACATGCACATGAACAGATTATTTAGACAGATATGTTGGAGCCATCAAAGGAATAGCTGTGCGATTTTCTCCTCAGTTTACTGTAAACTGATAGAATCATAGAGTCATAGAATTGCTCAGGTTGGAAAAGACCTTAAAGATCATCACGTCCAACCACAACCTGACCATGCTACCCTAACTCTAACAACCCTCTGCTAAGTCATGTCCTTGAGCACCACATCCAGATGGCTTTTAAACACATCCAGGGACGGTGACTCAACCACCTCCCTGGGCAGCCCATTCCAATGCTTAACCACCCTTTCTCTAAAGGAGTTTGTCCTGATATCCAACCTAAACTCACTATGGCGCAACTTGAGGCCATTTCCCCTCATCCTGTCACTTGTCACCAGTGAGAAGTGACCATTCCCATGCTCACTGCTATCACCTTTCAGGTAGAGGAAGAGGTCTCCAATAAGGTCTCCCGTCAGCCTCCTCTTCCCCAGTCTAAACAGTTCCTTCAGTCTCTTCTCATAGGACCCATCCTCCAAGCCCTTCACCAGCCTTGCTGCCCTTCTCTGGACCTGCTCCAGCACCTCCATGTCCTTTCTGTACTGAGGTGCCCAAAACTGAACACAGCACTTGAGTTGAGGCCTCACCAGTGCCAAGTACAGGAGCAGGATGACTTCCCTAGTACTGCTCACCACTCCATTCCTGATGCAAGCCAGGATGCCATGGGCCTTCTTGGCCCCCTGGACACAGTGCTGGCTCATATTCAGCTACTGCCCATCAGCACACCAAGGTCCCTTTCCATCAGGCAGCTTCCCAGCCCCTCCTCCCAAGCCTGTAGGGTTGCCTGGGGTTGTTGTGACCAAAATGCAGGGCCTGACACTTGGCCCTACTGAAACTCATACAGTTTACTTTGGCCCATCAATCCAGTCTATCCAGGTCCCTCTGTAGTGCCTTTCTACCCTCAGGCAGATCAGCACTCTCTCCCAACTTGTTGTGTTGTCTGCAGACTTACTGAGGGTGCATTCAAACCCCTCATTAAGATCATTAATGAAGATGTTAAATAGAAGCAGCCCCAATACTGAGCCCTGGGGGACACCGCTCGTGACCAGCCACCAACTGGATTTAACTCCACTGACCACAACTCTCTGGGCCCGGCCATCCAGCCAGTGTTTCACCCAGCAGAGCATACATCCAGGCAGCCAGTTTCTCTACGAGGGTGTTGCAGGGAACAGTGTCAAAGGCTTTACTGATGTCCAAGTAGACCACAAAACAGCCTTACCTTCATACATTCATTCATTTCTGCATGTAGCGTGGCAAACGTTTTCATCTTCACAATTACTTGCTAATAAAAATTGGACAAAAATGAGGTGGGTGGAGTATCCTAATTAAGGTATTTTATTGTGAAATAGCTTCCTATTAGATCCTTAAGATTTTTTTGTTCTTGTTGTGTATCAGGAATTTCCGAGATTAGACATTAACAAAGTGAGAGGAGGGGTAGGTGAAGATATTAATTAATTACCAAGGTTATCAAAAGGGATGCATGATCCTTTCATCTGAAAGGGTTTATGTTGCCAACAGCTACTTAAAGCTGTTCACCTTCTAATAAGGACAGGAATTTACCAAGCAGGACAGATGCAGTTCACCACCAAGGCCACACGCAGACTGCATAGATTTGCTGGTCAGCAGATGTTCTATCAGCACAGCAAGCAGCAGCTCAGCGATGGCTCCTCTCCTGCCTCAGGGAGTCTCTACATCATCACTGAGCACAGCTACCACAGTGGGAAAAGAAAAGCAGCTTTGTAAAAAGCAGAAGAGGGAAGCAGAAGGGAGAGGCATCAGGACAAAGAAAGAAATTGGGAAAAATGTTTCCTCCTGTTTCCTGTGGGGCAGCAGGCTTATCCACCATTCTTCACCAGCACCTCCTGCATACCACCAGGCCACACCACCACAGTCCTCTCATCACATTCTCAGAAAAATTCCCAGAAAAGCCTGTTCTGAAATCCAGTGCTGCCAATCATCGCTGGGTCCATCTTGGGCTGCTGTAATTTCAAATCACAGTCTGTACCAAGAGAACTTTATTTTTTTCTTTCTTTCTTTTTTTTTTTTTTTTTAAATTTCAAACAAAGAATAAAACTTCTCACTGGACTTGATAGCAGTCCCCAGACTGGACTAAACAGCCTCAAGATACATAGACATTTTGCCACATTTACTTACACGCGCTCAGCTGAGAGAAAAGTTAATGGATGATTTTTGAGCAGTACAGAGATCACTCAAGAAGAATTCAGAGAACAGGACTAATTGGCTATTTTCAAATCACTGGTATGAAAGACAAGAATACCACGAGTTAAACACATTTAATTATTCATATCTTTTTCCCCCACCTTTATTGTATCAATTCCTTGTAACATGGGATGCTTTCTGACCCTCTGCACAAATAGGAAGCATTTCTCTCAAAAGACCAAATACTTTTTCCTCTAATACACACACACATATAAGGAAGTATTTTTCTAATCCCCAGCAAAAAAACACAATTGATGCAAATAGAGAGAAACCAAGTCTTTGACTATTAGTATTGTCACCCCTATTGGGAGTTAAAGTTTTCCCTCCTCTCCAGGCCTGTATTATGGTAGAAGTTGTTTATTTTCTTTAATGCAGGCTTACATGCCCTCAGGCTGCTGGAATACAAACACAAAAGAGATGCAGTGTTAATTTAATTCTGTGGCAAGTTTTCAGTGGTGCAGGAGCAACATCAAAGACGGTCTAAGAATACCAAATTAAAGCCATCCATCATGATCACCAGACCACATTGTCCAAATGGCTTAACTGATGCCACTGAGAATTAACCAGGAAGAGGAAGCACCAGTATCCTCGGCCTAAAGTTAGAGTAGATTTGAGTAAATTGAATCATTATTAGAGGGGGGGGGCATTAATACAAGCTTTGAGGCCGGCAAAATTAAAACCTGCAATCAATCTTCACCATGTAATCAAGATCCATTTGTCACTGAAAATATTGATGCTTTGTTAGATTACATAAGAATAGCAAAAAGCTCCTAACTTTATTAAGATGAAAGCACTAAGCAGATCAGGTCTAATTAAACAGCTTCCCTGGGCACATACTTGCTTGGTGTTTAACCTGACTGGTGCAGCAACCCCCAGTGTGTAACGTCTGACAGATCTGCTGTGGTGGCAAACAAAGCACAGCAGCTCTGATGCTTGTGAGCCCTATTGAAAATATCTTCATTTTTAAAATGTGACCCTAATTTTTAAGGACAGTTGTAGAGGGACAGGTAGATATTAGTTTCCATTAATACCTCATAAGCTACAGCATGCTAAAACACCTGACATCATTTAGAAAACAGCTACTCCTCTTAATTCCAAACTATCCACTTTCCAAATATATTATGCTAAGTCTTCATTGAGAGAGAAAAACTTCATAGGGGCAACAGTCTCAAGCACTGAAGTTTGAGCCCCAAATTCATACTTGATTACTCAGTATCTGCCACTGAGAAAAAAAAAATAAAGCATTTATTCCAAGCATTTATCAAGCACTAAAATACCTAGGAAACACTGCAGCAGTGCATGAATGTAATGCAAAGTAAACAGCAATAATAACAGTTCAACCCAAATTCCACTTGTATTTGGAAATGGCTCAGTTATCCCTCTGCAAAAAAGCACAGAGGTGACTGAAGATAGCTACAACTGCCACAGCACTGTGGTAATTTACGCAACAATTTCTTGCTTGGTCATCAGCAGCTTTCAAATAACACGAGGCACAAATAGGGATTATAAAAGTAACTCCAGTGGTCCTTCTGAGAACAAAACTGTTGCAAGAAAATTCTTGGAAAGAAACATGGAAGTGCAGACAAAAACCACAGGTGGTTGCTACAGAAACAGTGCATCACAGTACCATCCATAATTATTCACACATTACTTAACTGAGACAGCAAATTAAATAGAATCCCTCTTCCCACGATAACAAAAAAAACTGGGACATCACAGTAAGACAAAACCTTTGTGTACAGCTAACAATGCACCAGCTCCTCCTTTAAATGAGGAAGCAATTACAGAGTTGGCTGTGAAGTATATCTTGTGAAGTATACTTTTTCCCTCTGTGGCTACTGGTACTTCCATTTCTGGAAGCATCAATTTTATTTTCATAAATATTTGTTAGTAGACAGCTCTAAGACAACAGTCAAGCTGATTTAGAAATATTTAAAAGTAATTAAATCAAATGCTTTAAACTCTTGAAAATATAATCATCAGTGATAATGTTAGTGTTATCTTTCAGACACATTCCCCTAACTGCAAATAAACAGAAATTCAATATGAATTTTTGTTTCACGCTGAGTGCTCAGTTCATGTTCTGGATGATGTAACAAATCTGTGGCAGAGATAAATCAGAATTGGAAGATGAAAAACATTTTCAGTCACTTTTCCTCATCTGCCAACCAAGTCTCACAATTAGAGGATATATTTCATTCTATCAGTCTTGAATACTGGCAGTCAGGGCATACCCCAGAGGATGATTATTTCTACATCTTACTATCCTATTATTTCTACATCCTACAGTCAAAAAAAATCGTAACTCCTCTTGATTGACAGGAATTTCTCAACAAACTCTCTAAAGTAAGGACTATGGAGAGGACTTTTGTTATATATATATTGGTGATTACTTATCTTCTTTCACATCATCCTGTAAACTGAGGTGGTTTTAACTGATTGCATTCTAATAGCTTGATTCAGTGGCCTTTTTCTGAAGAAAAAAGGGTAACTTTTCAGAAATAGTAAACAAATGCTACCATTAAAGCTGCAGCTTGCATCAATTGCAGTGTTTGAACAGAGATTGTCATGCAGATCACAAACATGGTCCCTCACTCCACTTCAAAATTCCAGATCTCAATTTTAAGATACATAGATTTTTGTTTATTGTGTGCTGAGAAAAGCTCTTCCTTTGTATGCAGACAGAAGAACCCTGTGCTGTTTTGACACTAAAGAAGAACTTTGATCATTTATTCCAGTTGTTACTCCCAAAATATGTCACCGCCCCTTATTTTTATTTGTGGTTGCTCCTGCTGCTGCCCAACGCAAGAAAGATTATCAGCTACTTCATGATGATGCATGTCACTCCATGGAAATAAAATTTAGGCTCAATACAAGCATAACATTTGTGTTCTTTATTGCCTGCATCCATAAAATTGTTGGTAACAAGCCCATAAAAAGCTTTAGGCTTTTCAGTGTCTTATCAGAGGCGGATCACAGTCTGATACCTGACACAAACGTAATCCTGGCAATAGATTCACTTTAATCAGTACTAGAGATGGGACACCTATTCTCTCCCATCCCCTTTCTCTCCAGCAGAAGTTTATGGCACTCTGCTGGCCTTTTCCCTTGGGAACTGGTCTCCGTGCCCACTTTTCAGGCTCATCAGACCAGCACACCAATGTGTGCTGCCAGGGCAGAGTTCCTCACCAGGAACAGCAAGCACAGATACGGTACCCATCTTCTGGTTCTCTCAGCAGGCTTACACCGAGAGGGGGCAGTGGGAAGGGATGTTCAGAGCTGCATCATAAAGCAGTAGATAAGAGAACAGTATACAAAGAACAAAAAATCCTCACGGGGGAACATCTACCACACGCTAATCTTCCCTGTGAGAGTTCGCAGGGCAGAGTCTGTAGCCAAGATCCTTTTAGCATCTTCGGAATGTGATTATCTCTGGGAAATCCCATTACCTGAATTTGCTTAATTGTTCTCTCTTTCATCAGGATTTCAGAAAAAGTAATAACGCGTTGGCACTAAGGGCTGAAAAAAGCTAGTAGGTGATGCCTGATACAAGGATTTGAAAAGTTTGCTTAGAATTATGACCTTTAGCTCTGGGATTAGACTGTCCTATCCGCCAGTACAGATACATAACTCTACTGGTAAGGTGGTAGGTGGGTCTGATGTGCATTTGTGCTGAGGATTTACATGCTGCTGTGAGTGAAGATACCATCTCGCTTCTCTGGCCTTCTGCTTATAATATTCTTGTCAGATTTATCACAGTGATCAATAAAAAGATTACAAAACATCTAACTGAAAAAGAGACTGATATACAGTAACAACCATGAATAAAATAAAGCTATAACTGCAACAGAGAAAAACAGAAATAAATAACTACATATTTCATATCATGGGCTGACCCAGAATTATTCTTATAATCATGGGACAATCACCCAAAACTTAAAAAAAAAAAAAAAAGAAAGTGGAAAACTTGTATGTTATCTGTTCAGTGAGGAGGAGACTTCATAAAAACAACCTCTTTAAGATAGAACACCCTTTCTGTAAGAGAGGGACAGAACAATGCCACCTCTGAGCTTCGTGGTTCCCTTCTCTAACGCATCTCAGGTGCATACAGCAATGAGTGACTCAAGAGACTGGAAGCAGTTTTGAGCAACCGATATCAGGGAGAATACCGCACCTCGTCTAGGCTCAGGGTTAGGGCAAAACTTAAGATGTTCGTTTCCTCCACCACATCACACATCACCTGGTTTCCATGAAGAGGGAATCTGAAGGGCATGGCCCACAAAGGGGTTCAGATAAGCTCCCTTTCAGGTCCCCAGCCTTGATGCTACAGAAACCACATCTCTAGCTCACAAGAACCAGACATGGTTCGTGGGCATTCCTGGCAACCTTACACCTTTGCCTCTCACCAGAACGGCACTCCTCCAACATCCAACTCCCAGTGCTTCCTCCTACAACTTCTGTAGCAGAAGAAAAAAGAGAACAGGTAAACAAAGTTTATCCCTCATGAACACTCAGCTGTACTCAGAACTCAGAGAGAGCCGTTCCAGACCAAGTGCCAGTCATCCTGTAGGCAAGATGCAAGAAGTTTCACAATTGCATTTTAAAAAAAAAAAACTAGAATGTTTTGAAAATGTTTAACCCATGATAATCCCACCCAGAGAAACTCAAAAGCTAACAAATTATTTCAAAAAGCTTATGAAGAGTTTTCCCTATATGATCCCTACAGAAGTCTGCTCTTCTCATAAGTCTTCAAAATCTCCCTGTAAAGATTTGATTTAAAAAAAAAAAAATCACTGAGATCATTTGAAACAATCTACTGAATGAAGAAAATTCCAAAACTCCACACTCAAAACTTCAGATATTTGCCTTTTTGGATACAATTTTTAGACTCTGGGGAACATCTGCAAGCAAGTAGGCCCATGCTGCAGCCAGAAATTGAGCAGTCACTGCAAAGATTTTTGGAAACTGCCCAGCTCCCCCCTTCCCTGCTGTGTCCCAGTCATGCCACCACCCCAGCCATCCCCACTGGAGGGGGCAGAGAGGTTCCTCACGCAGTACCGTGGCAGAAAGCCTCCTTCAGTCAAGTCAAGGATTTCTGCTTATCTGCTAAAATACAAGTCATTGCATTACAGGAAACAAATTCCTATTGAGCCACACTACATCAGCCTTTTCTGTCACCACCGCCAGTCACCCAATCATTAATTTTGCTGGTACTTCTGTTAATCTTTTGTTGCACAACTCAGATTTCCCATTTTATCATTCACCGGGCAGGCACTGATATTTTGAGGGGAACAGCTCTGCTGTACTTTTTTGCCATCCACCTAAATTTGAAAGCTGCTTCAATTCATGCATGCTCTTCTGGGCTTGTTGCTAAGTTCTCGACTGCACCAGCACTGACTAAACCTAAGTTGGGTTGCACTAAGGAGTGCATTGTAGTATAACTAGATTAGAATCCCCAGTCAGAGACATGCTGTCAGGGATGCTAAAACAAGGTAGTTACCAAAATCCTCAGAATCCCAGAGAAAAAAGGGGCAGCCAATCTTTCAGTTGGTAGCATCTGGAGGCAGGATGCTCAACCATAAGTGTTGGGCACTACAGAAGGACTTAGTAGTAGATAAAGGATAGCTGGACTTCCTGAAGGAAAAATACAGGTTAGACAAGCTGGAGAATGCCTGTTTGAGAGAATTAAGGGAAGGGTCTGATGGCCTCACCCCAAAATCTCTGGATAGATGCCACGAGAAACGCTTCACTTCTAACACAAGACACCAAGAGAGCAAAGCTCCCTGCCTCCAGTTGCTACCAGTAGCAGACTGGTTGTGCCAGGAAGCAGCCAGTATAATGGCTGTCAGAAAATTGATAGCTTCACTGCTGTGTGATTACACACAGAGGAAGCACCCCAAAGCCCTGCTCCACACGTAAGAGTGAGTTCGTACTGTTTTCTTTTCTCATTCTCCAAACAGGAGTTAAATAAAAAGAGAAGCACTTGGCAAAGTAGCTGGGGTGCACATCGCACAGCACACAAACCACTCTCTGAAAAATTAGATTCCTTGATAGTCATATACTTTACCAGGAAAGTTTTTATTGTCCTTTCTTGCCAGCAGCCCACACGTAGGCTTCTAACATACATCACAAAGTGTAATTCCTGGCAAGACGCAGCAGCTTCGCTTGTGCAGAGTGTGACAGGCAGCCTACCATGGCACAGCCCATTAGGATGTGCGATCGGGAGCCAGGGTGGAACAGCGTGCTGAAGCTGACAGCTTGTAATGACTTTTCACTGTCTGCTGTAACAGGTGCCTTGTGCAAAAGCTGAACTGCATGCAACATGCCAGCAGATGGAGAAGGGCAGTTTAAAGTAACCCCTGCCCAAGTTGCTTCGCTGCTACTGGCTTTGAAGGGAGGACTCTTGGCTGTGTTTTCCAAAACACAGTTAGACAGATGTACGGCAGGCAGAGAGCTCCCACGCACACCAATCACTATCCGTCAACCCATCTCTGACTCCACAATTAAAGCTTTCCTTCTAGGTGACTTCTATGTCTAGTGGGTGCTCCAGAAAAGCAGAGGGAAAACAAAGCCATTGTGCAAGGAATCCTAGAAATGAAGGCATTTAAAAGAGAAGGCCACTAAGATTCAAACCAACAGCTATTTATTCAGCCGCTGTTGCCTGTAGTGAAGTAAAAGCCACAGCTAGAACACACTGAGAGCATTAGCCAATGCACTTTAACAACAGATAACTCTTACCCTATTACTCTCTTCATGTCCAAAAAAGAAACAGGCATGGAGATGAGCCTAGGAATCAGTTCACTGTGCACAAGCAAGGTTAATGGGTGTAGAAAACAAGCTGGTCCCCACATCTGCTTCTTCAGTGAGTCCCAACACCTGCAGAGCAAGTGCTTCAAGCTTCCAGCAGGCCCAACCTGCAGACACCTGCACACAACCTGTGGGCTGAGGCCAGCTAACCTTTGGTTACATGCTTATGTTGCAGTCACTGCAAGTAGGTTTAATGAAGCACACAAAAAAAAATAAACATGCAAAGCTTCAATCAGACTTTTTATTATTGTTTTTTTTTTTTTTTTAATCCACAACCAAGAAAAGGCTTTGTGAGCACTTTAGCCTTAGCAGTTTAATTATAACAAGTAAAAACAAATCCACATCAACCCCTGATGTTTGGCTAATTTCAGAGCATTTGAGTTGCTCTTCTCATGCCCAGCCAATGAAACATCTGTCTGTCCTTGTGCCAGTTCCCATTGGGCTTCAGTGGTAACCTCTGCACCTGAAGAACCTGTTAAGAAACATTGAAGAGTCTGTAAACACAGCTCAGCAGTAGCTTCAGCTTTCTGTGTGATAGGGAGAACTGGTACTTGCCAACCTGTCTGTACATATGTTCAGGAAATCAGATTTCTTTCAGAGAGGGCTCATCTATGAAGTACAGATATGACAATTCGTCACAGCTGGCATTTCACACAGCTTGGAATGAGGTAGCTGCAGCAGGAGTCCCCTGCTTTCAGGACTGTGACATTATTCATGCCAGCATGCTTCCAGACACAGGAGTTTTTGCAAGTAGCCCACACCTACATTTTCAGGATACAGGAATACAGCAACACGAACTATAGGAGTCCTGCTCTTTGTTTCTCTCACCTCACTTCATTTTTCTCTGAATTGCCATCTATGCAGACTTTCACAGAAACAAACTGCTAAAAATCTGAAACAGCTGAAAAACCTTTTCTTTTTCACCAAAACATGAATTAAAAACCTTTGTTACTTGCTTCTCACTTGATTTCAGACCACACAAAAAGCCACCAATGAGACTGCACAAGTGCAGAATATTATATATTTGTCACCATATGGCAAGAACCTAAAGAGACCTCAACACAAAATTAATTCAGTGATACCTCAAAATACACATGAACTCCAACCCCACAGAATAAATAAAAATATACAACAAAATAAGAGAGTAAATTGAGAAAGGAGTCAAACTGGGCATTTGCGCCAGTGAGAAAGTGCTTAAAAACCCAAGTTTTGTTACTTGGCTCTGGGACAGAATGGGACATTCTTATATCTTCAATAGACATGAGACAACCCTGCCAACTCCTGTACTCCTTTAGGAGACCAGAGGGGGATGGGACAGATGGCATTGTAGCTGTATTTTTCCCCCCCCTCCATTCTAACTTTAACAAACATTACCTTGAAATACATTTGCAAGATTGCCAGCTCCAACAGCATGCCACCTTTGAAGTCTGGGTAAGCATTACCATTTACACTAGCTGAAAACTTGGCCTTTAAACTGCTAAGGTGGCAAACCCATGCATTAAGATTGCATGTCTTCCCCTTATATGAGCTTGTTTTCTTTTTCCCTCACTAAGGTAAGCCACTGTAAACAATACTATTTCTATAACAAACCTTGGCCTGTAGCTGATTTGAAGTACATAGTTTAGCAAAAATAATTCAGCTGTTCTCAACAATATAGTAAAGAAACACACACAGGTTTTCTTCTGTTAGCCCCAAAGTTTTGAGGTCTGCTTCAGTATTTTTTCCTCTCATGAACTCTACTTCTCTACAAAAAAATCAGATCCTTATTAGGATAATAAAATAGGAGAGTGAAAATACTTCACTCAGAGCGATCCCCAACAACGTAGGCAAAACAGAATAAAAATGAGTTCTGTACTACACTCCACCACTCAACAACTAAACCCAGCAAAGAACACCAGCCCAAGCACAGGTGCAGTAACTAAATGACAGAGTGCAAACAGCCCAGGCTCACCTGGTGCCTCTGGCCTGCCTAGCAGATTCTGTTGGAATCAACCAAGCTTGTCAGCAGTACTGTGATCATCTATGCCCTCTCCTGTGCCCTCCGGACCCTTGACCCTTTTCCTGATGAGCAGGTTCAGTAGCTCTCTAGCAAGACCTCCGCCTTAACCAAAACTTGTTAGAGGGAAACATCCCAATGTCCAAAAAATAAAGGTGAAACACTACTGATGTCTACTGCAACATCATCTCCTTCACAGCTGAACTTTTCTTTCCAAGCCCCACAAATGCTAAACATTTGAAAGGCAACAGGGATGTAATAAAGGTCGATATTTTTTATATTACCCTTACGAAAATCTATCCATACTGAAAATTCTATGAGATTTTATGAAACATAAGCAGAACATAATCAACAAAAAGCTCTACTTTAGAAAAATATCGCACAATCTCATTCTCACTAAATGCACTCCATCTTTAGATACTCGTATCCATGTCATATACATCTGTACAGAACTGCCCAACACACGTGCTGAGGTTAGTCAGTAAAGGCAGTAGACATGTTCATGCTAAATTAGACCCAAAGGAATAGGAAAAGAAAGGACAGTCTCATAACCAAGGCAACAGAACAATGCCATCAGATGGGCAGGACAGCAGGGACATGGCCACAGGTCTTCAGTTTAGAGAAACTACACTTAAACAGAGTGCAACACTGGCACGAAAGAAACAGATTCTAAAGGTCTTAAATTGAGTGACCCAAGTTGGCAGAAGACCTTTGGCCCTTATACATTTTGCTTCCACTTCCCTAAGTTTCTCTCGCTCCTTATCTTCAAAACAAACCTGTAAGATGAAAGTCGACATCAACACTTGTGGAGCTCTCAGCTCCTGCACTGATAACTGCTGTTAAAAAGCCCACAAGGAGATATGAATTTTGTTTTCAGAGCCAACTTTGAATAGCGTGACATAAATAAAGCATGGGAGCACACACTGAACAATAGGGAAAACACAGTACTGAATAGCTGCTCATTTAGGAAGGGCTATTCATTCTGCTCATTGAGTGAAGCAGGAAGAAAAAAATACATAGTATGTGATCATGTAATTAAAGACTGCATCATAATGCATATACATGTGGGACCTGGATCAGGGTTGCACTGACAAGCTTGTGTTTGATTGCTTAATTTTGCAAGCTTAATGATATTTATTTAATGTAGTTTAATATTACATTTGAATTCTTTTTATAAAAACTCTATTAGACAGTATTTGTCAGTAAGTGTAAGTAACCCAGTGCATTCTGTGTATTTGGCTTTCAGCATTCTAAGAACGGCTGCCAAATAACATTTAATGAGATTTTTCGTAAGACTTTTCTGCAGTGTTTTCTGTTTAAATACTTTCCAAGCATTAAAATCTCTAATACAAAGATAGAAAGTGAAACAAAACTTTTACAATAATCATGCAATGAAAATTCCATCAGATTTCAACTCAGAAACCATCTTTTCCTTTCATATGAGAATAAGAGCATCTCCTCTCCATACTAGTAGGTCTAACTCAATAAAACAGGAGTGATTTTTACCCTTATGAGACCCTTATCAGGACAAAGGTCTGAGAAAAGAGAGGGCTTCTATGAAACTGTGTTTAAAAGGCAGTCTCATATACGAGAAAATGAAAATACTTTCCCTAGAAACACAGGTTCAAGTATTTCCTACACCAGCATTCCTGAACAATCCTGTGGGTTATGGTTTTGGCAGCAGCAGCACCCAGAATGGAATGGCTATTCCAGCTGTGCTGCATTTGCATCATTTTGAATGGGCTTAAATACTATCACCAAGCACAGAGATCCAGGTGGGAACACAGGCTTCTACGTAATAACCTTAAGGACTCAGCCTTGCTTTTGAAATGCCACTCTAAAAACACATCAGATTAAATTTGTTTAAAATGGGAAGCTAAATGCTTCCATGTAGCCAAATTCACTACATTCTGTTCTGGAAATGCCAAGAATTTCTACACACAGCCACGTCCCTCTTAGCTCGTAGCTTACTGAACAAGAGCTTATGAGATCAAACAGAGAGAAAGATTTCAAGCCATTGCAAATAAACAAACAAAAAAAATCACCAATTCATGCTACCATGGACTTTGCAAGGTGCAGGACTTGTGTCAACTGCTTTCTCCTGGATCACACTTGTAAGGCACACCTTCCTTTGATCAGGGGACAGCATCATTTCCTAAAGACAGAGCAAGTGCTCAGCAGCTCAAAGGAAAGTACACTAATGATCCCCTCAGGCCAACTGCAATCTGTCAGCGAGCCATTTCGCACCTGCAGTGTCTTCCCAAAGCCATAGCAGTGAGAAGCAAATTGGAATCATGATTCTCAGAACCAACAATTTCGTATATTTTTTTTAATTCAGATCATTTCCATAGTACAGAAGTGTCTGGATATATACTGTTTGTAGACCAGCCACACAAAGAGCACAGCAACCCAGGAACTTTTCCAAGGGCCACACACAAGCTGTTGTCATCCCACCCTCTTCACAAAAAGTCTGCCTTGCTTTTTAGCTGCTCAAGCACTCCTCCTAATTAATCTTTTCTCCTGTACAAATTATAACTTTTAATCACAGGATCCTCAGATCACCAGTCCTCAACAGAGGATTTTTCCTCTGCCACTACTTTTTTGGCTAAGGAGAAGACAGACCAGCAGCCTAATATCAGACATCTCCTGTCTCACCCCACGACTCTGGGTGTGAATATACAGAACAGAAATACAACACCTTGCTTAAGGGGACTGAGTCCCAGTGAACACATTAGAATGGCCTTCCAAATGTTTTTGGTTGGCTGCAGAAGTGTTTTATGTCTTCTGAAAACAATAATAATAATTAAAAAAAACAGGACAAAACAAATCCCTGGATTAATGTTAGCCAGTGTATATTTTAATCAGCAGCCACTCAGAAAGTGGCACATTAAAGCAGTTACTGACAGCAGAGACTGAAGCACATATGTACAGTCCAACCCCTCTAACAGTCCATCTGCCCTGCCTTGTGGATTCTATTGAATATCAGTTTTTTAGTTCACTTACCATGTAGCATGTTGTCCAAACAATATGCAAGCAGTCACCATCCGATAGTCCCCAAGGACTGAATGATATTTAGGTGTCAAGTACATTCAGAGCAAGTTTTCCACTATGAAATTGGAGAACACTAAGAAATTCATGCAACAGAGTTGTAGGTACCTCACATAGACAGTAACTTGCCGGTGTAAAGTAGAAGCCACTTAAGATGCATAACCAAGTCCCTCTTGTTCTACACACTGCATAGACACAGCTGATGGTTTCTGGCCAAGACAGATTACAATCCTTGGGAAACATCTTTTCTTGCTTTGCCCTAGTGAGAAACATGGCGTATCAGCTTTGTACAGTGTCATGTTCTTAGACCATACAGCTTCCAGTTCTCCCAAAAGCACTCAACCGGGGAGACCTTAGAATAGCAGACAGACATCTCATAAACCTAAATGAGCTATACCAAGTAAATAGGAGGGATCAGAGAAGCAACAGCCACTGCCTGTATTTCCATGAGACTCTATGCTGTCACAACATATTTGTGACATGGTGTCTTCACCACCTCATTTCTCCCCGTGCAGTCCCTCAGACTTTCCTAGCTCAGTACAGCTTCACCCAAGTCTCTACCAAAAGGTCCTGGTAAAGGAGAGAAGCGACTTCGAAGCAGATTAAAGAGATCGTTCCATGCACAAAGGGCAATTTGAGAGAACCAAGGGCAAGCCAGCACCTTGAGAACACCAGAGTACTGATAAATGAGGTGGGATAAAAATCCAGGCACTAGACAGCTGAGCAGCTTACAAGTGATGTGATGAGAAAGGAGAGAACTAGAACAAGTGACACGCTGTTGGGTTAAGCAGGGTGGATGCAGAACTTCTTCTAAAACATGAAGGCATCGCCATCGCATTGATACAGGAACATCACACATACAAGACATGGTGCTAAGGCCATAAACAGAGAACGGAAGGTCTAGGAAATGGAGTTCATTAAGTGCACATCATTTGATGCTGCACAGTGGAGAGTATTGAAGCAGTGAGGCATCTCCTTGTAAATACTAACACTTGTAGGATAGGTTACAGATGAGGAATTAGACTGCCTGTGTCTTGGCAGCGACCTGTTACCAACACCCTGACCCTCACCCCAGCATGCAAGCTGCCTTCCCTGTACTGATGGGCTCTGGGACAAGTGTTAAAATGCTGCAGTGAGGTAAGTGCTTTCTGACACTGAGCGCAGTGTTGTCACAGCTGTGGGCAAGCTGGTGTTTGGAGGGAACATCCACAAACCAGTGTGGAAAGGGCACTTTGATTCCTGCTCCATTTGTGGTTTTTATTTGCTGGTGTCACGCAAAACAGAACCATCTTCCAAGAAATTGTTGCCTACAATTACTGCTTCCAGAAGGACTACGTTTTATGCTTTTCTGACACACCGATAGAGATATATATTATTATTTTCAAATGTGCTTAAATGAATAATTTCTATGCACCAGTGAGCTTTCCTTACAACCTAACAACGTGTCTAAAAGTAACCTTTGTGCCAATGGGTAAATTCTGGCAAGTCATTGAATCAAAAGGAGCGCGACAGAGGCAACGGGAAGATGGGTATGATTAATTTGGCAGTGTTTTCCTTTTTGTTTTCATCATAGAAAAGAAAAACATTTTGTCTAACAAAGATGAAAACCGGAAGCACGCTGAGGGAGATGCCTTTTATTTTTCACAGCACTGAAAGGATACCGACACCCAAGTCGACACACCACAAGAATAGACGAATAACTTCTTACGGATTTTGGGTTGGTTTTAGCTTTCTTTTTTTTTTAAATACAGTTTTCAGAAAGCTTGAAATGTGGAAGAGAGTCTTGAAGTTCCCCAAGGAAGTTTGCATAACAGATGGTGTGTAAGATACTGTCATTTTGGAGGTTTGTTAGAGGAGATAGGTGATACCTAGTGGGCTGAGTGCAGGACTGAGAGCCAGAAGCTTCAGATTTCAATTCCCACTTCACCACTTCCTTGCTGCCCAGCCTGTGGAACTGACGTGGTATCCTCATTTTGCACTACTGCAAAATGCAAACACAGAAGGTTCTCCCAGGATTGCTTTGGATTCATTTAAGCTTTTATTCTGTTTAGAAGAACTTGAACACTAGACAACTGCTAAGAATTGTTTTACCATTTTCTGTGAGATGCTATTATTACATCAAATGAAGGCTTGCATTATTATGTATCTCAGAAAAGTACTTCTGAAGAGGTATGGCTGTAACACCTTTACTCTAAGCAGATCATTCAGAAAAATAACTGGTAATCAATTCAAACAAAACATACCAGGACAAATTCAGTGTCAAATTTTTCATGTGGTAATTGTGAAAGTGTGAAGGTGTGATGTTTAACAACCATGTTTAATAAAGCAGATCTAAACAGTAGGATAAATAGCAAACAAACAAACAAAAAAACCACCACACACCAACACTGTGAAACTAGGCAAAAACAAAAATATCATTGGAAACAGGTATACCTTCACAGATTCTCTTTTTCTATTAAGAGTTCATAAAGTTTCCTAAAGCATGTCTCCAGTCTTGAAGGAGCCTGGAAATACTTCAATGCCTGAAGTAAGCATTTGCTGTTGTATTATAGAATCATAGGAACAAAGAAAGGCTTGGGTTGGAAGAGACCTCAAAGATCATCCAGTTCCAACCCCCTTTCATGGACAGGGTTGCCAGTCACCAGCTCAGGCTGCCCAAGGCACCATCCAACCCGGCCTTGAACACTTCAGGTGATGGGGTACCCACAACTTTCCTGGGAAGCAGCACCAGGCTCTCAGCACTCTCCAAGTGAAAATTTTCCCCCGATATCTAATCTAAATCTCCTTTCTTTCAGTTTAAAACTATTCCCCCTTGTCCTATGACCTTTTCTGCTCCTTAATTACATATATTTAAGCCAAAAGCTAAACAGCAACAATCAGAAGAAAATTATCCTCAGTTATCACTTCCTGGGGACTATTTTTTACCAGCTTTTACACAACTGGTCCATCAAAACTTGGCACAACTGAGAATTTCTTCATCATCTTCCCTACAGGTCAATGGTAAACAACAAAGCTTCTGAAGAAGACCACAGTCATTCTTCACGGGTCCAATTCTGCCCAGTATACAGAATCCCTAAACCTTTTTTCCCCTCATATATCTCTGTTGATCACTTATCTGCTCATGTTAAATCAAAGCAACGCGAGCCATTCTGCTTATATTTGACCTCCAGAACACATTCTGTGGGATTTAATTAGATATTTCCCATTGCCCAGTGACAGCAGTACAGTAGAGGGCAGTAAACCTATCACCATAGGCTTGGCTCTTCACTTATTTGACTTCTCAGCTTGCCCTAATTGATTTTATGCTAATCCAAAGCACTCAATGCACATTCCCTACATGAAGTTTGCAGAGTTAGTCCAGAATGATCCATGGAAAAGGCACCGGAGAATAAGCAGCCCCACCAATAGCTGAGGACATGGCTGATCCATAGCTCAGTAAATAACCATTGAACACACACCACATCTTATTTACTCCCACTAACAAAGATTTTTAAAAAAGTTAACCAGGATATTTTACACAGGAAACATTGGGTATATTCTTGGGAAAAACACAGATGTGAAGATACTAATCAGCTCTGAGGCAGCAGTCTTTTCACCTACGCATCCAGACATGCACAGAATTCAAAGAACTGAAGCTCCAGGTTTGGAATAGAGTGTGATACTTCACATCTCAAGAGTGCATAAACTTTAAATCAGCCAGATGCTCAGCACTGAGTGACTCTGGTTGTGGTCCTCAGTCAATAAGAGCGTTCATACAGGGCTGTGCCCAAGCCACCACACAGCAAGGTTATGGAAAAGGTGTATAAACAATTATCAGTTATCAAGAACATGAGTAAGAGATACTATAACCCTCCTACACAGCCACAGGCTTGAAAGTGTTTTTTGTATCTGTTTAGCACTGACATCAGTGTTAGTCATTACTTGAAATCAAAAGATTTCAAGGGGAGGGGGATTGTTTAAATGTGCTGTAGATAACAACTGGAAGGCTCAAGTAGCACTCTGCAAACATCGCTTCTGGCTGCCTCCATCCAAGAACCCAGATATATTATGTTCCACTTTGAAGATTTGCCATCTTTTTTACATCTTTTTATTTTGTAGAATAAAAAAAAAAAAATAAAAAAAAATGAAGCAATCTGAACCTTAGGTTCCTAATGTCGTATTTGCCTAAAGTACAGACATCCCCCAACCAAGAACTGGATTTAGATGCTGCTTTGACCTTATATTTCTTATGCACAATTGCATTCAAACAATGCTATTATTTCTGTGTACCTTATCATTCCTTCCAGGCTATATCTGTGTCAACAGAGAAGAGCTGCATTTTTATTTTAAATTCTGGAGCAAAAAGGTCAACCTGCATCAGCAAGAGATTTCAAATTACAAAAGGACTGAGATTGAATGGGATCTGGTTTCTTTAGAAAGCAAATACATAGCTATACAAGAAATGTCTTTCCTTTCAATTTCTGCAAAGCAATAGCATGAGATGCAAGTCTGTTTTTCCACAGTAAAAATATTTCTGACACATTTTCTCATGCTTAGAATGTCTCATACTTGTTTGTTTTTTTTCCTCCTCTTAGATTAAATCAGAGAAATTGAGGATGCCTCTCTCATTGGCTGCACACAGCCATGTGGTTAGCATACCTTTTAGTTAGGATCTCTGTTACCTTTGCTCAGAAGCAGCAGTGTTTCATTTGCTCATAGCCCTAAGAATTCCGGTAACTACTACACCCCTCTACCGGTGGGAAGTTCCTTCCTCCACGAGTTTTAGCAGCTTTGCATATTCTCAACTTCAGTGCCACTGAGGCTGCTCTGTTAATTTCATGGAAAGAAACTGTAGGCTCAGATGAAGGAGACCAACAATTTTCACAACAGAGCTTAGAGTAGAAAATGTACCGGTGTTATGGATAAAGCTGGTTCACCTTCTGCACTGCAGAGCCTGACATCCAGACAGCCCTAAATAGTGAACCCATCTGCACGTGCTCGAGTTACTTCCAGTTTACAGGACCACGCTGTCACACATCCAGTTTTGATCCCTCTGGGCAGTTCATCTCCAGTGACCACTGCAATTCCTCCCCCTCATCTAACAGCCTGCCCCTCTCCTGTTCTCTTCAACTGTCTGAGGTCAGGATATAATTACTTCTACAAGGTAAAGAGTTTTTTCAAATACTTAATTTTTACCATTAAATTTTTCTTTTATAATTTACTCCAAATAATTTTTGAAGAATTCTTGAGTTCTGTATTTATTTTCTAACATTTCCCCCACTCACATGCTGGGTATCAAATTATTAACTTTTTTTTTTGATGACAGGAAAGCATTTTGTCTTTCCTACTGATAGTAATAAGCAGATTTCCTCAGTTACATAAGCACCTTCAAAAATACCATTCGTTTTCCTATAGATATCTATTCATATGTGTTTAAAGACACTGTGGTGGAAAATATGCTTCTGCCAAAAGGTCAATCATTAGAATGCCAGTGAAACACAGCACCTATACATATGGTCACAAGGATTTTCACCTGCCAACGCTATGGAAAGACAGCCTAGTGCTCTTCATTCTCAGAGCTGCTCTTGATTCACTCAAGAATAAAGTCTCCAGGCATTAGGACTGTATGTCTGTCGTAAGGCAAGTATGACTTCAGAATTATGAGAAAATATCCCAAAAAGATGAAGTAAACTGACAAAACTCACTAGTCCATGTTCTCCCTCAGGACCCAGGAATTACTAGAAATTATTGAAATCTCCCAAGAAGTCTCACTGTATCAGAGTACTTTGAGGTATATTACTTTGGGTTTGTCATTTTCTCTATTAACTTCACTAATAAAGTTGTAAAGCATCTCTTCCCTGTTTGCACAGCTCTTATTGCTTCATGGCTCAACACCTCGACTGCACACCTTGGAGAAGTGTGCTGCAATTACTGAGGAGGAAACTTTTTAACAGTTCTCTCCCTCTCATTTCCAATTATACATTGCTTCTTTACTACTTCACTAGATATTTCCTCATGTAATTTATGAGAGCAATTGGGGGTAAAAACAAGTGTTGCTTTTCTAACCAAAATAATAACAGTAATCTAGGACACTTCTAGACAGTCTAGTGTAATAGAAGGGTGAAACAGGCAATTCCACGGCACTAGAAATGGAGGAGTTGGTTCTCCTGATATAAATCTTTCAGTTACAATCTAGACGAACCTGAATAAGTTATATGAAAGCTAATGCAGATGATCTTAAAGTCAGAAAGATCCATGACTGTCCTGTAAACTTGCACTGAATCAGTGCTTACAATCTTTAGCCTTTTCCATCATTCAGCTAAAAATTGGTCTTTAGTACTTTAGCCGTCTTAGCCTCTCAAAACACTGAGCATTTGTAACCTACCACACTGATCCTGGCTTCTAATTAAGATGAATTAGTTCTGAAGTAATTCACTCTATTTACTTAAACTGTAAAAATGGACAGAAATTTGCATACAAGTGTAGGCATTTGTTTTCTAATGCACAGTCTCTGCCTTGACTCGATGCTTGAATGACTCTCCTATCCACAACTTCTGCTACAACAGCAAGAAACATGCCTAGAGAAGTAACCCATCATGAGTAAGAAGTCTGCGTACTATAACTCTTGATCTAGTGTTTTTGAGCTCATTTACTGCCCTGCTCTGCATATATCCTCTCATATCCTTTGAAGATTTCTTTTTAAAACATGGATTCCAGAACATCAAAATTTGGTATAATAACCTCCACCATAAGAACATGACATTGCACCCGGGTTTTGAACTCAGTGTGCACAGCCTTGGTACCAGCAGAATTTAATCAGCTTCACTGCCAAGAACAGGTTTCAGAAATCAAACTGATTGAGCCTCTGAGGGATTGACTTGAAAGCAAGGTATGCAGGTCTTTTTATTTCAGTATGGCCGCAGGACCATAGGCAGTAATTGCAGCAACACAATATCAATATCAAAGGTTTCCAGAGTCTCTTACAAACTGAATTAATGGTCACTGAGAAAGGTGTCAAGTTAAATTTAAGTTTGAAAGATACCTTGCAGAGAAGCTTGTAAAAGTGGCTGGGCCTACTGCACTAAGACATTTCTAATTATTCTACCCATAAGCAGAAAAAGAGTGGTAAAGATGTTCTGATTTTTCCTTGAGAGTTCTGTATTACCAGTAAAATAAATAAATAAATAAATAGATACAGTCAATGTTGAATTTCCTACCCCAAAGTTTCCCCTTTCTTTTAATGATTAAAGCTTTCACAGCTGCTACTCCAGTAAAACTGAGCTCTGTAAATGCTTTTTGTGTTTTGTTGTTTGTTTTTAAATAAAGACTTTTTTTTCCACTGGCCCCATCTGTTAGTAGCTTCAGAAATTCAGCTCACAGGTAATTCGTTGTGGTTAGAGTGTTTTCCCATGGTCTTGGAGATAAAGGTGGAGGATTAATTCAAGCAAAACCAAGGCAATAAAGGCAATGATTTCAGAAAAGCAAGCACCAGAGCAACTGCAGTGATATAATTGCACAGATGCGCTCCCCTACCCCAGTATAGGCAAGATTCACATCTCTGAATATCTGCCTTGGAGAAAGACAAGCTGCATATTTGATGTAAATCCATCAGTTGCTGCTGATCAGAGGACTGGAAGCAACTCTTATGTGAAGTCCCAGTTAAGAGCCCCACTTGAAGAACACAGCTCCTCTGCATACACTGTGCACTTGGTCCTTTAAAGACACCTTATTTTAACCCACAGAACTTCAAAACCATATTTCAGAATAACAACTGCATTCCAAGAGAGCACTGACCGCATCTGAGGCAAGAAAAGCAACTCCCAAAAACAAGAAGTCTTACAAAAAAAAACAACGAACCACCACCAACCAGCCTCAGAGATGACAGAGACTCATTTTCACCAACATTTTGGTCAGAACCTAAGAACCTCTGACAAGCCCTACCATCCCATCAGGCTGAAGACCCACGTCCTACTGATGGGCTGGGCAGACCCACTGGTGCAGCCTTTCCCATGCTTTGACAATCATACCCATCACCTACATGCCAGCTCCCTGAATATTTTTAATAATTGGCCAAACGAGGCTAAGTCAGAAGATAATCCGTGTGGAAGCAGCTCACAGCATTACCCATTATCATTGGTGCAGAGAGAAAGTTAACTGTTGGTATTTCTTAAATTATCTTCACAAATTCTTACCCTCTCGATGAGCATTTTCAAGTTGAGATCAGCTTTCATAGTCATTTCTCTGATTTCCCTGTCATGGAGATGAAACTTTGATTGAGGATGACAACTCTTCCAAGGACAATTTAAAAGTGACACTTCCAGCTGGCAATTGCCAATCACCCCTTCACATGCCTTAGTCATACGTTCTGCAGAGCTGTGGGGTTTTGACTTAACCTCATTTCACTTCTGACAATCTTTACAAAGGAATTATTTGCAGTTGCTACAGTGCGTGATAGGTTTGAACTCAGGTCAGGGAGACTGAATTAAAGCAGAGGGCATCCTCATGCTTTAATCATACTAACTTTTCCAAACAAAATGACTTACCCATAAGCACCAAAGTACTGAATAATGGAAGAGGTGTCCCTTTGCAACGAGGATTTTCTTCATGACAAAAGGTTATGCTTTACTGTCAAAAACATCTAGAGGTCACAGGCATTACAACCTACAACAATTCACTCCAATCTCCAAAGAAGTGCTTTAAAGCCTCCTCCTGCAACACCAGTTTGATGGCTTAAATTCAGCTGCTGTTTTCCCAGCTCATCCATTCACTTCCTAGAGCATACGTTTTGTGCTGCATCTTGTGATGGTGACTCACGCAGCCCCAGGTTCATTTGTATACTGTTAGATGGTGAATAGAAAGGTTAGGCAGCTGCAAAGATGTGTTTCTTAAAGGGTTGCATTTATTGTGCTGCTCCGCTGGTGCCAAGTAAATACAGGGATGCTCTATTAACAGAGTAAGGCTATTTCTTCAGAAAGGAAAGCAACTGTCAGAAAGATATATCAAAGCAAACCACATACTATTAGACAAATTTAGCATGGTGAAGTTAAATCAGTCCCAGTAGGAATGAAGGATGTTACTCTCCCTATCACTGTAGGTAAAAGCACAGAACCTACAGTAGGATGCTGTCACCAGTGCAGCCCCAACATCAGAAGTACACACAGACAGAACCTCGTAGAAGGAGGGGGTACATGACTCAGCATCACTGAACTCCAGAGCCATTCACTGCTTTGAGCTAATGATCACATTCAGAAGAGCAGAAATTCACAAAACTTTGTTTGGAATGGACCTTTAAAGGCCACCTAGTCTAACCCCCCCCCCCCCTGCACTGAACAGGGACACCCACAGCTCCATCAGGTGCTCAGAGCACAGTCCAGCCTGACCTTGGGTGTCTCCAGGGATCAGACACCCACCACCTCTCGGTAACCTGTGCCAGTGCCTCACCACCCTTATTGTTAAACCCTTTTTCCTCCCATCCAGCCTAAATCTCTCTTCTTTTAGTTTGAACAGATTTTCCCTTGTCCTGGCACAAAAGACCTCAACATCTGAACAGTCAAACTTTGCATAAGCACTGCTGCACCTAAACTGATTCCTCTCCCCATCTGCCCTATATGGCACTGCCTTGGGCACCCCAGCCACGGGAACAGAGCTGCAGGGCACCCTCCAGAGGTAGCAAGGCACAGGTGCTTTGCTACCCCCAGCACAGCAGTGTGCTCCCATCACCTGTGCTTGAAGTAAAAGCTGCACAGTAGCTGCATACAGAACCCTGCACAGCCCTGGGGAACCAGCATCACTCGCTGTTTTCATACAGACACCCAGCCCTACTTTACTCTTCTCACAACGTAACATTTTAAACATTTTTTTTTCCCCCCTATTATCCCATTCTCTCTAGTAAGGGCAAGCCAAAAATATTTAAGACAGATGCTAATCAAAGTTATAAGAATAATCCAAGACTTTTATTAAGAACAAACAAATATTCTCTACCAACACCACCCACAAGCGCTAGGCTTCTTTTTATAGACCATTGCAGAGCAAGATAATTGCTTCAATAACTTTAGTTTGTTAACAACTGTCGCAAGGTGTGGGTGAGGTGGGTTAACCAAACAAGCAAATCATTATTGGATTTCTTCTTTAAAGTCACAGTATGGATTGTTTCTTTGAAACTGACTTGAATCCACAGAGCAGCAGAACAGAGGGGGGGAAAAAAAAAGAAAAACGACGATGGAGACTTAAATGGAGCAGAGGGAGAGCTTTAAAATGTAACAGCATGCCTTATTGGAATAAACTGTTAGTGTTGGACCACAATGACTCACCCCTCAGCTCTGCTGCACAAGAAGAGCAGATTTCAGCTTCCTAATCCATTCAAAACAGAGCATCTTCGTATGAATGCTTTGCCTTTAGCTCCCGCCCATAAGGAAGAACGTTATCATCAGCATGACTGAGAAAACCCACATGTACCACATTACTCAGATTTGTTCTCCTCATACATTCACTTGAAGTTAAATGTTTGTGCATTTCAATCCTGTTATCTCAAAGTTACTGGAGAGAAATCTGGATTCCACCAGCAGATGTGCAGCTCTGCACTGCACTCACCCAGTAGTGAGGAAGCTCTCTATGTCCAGCAATGTGCAGCAAGACAAGCCCCAGCACCGAGCTCACCTGCCTCACACTTTTCTGACAAACTCCAAAATTAAGTAAACTCGGGTACAAATAAACATAAGACAAATACACAGTGCTAAAAATAAAGTATGAATTAGGATACAGTTCCCACCTCACGCATATTGGAAGTAAGCATTCAAAATTGTAAAGATTCCACATGATCTAATTACACATTAAAAGGGATCGTTCCACTTGATGCGAGTTAGTAGATCATGCAAGTTGCTCTGTTTTGTCTACCTTCTACCTTTTGTCTACCAGAAACTCTGTCTTGCAAAGTTCATCATCTATAAAACATACAACAAAGGATCTTTTTATTTTTAATTAAAAGGTCACAATACAATGTGCCACTTAACCTCATTCCCACCCCCCTTCCAAATAAGCACAGATTTTTGTTTTCCTTGTAAAATACTGAAGCAGTTTCTTGCAGCCATGCAAGTGAACAGCACATTTTTCAGGCAGGCAAGAATTAATAAAACCTCAAATACTTCTTTTAATGGAAATCAAATCAGATCAGTCTCCTATTAGGTGGGACTTGTCAGCGTGACAGCAGAATGCCCACTGGCTGTGTTGTCGATTTATGTAAGTAAATTGTCCTCCTCTGCACACAAGGAAAGGTCTTTCTTGGTCACCACGTGAATCCAGAGCGCACTGCCTGCCCAGAAAGGGATTTACAGAAAAACCTTCAGACTGCTTTCACAGCCCAAACATGCATACATCATTATGTAAAACAGCAACTCACGTTTCCATGCTACTTTTAAATGCAGATCTATGTATGCAGACTGAATTAACTTAGTCTCTAATAAGCCTCACTAGTCCATCAACTAAGAACAGATTGACATTTAAAACTGTCAAGGAAAGTCAATGTCTGAAAAGGATTAATCTGCAGAGACCCAAACCTTGTCAGTTGCTCAGGATCATAATAAAAGGCTACGAAGAGGAAACAAATACTTGGGAAACCTTGACTCAACCCAGTGACATAACTACAAAGCGCTTGGGTGGGGGGGAGGAGATTCCACTTCTTCTGGTACCTCGCAAGCTGGTGTGGACAAGGAGTTCACAGTTCTCTGCCCTCTCCCATTGCTTACTTTCCCTCATACAGGCTTACATCACGTATCCACACTTAGGCATAGAACTCTTACTGCCTTTCAGGGTCATTCACCTATAGGAGCATATATATGAGCTTTGCCTGCTGGATGACTGCCACCCCTTCAGGGCACACACCTACAGGTAGGGCACTCACAACATCCCACTGAGACCACAAAGTGTCCCGTGGGACAGGTACACAGCACATAAGAAATACCATTCCACATTACCATCCCAGCAAAGAACTTCAGTGCAAGGACTGCCTTTGAACTGTGCGTGCCCTGAGCCAGGCCTTTACACGATATGAATATGCACAATATGAATAATTAAATGATCCAGTCTGAGCTAATTAGACTGCATCCCAGGGGCACGACTTAGAACGCTGTTCCTCCCAGCAGTTCAAACCAACCGTGTATGATCCGAGAACACCTCAGATGTTTCATTTTAACTTTGCATCTGACTTCTCCCCAGCAGCCCCACATTCACCCATCACCACTTACACGAGATGAGTTCCTGAAAAGCATTCCTCTCTGTATGCAAACCATGCGCTGGAGCTGACTTTGAAGAAGTTTGATTTCCCAGTTAACCCCACTGCACTAGAAAAAAGATTTTGCTATTGTTTCCTAAAGTACTCAGTTGAGCTCCTTGGCGCTACTATGCTGCATAAAGCCTTAGATTAATGTCTTTTCTACTTTTTCACTGATGAAGGAGTTGTCAGATAAACGTGCCCTTTAGCTAGCTGTCAGGGAAAAATAAAGCCTCCTGCGGCACGCAGGAAAAATAGCACAGAGCAGAAAGCAGGATTTTGTATCCCATAGTGGGTAAAATCTGTATTAGCTGAGAGCTGGCTTCCATTTGAAACAAAAATGCAGTCCCCTGGTGAAAATCCCAAATCTTCTGCAAACACATTACTATTCACAGAAGGCACCACTATCCAGCAGCACAAATCTTACCTTTTCTGCTTTCTCCAAAGGCTTTACGATTCCTGTACCCTCTGCATAGAGGCAGCCCAGTCTTCAATGAATAGCAGGAGATGTTTTATGCTGAATGACTCCACTGAAAGCAGTAAAAATTACGGGCTCCATACTTCTTTCTCCATGAACAGCAAAGTAGAAATGGCAGAGTGAGAAGAACCACTTCCTCAACAGCTGAACCAGTTTGGTTCCTCAGTAGGTAAAAAAAAAGAGCCCCAGGTGCCCACAGTGAGCCTGAGCCTCCCAGCTCCCCCCAGAAACCCCAGGTGCCTGCAATCAATCAATACCCAACAATCCCAGATGCACAAGCCTCCACTGAAGACACACACAGAGCAAAGATGTTATATATTTGCCTCTTGTACTGTAGGCAAGCAGCTGTTCTGTGAACTTTAGGAGAAGTCACCTAAGGAAGGATGGTAAATTTGGGGAAAAAATGATCCAGGATAGAGGGAAGCATTCCCTGTTTCTCAACACCTGAGGCTAGGGCTGCAACGTTTCTTTAGAGAATTTTCCTATCTCACATCACCCCTGTATTGACTAAGTCTTGTGCTGATCTTCATCTAAAGATAAGAATGGAGGGAGAGTTGGGGATTTTGCTTCTGCTAACACAGCCCAACTCTGCCATGCAGGAAATCCCCAATGCTGCAGAACCACGCTGCTCCCCCAGGCAAAGTAGAACCATGTGAGGAAGGGGAGAATGAGTTGCAGACCTGGGTGAACTGCCAGCAGGAAGTATGAAGTCAGGCTGACGTTTCACACTAGTTCTCACAATAAATACAATTAGCTGAATATTTTTTACCACTATAGAAATGTAAAACTGTCATCTAGCATGCACCATCAAGTCCTTAAAACAATCTAGGTAATGTGGATGAGGGAACAACAATTTTTTTTCGTAGTGTATATTCCACAGCTAGCACAGAAATCAGCAGATGTTTTCACAATACTAGTTATTTCTGTATCTATAGCACTGCTTCAGTGCTGGAGGACATTCAGAATCAATCTGTACTTTTACCAGATGTCTGCAAAGCAGTAGCTGCTCCTTGATCCACTTGACTTCTTTAACGCCTCGGGATACATTCAGCATACATTTGGAAAGAAGCATTTGTATTGGTTCTACGGTTTTATGCTGATCATCATCCTGCTAGTTGTCATAAATAATAGGGTACTCTATAAGAGATGTGATTCTGGGTAACAGGACCAAGCAACTGGAAAAGATTCTCCCTCGAATAGAGTTTCAGATTTAAATAGAGATATTGGCTAGACTGTATGTATTTGCAAACCTATTTCTTCAGGCAAAGATTAGAAAGGCAAGGAGAATCACAAAGTCAATTTTAACTGTGAATATGCACTTAAAAAGCACATTAAATTGTATCCATGTCTGCGCCTCATGCTTTTCTGTGGTGCCCTAGAATGAACTCAGTGAGACTGAAATCTGGATGAATTGTTTTAGAACCTGAAGGAAGATTTTAACTGTTGGCAGAATTCAGAGTTCTCATCTGTCCTTCTCCCACATGTGAACAGGAGAAAAAAAGAGAGTTGGACTGATGGGACTGCACCTTTAACTTTGTATCTTGAGCCCTGAGTAAAAATATAGCCCAAATGGTTTGCACAGGTGTGACGTTGAAGGCTTCTCCCCTGAAATCTGTTCATTTCAAATGAAAAAACAATAAAAATAAAAATAAAAATAAAAATAAAAATAAAAATAAAAATAAAAAAAATCTGGTGATCCTCAATTAAAAAAGAACATCTATGATAAAGCAGCACAAGAAAAAAAAAAAAATTGAATGGGTTGAAGCCTCTCAGGTTAAATAATTGTCTGAGACAGAGAACATTCAAGATGGTTTTTTAGTAATTTGAAAAATGATGCAGCTTTTGAATGCTACTTGATAAACCTGGTTGTTTTAGATCCAAAATTTGAAGGCAACATCTGACAGCAAGAGCTGTGAGGGCTCCCCAGGGCCAACATCCAGTCACAGGGTTGGGTGCCATGGGTGCCATGCACAAAGGACTGGGGCACAGGCAGCTGGGAGTTCTAAGGTTAAAAGCATTTGTGGAGACAGGGAAAGCCCATTTCATTGAATGCCCTTGTAGACACTTGTCAGTTGTTTCTTACCTCTCTTAAGGAAAGGGGAGGATAAAACATCACTACACAACCCAGGGGAAAGAACCAACATAGCTGCTTGTGTGTGTAGCTCATACATCAACCTTGATTTTTATTTTCCAGACCACTGAGGAGGCCGGGGATGCAGGTGAGTATATTCAGAGGCCGTCCCTTTGTGCAGCTGCATGTTTGAATTGATGGAACAGGCCTCAAAATGACAGATGGATGCCTCCAGCTATTTGATACATTCACTGAATGAATAATAAATAAAATGGCAGTGCAGTGGCATTTTTAGGACCTGAGACTCTACCATCTCCCAGAGAAACAGGCTACCCAACTTCAGATGTTTCATAGCAGAGACCTTTGAAAGTCCAAAGGCCTTTTTTTACTGTTTGGACTGGGCAAAAATTGATGAAGCAGAATTGTGGTTTCTGCTATGGAGAAAAGGGCTCCTCTCCATTACTAGAGGGACAAAATTACACCATGTTCCTTCTATTCAGTATGCACCATACTCCCTTTAACAGTGACTAGCACATTCTGGCCAGGCATAAGCTCTTAATAGCCTCCCTGTGAAGCTGCGGCCACTGCTGCTGAGATGGATCATGAAACCCTCAGAGCAGCCTGCAACTCAAACACAGACATGCCACTCAGTTTTGCTACAGATTTCCTCCACTCTCTCACCCAAGACATTTGCTGTGATGATAGATGCCACTGTATGATGGTAAAGTCATGGCATCTACCAACACACAGGTGTGACTTCCCAATTTCATTTAAAAACAAACAAACCATATTGGTGCTCAATTTCTTTTAAAGTTATTTAGATGAAATTTTACAAATGAGATCTTGTTTAATCTCCATTACTGTCATCACTAAATTGCTTGCTAGCTAGGTAAGGTAACAGCTGAGATGTGCCATGATATTTGTGCTATTACAGTTAAATGCAGGTGTTCGTACAAGAATTGAGTGGTGCCTTGTAAACCAGGCTGATGTAAAGGCAGACTATCATTGTTTGCCTTTGCAGAAGAAGTTGGAAGCAGCCTGGTCCCTATTTGCTCTTCAATCCAGACAGAAAAAAAAGGCACGCCAGCTGCTCCTGTGATTGAGATTCCTTTCCTTTCACTGTGTTTTCACATCAGGAAGTGTTGCACACTGCTCTCTTCAGAGTAAACCTGCACTGAGCGCTGCCGAGGACACAGCAGGACCCACAGGGAACAGCCATGCACATAGCCAGAAGGTAGCACTGCCACAGGGATGTGGCCAGGCTCAGGAAGGAACCACTGCGCCCACACAAAAGCATACTAAATGGAGTCTCTCCTCAAGACTTCAAGACCTCCTTATTTTCTGCTGGAAATAACTCACCTGCTTATCCAAAAAGTAAAAACCAACTGAGGCTATAGACACTGCACCTCCCAAAGCAAACGCAAGTCTTCCAGTTTCTGGTGGCTGCACAGACAGACGTGTCTGCATGAGGTCTGCCAGTAGGTGTTACCTAGTGTGTGCAATGACAGACCTTGTCCAATCCTGCCTGCACCACTTTTCTTAGCAAAATCTTTGAGCAGTAACATGAATGTCTGCAGCACACCTGTATCCCCTGGAAGAAAACTTCCAGCCCAGAGGCAAGAGCTGTAAGGCATAAGGTCGGTGACCATAGGCCTTATTTACAAGGGCCATTCTCTTAGAGACTCCATGTATAAAATCATAGGAATATATTTTTCAAGAGGGAAAGTGCATTTCCCATGGAATCATTCTTTAGGAGATAATGCATACAAACCACTTCCTTTATAACATAAAGTGTTTCTCCAGATTAATTTATTCTTTCTTGAGGAAGTCATCCTCTGTTACAGGGCCTCCCAAAGGGCCAAGCTAGCAGTAGTAGCTGGGAAATGAGCTAGCATCACAGGAAAACCTACAGTGTAGGAGAAGAATCCTTCCTATTCCTTCCAAGCCCTCCAGATCTTAATCCTGTTTGGCTGAACTCCTCCCAAAGCCCTTCCATCAGTCACCTTTCTGTTAAACAAAGAAAACTGACTGTTCTGGCAATATTTAGCAAAATCTTTCCTGGACTTTATTGCATCTTGAATGAAATGAATCTGTACAACAGTTTAGATAACAGAGAAAGCCCTGGCAGAGGCTTAAAGCCTCCCTAGACCCTCTGCCATGAGCTGTGATGGTCCCAAGTGGGATGAAGATTCTCATCCAGCACCAGCAAGCTACACAGTGACATAAAAAATCATACTTGCTTACAGACATACCTAAAACTGAGCTGCATGCATTATGCATGTTTTGCACACTAATTCAGTAATTATGTTACAAGCTTTCTATGGTTTCCTTCCTTTAATACAGAATCTGCCCCCAAGGAATTAAAGCCCCTGTAACTGAAAATACACAGCAGTGTCTAGGAAAGCACTGAAAAAAAATGGTACTGACAGCCTCCTTAAAGGTCACTATACACAACACAAAAATCTGCTTTGGGAGAGTGTTTGCTGCTTGCTTCACTGCTAAATTAATGATCGTTTTCTATCTTGCTGCAGGGATACAGAGCCACACAGACCACACTGGCTTTTCACTTTCAGGGGAGATAACACAGATCTTTAATAGCTCAATACACACCTGGGCCTTACCTGCACAAGCACTATCTCCAGGATCAACTGCAACAAATCTCAGCTGGGAATACGGATTGGCGACAAGTAATCTCAGTGCAGAAACCTTAAATCTCATCACTTTGCACCACAGTTGGAGACATGTCCCAAAGCTGGTTCACCTTCGGGGCACAGCACAAAGCTCATCCATCTGCTCTGACTGCTGCTGAGGGAGGGGGAGGGGGCACATATATCTGTTTACAGTGCTGTGGGTTTGGAAACCTGAGTTACTCTCCAAGACATTGAACTGAGTGCAGCATATTTTGTATTTAACAGAGTTTCTTCAAAAATCTTAAACAAGAAACCCCCTTTAATCCAAACCTTGTAGTCTGGTCAATTTAAGCCTACTGACAGCAGATTCACTTTGCTCATCATCTCTCCTGGCTCACCCAGTACTCTGAGGCCAATATATTGTAGGCAACCCATTGAGCTGAATGTAAGAATCAAATGTTGGGTGTAGGTAGAAAATAATTATGCAGATGGCAAATATTTCAATGAGGAGGATGTGTCCTGAAGTGTTAATGGTTTTCAGATGAGAAGGTACATTTAGAATGGAAAGACAGAAAGCAGAAGCTAATAGCACCCAGCAAAACAAAGACCGGCTTTAGGTTTACACCACAAGAAGAGCAGAGAGGTGCTCGTTACTGCTTGCTTCAGAATAGATACACTAACGTCTCATTTCCACTTGCTACAGTGATGCACTTATTTTGGGGGATCTAAATGCCTAAAAAGTTTTGCAAATTAGCTAGTTTCCTTTCATTCAAGACGCTCTTTGAAGAATTGAAATTCAACAATTAGATAGCAGGAGAACCACAGAAATGATCTGAAGTGTAGCAGTTTAAATATTAAAAAAAAAATGTCCAGTATGATAATTTAAATGTTTAAACACTCAATTATGTCTTTTTTTTTTTTTTTTTTTAACAGAAGGAAATAGAGCCATCTGGCATTTCAGGGAATTACAGGACTTCAGTGACTTGTACTGAGTGCTTACTGCTGTAGTAGTGTCTTCCATAGAAAAGAAGTGTTTGTGTCATTTAACATCCAGATATTTTGCCTTGGAATGCATTTTCTGCATTATCTGTAGCAGGAGGTTTTATTACTATACAAATACACTTCTCAGTAACAGAATCACAGAACGGCCTGGGTTGCAAAGGCCCACAGTGCTCATCCAGTCCCAACCCCCTGCTGTGTGCAGGTCACCAACCAGCGGCCCAGGCTGCCCAGAGCCACATCCAGCCTGGCCTGGAATGTCTGCAGGGATGGGGCATCCACGGCCTCCTTGGGCAACCTGTTCCAGTGAAAGGAAATCATTTTCAGGTAAAAGCCAACCCCAAATGAAAGACTGAAAATTTTGTCATTTTGCAGAATTTAAGTTTTTGGTGAAGGAAAAAGTTCTTACTTTTGCAGAAATAACATTTTTTTGGAGGAAACAGCATTTTCTATCAGCAGAATGTCTCAGAGAGGGTCCTGACCAACGCTGCCTTCCTGCCATCCAGATGATGGTGCTTCTGCAGCTGCAATAAGTATTAAAACTGTGACTCCCAGGGACTAGCAAAGGTACTGCATCTTCTTGCTCTCATTACAAAATCAAAATAAAGAATAAGAAAAGGTTGCTTTAAATTCACAGCCACTTGAAAGGTCAGAGAAAGTATTATACTACTACAAGATTAGCTAATTATATTATTTATGGAGAGCATTTGTTCTGGGAACAGAGATTAGACGTAACTACAATTGGATGTGTCTGTGACAAATCTAGAAATTAAACAAAGCTCCCCTAAAGTCAAAGACAAGAATTTTTTTTTTTTACCATGAAACCATTCTGTACATGTGGTCCTGGCAGCAAACCTGCTTTCCATTATGCATTACCCTGGGAGCTGCTACTGGGTAACTAATAGCTCTTAGTATTGTGCCTATAGCTGAGCAACTGCTGGATGCTCCCGCTGAGTCAGTGTCCATTGACAAACCCTTGCATCTTTAGTTTCAGAAGTGGATCTCACACTTCTGCTCTAGCTGGCTGGTGGGAAAAACTGTCATATTTCAGATCTCTTCTGATTTTCCACTGAACACTTCTGAATTCTTGTTACTCATGAAAGGGGGCAGTTCCCAATTATATAAGTGATATGACACCAGATTCCAATTCTTATGGTTTGAGCACCAAAGCATTCAGGGTTCTTGGCAGCGGATGCAAAAGTTTAAATAAAAATGTTATGGCTTATGTCAAAAGATAGTCTTCTGTTAGATTTCCTCTCTTTACATAATTTAACTTCAAAGCATTTTAAAGGCCAAGCTTGTCGGAACAGGTTGATTTTAAAGGTTGAGGGGGAAGAGGTTCATTCTGCAACAGAAAAAATTACGGCTATAATTAGGCATTAAACTAAGCCCATTCTTGCTCATCCTGCCTGATAAACAGTCATTACTGATTGCTGGAAGACTGAGTTCCCCAAAGAGATCTAATGAAAGATTCACTCTGTGTAATGGGGGAGATAAGCAGCCCAGAAAATTAGGGGCAAGTCTTCCGCAGAAGGTCAAGAGTAAGAAAGTAACTCGATGTGCCTAAACCTCATTGCTCCCTGCAGCACGCTTAGTCCTTTAGTATGGGCAGAGGCAATGTGCCACAGCAACGCTCTATCTACTTTTTATACTGTTTCTTGGGTATTACCAGAAAAGTAGAAAATAATGCAAAAGCATATGCAAATCCAAACCTTCAGGTTTTGTCAATTCTAATAACTGTCTTGACAATCCCAGTCACCTTAAAAAACCTTACACAGCCTGGGGAAAAGCAATAGTTGCAATGTGTTAATCGCTCTGTCAGAAACTTGGCCATGTCCTACTCCCCACCCACCAGTATGACTGCAAAAAGAGGTGAAAATAGGTCTGTTACCCAGAGGGAAAACTCTTGACATGGGAGACAGACAAGCATTGCCTGTCCCACAGGAGAGAGATGTTGCTGAGGCCAAAGCAAAGCTCACCTGAACGTGGCTGCAAAGCCAGGCACAGAGAAACCAGGACCCTAACACTCGCTTTTCTCACTGAATTCCACTGCAACACACATAGCTGTAGGGATGAATGTCTGGCAGATTGGGCCTGCTCAGTCAGTATGTTTACTTGTAATAGGTTTTCTTTACGTTAATGAGATATTTGTCACCTACTGCCTTCCCCTCTGTAACACACGTTTTCTTCGTTGTTTCCATTCTGAGCCAAAGTAGTTCTTCAGAGTGTTGCTTAGCAATACAGAAATGGAAAAAGATATGCTTAGTCCTTCTCTGCTAGAAGTCCTATAGCAGCCATTGCTAGAGAAAAATCGACTTTTCCATTATCTTCTTATTGTTTCCATAGCAGTTTTGCCCCTGTTCCCATGGCATTTGCTTTAGCTTCATCCCCCACCTCAGTATTTTCACGTTAACCTTTTCATAGACACAGCATCTACCCACCATCACCGCTCCCCCCCCCCCCCCCCCCCCCCCCTCCCCATACATCTAATACACTTTTTTTATGGGAATTTTCCACCTCATTCTCAGATGAGCTAAACTCATTATAGATTTAAGCAAACAAATCCTGAACATTGCAGGACAATCCCTGCAGGAGAAATAACCTCTGACTAAGTAAAACACTTCCTTTATCTCTCACAGCCAACGCTCAGTTGAGTTTGTGGTGAAAAAAAAAATGCCAAATAGAAAGAAAAAAGAAAAGATGCCTGAATCCCAAGGTAATTATTCTGCAGTTCAGAAATCCAAAAGCTTTCATACTTAGCAAAATCCCTGGCTGTTAATTTTTAAGACCCACGAATACGAAAGCTGCTTTGTACTCTCACATTTTGGTGCCTGATATTCAAACAAGGCTCACAACAAACCTAATAGCTCGGTGATGATGCACAGTAATAGGACTTCCTAGAGCTCCCTCTGAGAACTGGAGGTGAACCTTTCAGGCCCAGTTTCATGGAAGGCCACAGTACAGATGCTGTACCTCTGTCAAGATTTTGTCATGGTGTTTCTAAGGACTGATGAGAATTTGTAAAATTGGTGCTCTGGAATTTGTTACCAAGTGTAAAGAAATACAAAGTCATACCTTAGCTGCAGGTAAATCAAATGATGCATGGTTGTACTACTTCTCATTCCTTCATCATAAAACAGGCAGGAGATTTTTGTTTGTGTGTTCAGGCTGCAAGCCTTCTTAACTTTCTGCCAGGGCACTTATTAGATTTATGGTGCCAGTAATCATGTTAGTGCAAATGGTTAAGGGACAGTTTTCTGAAGAAAAATCACTGCTTAGGAGGGAATTATCCATATCTAATTACAGCTCATGCTGCTGCTGGACATTCTCCGTGTTCAATTGTCATCTTGTCCATTGTCATCTTGTTTTAAAAGGCACTGAATACGCTTCAGGCATTGGATTGGGTATTTGGAAATCAAGGCCCCACATACAACTGTGACAACCTATCAGTTCAACAGCCACACTGCAGATCAGCCACGCTGCTGGTGGGAAGTGAGACTTCTGAGCCTTCCCAGGATAGCTGAGAGCACTGAGTGTCTGTCATAGGAAGGCTCCATAACAGGGGTTCCATATCCTTCCTGCTGCAACAGCATCCACTGCCATTTCCTCCTTGGCACCTTTCCCTTCCCCAGCAATTTGTACTGCTTAGTTCTTATCCCGTAACAAGCTCAACCAACTGGGAAGCCTTCAGCACAGCACGAAGCCTGCATTGGGTCTCTTGCCATGCAGTCTTTGCAGTGAGGACCAGCTCTTGCAGTACTTTGCTAACACAGGGACAGTGCCCCGAGGAGGGAGGCCCTTGCACAGGTGGGTGTCAGCACAGCATTTCACAGAAAATGCTAATCACAGCTAATGAGCACGCAGAGCTGGGGATGCAGCAGCACAGTCGTTAATATCAGAGGGACTGGTAAAGATCCACAGCTCTCAGCAACCACAGCCATGCAGATGAGCTGAACACAGCATGCTACAGTAAGATTCTTCCGTGCAGAGTCCTGCAGGAGTTCTAATTGCACTGCCTTTAAATTTGTAAAGAGCCTGGAGGCTCAGGGTCCCATTCATTAACAGTTCAGCAAAATCTCCCAATCCTGGGCAAAGTGCTCCCAAAGCAATCGTATCTCTGGCAGAATCAGGACCTGAGCCTATATCTCTGACTCTAACCAAGAAATTAATTATATGAGATTTATTTATTTTTTATATCACAATTATGGCACTTTTATAAAAATATTTTGCAGCACGAGATGTTTTCATAAATGCATCACTCACACAAAGATTTTTGTCCAAGCCGTCTTCGGGAAATTATAATGAGCATCAAAGACCAAACTATTCAACAGAAATCATTTTAATATTAAAGTCTCATAAATTCCTCAGTGACTCTGCCTAGATGAAAATCAAAACCAAGATGAAAAATTGACTTATTTATTTGAGAAGGCATGGAGAGCCTCCTCCTTCTGAAAGCACGTGAGGTGGGACCAGGCCTTCCTGGGCTCAAGGCTCTGCCTCCACACAGCTCCAACACCCTGGCACCCCAGGGCCCAGTGTGCCCAAACCTAACAAAATAGAACCAACAGCTCCATGTTCTCTCAGCAGCTACCTTGCCTTATTCCACACTTACGCCCTGGAGCCAGATCGCTTTCTTTAACTTGTTTTAAAAACCTGAGGGACATTTAACATTTTATTCTAGTGATCCAGTGATATGAGCAGTGTTTCAGCAGTGGTTCCCTTCTTCATACAGGGAAGGCATCTGAAATTTTCCTGCAGCTGCACAAAGTTCTGCAACAGCTTTTCATTTCACCTTCAAACGGTGTCTGTAGTCCTTAAAAACAAGCAAGCAAACAAAATGTACCTGTTTAGGTGAAAAGAAAAAAGTGAAATCTAAGGTAAATTCCACATAGGAGAAATCTGAGTTTACTCTAGACTGTATTTACCCTGTCTTTATTTTCTTATTCCTCAAGATGTTTTTTTTTCTCCCTACAGCTCTTCTAACCACCACCATTGCAAATTTTACCCGTCAACTCTTGATTTGTATTTTTCTTTCATCCATGAAATAGCTTCTATATCTCAAAACCAACATTAAAATTGCATGGTCAATGTTTCTGAGCAGGAAAGATCAGACAACAGGGGAGTTTGCCTCACTATCCATAATACATGCTCTGGCACCGATGCCATTTATGCATCTGCTTAACCACACAAGACAAGCCTTGACACAGAAGATGGGGAATTATATGATATGACAGAAAAGTATTTTAATTAAGCTACAAAAGCATTCCACCTGCTCCCCTTCCACGAGTCCATTACTAACACCCTCGTTCAGGCTGACATGGCTGAGGGTCAGCACTGCTGCCTACGTAATGGTAGCCACAGCTCTGGGAATACTGAGAACAGGTGGCAGTCATCCCAAGGCATAATGCTGCATTTTGCCCCATTTTAGGACCAATCTTTGCAGTCACACCAAAGCACTGTAATACAAATGTAGGGGTAAATACAGTGTTGACTGAACTCAGATTTCTGCTATTCTGAATTTTCCTTAGATTTCACTTTTTTCCTTTCACTTAAACAGGTACATTTTGTTTGCTTGCTTGTTTTTAAGGACTACAGACACCGTTTGAAGGTGAAATGAAAAGCTGTTGCAGAACTTTGTGCAGCTGCAGGAAAATTTCAGATGCCTTCCCTGTGTGAAGAAGGGAACCACTGCTGAAACACTGCTAATATTACTAGATCCAGAATAAAATGTTAAATGTCCCTGTGGTATTCCAGAGGAATAAAAGGATAAAATGAACAGTTTGCAAGTTAATTCTCCATATGTAACAGAGTATTTGTGCAGATTTAGACAATGATCTTTAGGGATGCTATAGAGAGATGGGCTCCCAACTTCCATTGAAAAGCAATGAAAACTCATCTATTAAGGGATTTCGCATTCAGATTCAAGGGTTTTTTCCTCCACATTTCATCCTTTAGTATGTAACATTCATAAAATTAGTGAAAACATCTGAAAAGTTGTTTCAGTCAAACATCTACAATTCCAATGGCTTATGTTATTGCAAGTACCATCCTGGGGAAAGGGAAACATGAAAATAATGATACAATCTGGACTTCCCAAGGGAAACATGAAGGGAAAATAAACCAGCAGTGAATACATTACTAATTCTAAAACATTAGTGGTACATACTGGAAGTTAAGGCAAACTGTGTGTGTCTGGTCAACAGGTTAAATACATTGCAACAGAATTTGAAAACTTAAGAGAATTGTAGATCAGGGGAAAATGCATCATGTGACACCATTTGATGGTTTTCTTTCCATATTTTTTTGTAATCAATGTAGAAAAGTTAAGCAGATGTTTCTGGCTTATATTTTATGGATAACATTATAACCGAATGAAAAAGAATTTTTCTGAAGACATGAAGGATTCAGCCAAAGCCACTGCTATTTCTGAAGTAACAGCTGCAGGCAGCAACTGGTCTAGTATTAGATGTGGAGGTTGGTGGCCCTGCATGTGGCAGGGGGTTGGAGATTCATGATCCTTGAGGTCCCTTCCAACCCTGGCCATTCTGTGATTCTGTGATTCTGTGATTCTGTAACAGGCCCAGAAACAGAGCAGAGAGCTGAACATTTTTCTGAACCAGTGAGGTGTACATTTAGCCTTCTTCAAAGTAGGGGAAATATTAAGGGCTTTGGGACTGCCAGTTTAGTATTTAAAAGGACAAAGGCAATAGAGAAAGGGCAGCAGTGACTAGAATGGTACAGATTAACAAATGGTATAAATCTGAGAACTGCTGCCAGTTAACTGCCATAAGTAAAATATACTGCTATGTGAGACACCTGGAGACAAGTCATGGCTTTCAATCAAAAACAGAGGTCCAGAGAAAAGCTTAAGGACCATCACAAGTAATTGCCTCACGATGATTTCCCAAGTCTGCAATGGCAGAAAGGACATATGCCATCCCCACATGTTTTAAAAGGTGATAACTAAGGAACAAAGTATCACCTCTAAGCATAACACCGGTCGGAGCATTATTAGGCTGTTGCTTCCAGCTCAACTCAAGGAAGATGTGAAAAAGGGATGAGCAGTTTAAAGAAGAGCCACAGATGTCTTTCACTAGCTGAGAAGTGACTTCCACTGCAGGGGTTGAAATATTAAATAAATTTAGCTCTCAAGAGAAGCTACAGAGGACGCTTGATCACTGTATGTACAGGTGGAAAAGATAGGTGTGATGGCAGTTTTTCAAAGTTGTTGACAAAGGAAAAATAAGGCCCAACAGATGGGAATTGAAGTCATGCAAATTCAACCTGAAATCAGAAGTCATTTGCCATCACAAGGACTAATTAAACACTCAACAGTTGTTTAAATTGAAGGTGATGGACTTCTCCAAATGTGAGCCTCCAAAATGAGATGAAATACTTTTTAATAGACGTTCTTTAAGCCACGCATTATTTGAAGTGCTACACAAGATTTATCCTCAAAAGCCTGGAGGAATTGCATATGCTTTCTGCATATTACTTAGAGCTTTGCATTAGCATATGTTACCCATTTCAATACCATATCAAAAGGCAAATGCAGACTGCTGGAAGATTTTGGAATGACACTGGTCCAATTCTTTTTTGTTTTTCTTTCCAACTTTTGATATTTTTGTAGAAATTGTCTACAACTGAAACACACAGTGTTTCACTATGAGGAAACTCAGTATGCAAACAGTTTCTTTTTCAAGATTAAAACACCTAGCAAATCTATAGTCACATGTTTTACCAGAACAGGTAACGTTTTTACCGCATAATTTCAACTCAGCAAATGCTTCTCGTTTAGTTGGTTTATTGCCTAATCTGCAGCTTCAGATCCTAGAATCACTCAAGCAAATTTCCGCTAATCAAGTCCTTGTTAGTTAACAGAGCTGCTGTTCTGGGGACAAGTCAGTTGCTTCTGGTTTCTGCCTTCAGTACAAAAGCTGAAAATCAAAATGCTCAAATTAATCTTTCACCAGCGTCAGTGCAAGCATATATCACAGAATGATAAGGGTTGAAAGGGGCCCCTGGAGATCACCTAGTCCAACCTCCTGCTGAAGCAGGTTCCTTGGAGTAGGGAAATGTAAGAAAAAATATCACATTAAAAAAAGGTTACATAGGTCTTTTCCATTCTGAATCAGCAAAATAAGAATGCCCATAAACAGCACGGAAGGGTTATACACAGTTCAAAAATGCATCACTGTGAATAATAAGGAAAAAGAAAACCTTTTGACCCGGCATCTCTGTGAGCCTTAGCGGAAATATTGTGAGAATGAGCATTCCAACACCAAAGTACTCCAGTTATGCACTTTCAGCATGTTCCTGTGTTTTGATAAAATGTAAGCTGATGGCACCAAGGACATTTCTACCTCTCAGAATGGTAACTAAAATGATTTTGCCCAACACAAGCCACTGGGAAATGCAGTCCGTAAATGGTCTTGACAAACAAGCCTAGGATGATCTTTTACCCTCTCCTTCCACCTGATGAAAAAAGAGAAAAGACTCAGAGCAGGAGATTGCTGAGTTGTGCACAGCACTTGACTGTCTGGGCCAAAATCTGTTCTCACTTGCACAGCTAAGCACAGCAGTTCTTACCCTAAACCGCAGGTGATTCCTCTGAAGTCACTGCAGTGTGAGAGGTTTGCAAATGGGGATGTTTTTCTTCACTTGAGAAGAAAAAAGGAGGGAAACAAGGAATGTCACAGACGAAAACTGTGTACATTTTATACAAATACAATGAATTCAGTTTGCAAAAGCACTTCAGCTTCTGCTTCTTCTTAAGTATGTCATGGCTAGAGAAAATCAATAGCTTTCAGTTTATCCCATTCTTATTTATAACAGCTTATTACATTTTAATTAGCCCAACAGTTCTGTTGGATTTACAGGCAAAATGTACTAAAAGCTCATGTAAGCAATTGGTAAGTTATTAATGAACTATGATCAGACATTATAGAAGAGAATATTGGATTTCTCCATTTTGGACACAGTGACACTCAGCTAACTTTGGATTCTAAATCACAAATTTATTTCTAGATTTTCTGTACTCAATCATCATTCCTGCTTAATAATGGAAATTCTACATGATCTGCAAGCATCATTAGAAACTCTGACTTTCCCTGAACACCTCTTCCAGCAATGCCATCCAATGCAATTAATTACCAGCAATAATCACAAAGAGTTGAGAGAGATGGAAGGAAAGCAGACATAAAGAAACTAGAAGGATCAACATCTGCAAATCAGTGAAGGAAAAATGTGTGCAAAATCAATTATAGGACCTACGCTAAAGTACACTGAAATCAAAAGAAGTCTTTCTTCAAGGTCAGATACTATCACATCAATTCTAATTCCTAATTCCAACACATCTACGTTAAATATAATGACAGTATATATGGTACCAATCTGTCACTGCCATGTGTGTCTCTCACCTTTGAGAGTTTCTGCATGGTTGATATTTTCAATAGTAAAATAATCAAGGGTTGGAACCCCAATTATATGCCACGAGGCAGGAATTTTAACAACCTAACTACTCATAGGGAAGGGGAAGTAAATGTGATTTTCTAATAAGGACATCGGTATCAATATTTTGCACCCAAATGTACTGAGAGAGCTGGCTGATATGATTGCCAAGTCCTCTCCATCATCCTTCAACAGTCCTGGCTAACCAGAAATGTCCCGGTGGAATGGAGACTTGCAAATGTGACACCCATCTTCAGAAAGGGCTGCAAAGGTGATCCCGGTATCAGTCTCACCTTGGTGCCAGAGAAGGTTATGGAATGGATAATCTCAGGAGACATCACAGACCAATTAAAGGTCAACCAAGGGATCAGGCCCAGTCAGCATGGGTTTATGAATGGTAGATCCTGCTTAACAAACCTGACTTCATTCATTCTATTTATTCATTTCATTTCATTCTATGACAAGATGACCCATTTGGTGGATGAAGGTAAGGCTGTCCATGTGGTCTACCTGGACTTCAGTAAAGCTTTTGACACTGTCCTCTGCAACACCCTCGTGGAGAAGCTGGCTGCCCAAGGTCTGGGTGGTTGTACACTCTGCTGGGTGAAACACTGGCTGCATGGCCAGGCCCAAAGAGTTGTGGTCAATGGAGTTAAATCCAGTTGGTGGCTGGTCACGAGCGGTGTCCCCCAGGGCTCAGTGCTGGGGCTGCTTCTATTTAACATATTCATTAATGATCTTAATGAGGGATTCGAATGCATCCTCAGTAAGTCTGCAGACAACACCAAGTTGGAAGGGAGTGTTGATCTGCCTGAGAGGAGAAGAGCATTACAGGGGGACCTGGATAGACTGGATTGATGGGCCAAGCTAAACTGTATGAGTTTCAATAGGGCCAAGTGTCAGGCCCTGCATCTTGGTCACAACAACCCCAGGCAACCCTACGGGCTTGGGAGGAGGGGCTGGGAAGCTGCCTGATGGAAAGGGACCTTGGTGTGCTGGTGGGCAGTTGGCCCAGCAGTGTGCCCAGGTGGCCAAGCAGGCCAATGGCATCCTGGCTTGGATCAGGAATGGTGTGGTGAGCAGGACTAGGGAAGCCATTCTGCCCCTGGACTTGGCACTGGTGAGGCCTCAACTCAAGTGCTGTGTTCAGTTTTGGGCACCTCAGTACAGAAAGGACATGGAGGTGCTGGAGCAGGTCCAGAGAAGGGCAGCAAGGCTGGTGAAGGGCTTGGAGGATGGGTCCTATGAGAAGAGACTGAAGGAACTGTTTAGACTGGGGAAGAGGAGGCTGATGGGAGACATTATTGGAGACCTCTTCCTCTACCTGAAAGGTGATAGCAGTGAGCATGGGAATGGTCACTTCTCACTGGTGACAAGTGACAGGATGAGGGGAAATGGCCTCAAGTTGCGCCATAGTGAGTTTAGGTTGGATATCAGGACAAACTCCTTTAGAGAAAGGGTGGTTAAGTACTGGAATGGGCTGCCCAGGGAGGTGGTTGAGTCACCGTCCCTGGATGTGTTTCAAAACCATCTGGATGTGGTGCTCAAGGACATGATTTAGCAGAGGGTTGTTAGAGTTAGGGTAGCATGGTCAGGTTGTAGTTGGACGTGATGATCTTTAAGGTCTTTTCCAACCTGAGCAATTCTATGATTCTATCAGTTTACAGTAAACTGAGGAGAAAATCGCACAGCTATTCCTTTGATGGCTCCAACATATCTGTCTAAATAATCTGTTATAATATCTGTTAAATAACTTTCAGAAGAACTGACTTACCAGCCCATACTATGAGTTCAGTCCTCGGTCTGCTGTGGAGTTGTGACACTCTTAAAAACAGCAACTGTATTCCTGCTGGATAACCTGGTTCTTCATAACATGTTCTATCAGCATCATGATCCTTTCTAAGAATCACCACTCTTCTCTCCCACTAGCCAGGACTGCAATGCTTTTTACTGACCAACCCTACAAGTGTGTTACTAAGCTTAATTAGTTAATATTTCTTCAGTGCTATATAAATTCTAAACACTAGTTTTAAGACTGTTGTGAAAGCTGTAATTTGCTGCCTAATACCAAATTTCTGGAAGAGCTGTTAAATATGCAAAAGACGTTCTGCTCTCTACTCCTAGATCTGTGGTTGTCACAGTGATTAAAACTCCGTGTTTCCTAAACAATTAACTAACAAAGTCTATTAAATCTCATTTTATTACTTTGAATGGATTGCGATGGTACAATAATCCAACTCAGCAGCGAGAGAGAATTTACATATCTTTTTCAGAAAATGGATGAGACATAAAATGAACGACATGGTGGATCAAACCAAATCCTAGCGTGTTCTCAGTCTCTTTTGCATTTGATTTTCTCTGCTGTACTATAAACAAGTTCTAGCAGTGATAGACTCAGATTATGTAGAAACTAAAGAGAGAGAAAGCTCTGTAGCCTTCCAAAACAATTCACTTAAGCAGAATACACACTTATCACTCAGCGTGTTTTGACAAATTCAAATGTGTTATCAGCTCAAATGTTTATTTCCTTTGACTACCAGTGCTGGAGACAGTACTGCATGTTGTGTGCCCCATGCTGAAACTTCAATTCAATTTTGTGGTTTGGAAAGTTTTTCTGTTCGTATTTCAAATGGAATATATGACCTGCAATTCATTTATATTTCCTGTGTAATTAGTAGCTGGCAAGTAAAACAAATTAGGTGCTTGATAAACACACACAATTATATTTTCAAAGCAGTTGTATTTATGCTTGGAAGGAAGGACAGTTTTATGAATGTGTAATCAAGGATGTAGAATTGGAAAGAAAACAAAATAGAGCATAGTTAATTCGGTGGTAGCGACAAATTAACACTATGCCAAGCCCCCTGCACATGCACTGCCCTGATAAACTTGTTATTGGCAAAGGCTCACTCCAAGAGGAGCTTGGTAATCCTTCTTCTGTGTTTGTTCTTTATTACTCCTTTGAGAAAATGTTGTTTATAAAATAAAGATCTGCACAAGCAAAGATAACAGAGTCCCCCTTTCCTGCCTAACCTGTTTAATAGCGAACAAGCTGGGGATATATCATGCTTTCTTTCTATTTCCTTTATACATTTATGTACAGGTGTGTGCTGCACACCAGTGATTACCAAGCATTCACGAGCAGATGTGCCTCCGAATGAAAGATGAAGCTGAACTGAAAGTTTGTTTGAAATGCAAGTAAAACCTGGCAGATGGCAGTGTCCAGAAATAGCACCACTTATACTGAATTTTTTGTGTAGCTCCTGCTCCTGAGCACCAGTGAGAACAGGGGGAGGACGACTCAGCGGTGCTCTATCTGTAAGGGATAAAAGGAAAGGCAGTTTTAGGGCCAAGGAGACCACTGTGCAGATAAGAAGAGGAAAATTAGCTTCCGATGCCAACATCTAAAAAAAAAAAAAAAGGATGTGCAAAAAAGAACCACTTAGAAAAAAGGAAGGCAAAAACTCACGAGTTGTTGGGATCAAACAAATTGCAAATGAATATCCTAAAAGTTTTTGACATATTGTGAGAAATCAACTGTACGTTGAAAGAAATGGACATCTGCACTTCCAAAGAAGTACTAGAGGAAAAGCATATGCCTTTCACTGATACCAGCATGAGGAGAGGAGGAACCCCAAATGTAACATGTAATCTCTGCACCAGGTAACTCTGTGAATTACAGCATGGTTGTGGGGCACAATGAAACGCAGAAGAAGCAGCCCAAGATGTGCAGTTCCTCTCAGCATCACACACCATGTGCCCACAGGGGGCACAGAACACAGGTATGGTATGTTTCCCTTACACAGTCCTGTTTGTGGTTGGCTGTGCCTTTGAGCAATTGTTTGAGCTGATTTTTTTTAGAAATTGCTCAAAGCTGAATTTGAGAGTAAATGTCACCTAAAATTATTCAGCTCTTGGCCAACGCATACGCTCTCCCTTGGTGATAGGAAATACCTCTGAGCATCACTGTGGTCTTGTAAGAGCAATTTGCATCTGTGAGGAGATCATGCTTTTGCTTTCAATGTCTTTATGCATAGCAGCCTTCCATAAGGCCTAGGCAAGGCTCAATAAAAAGGTTTGAAACTATCTGAATCACTTTTCAAAATGGAGTCTGTCTTAATACTGTCACATATATGTACAGAGAAAAACACACGGCCAATTCCAGGCTGACTGAGTGGCACTGAACAAATCCTATGCTGCATTCAGTATAGAGGGGCCAGAAAAAAAGGAGTTGCTGTCCAGTCATTGCACTATGCTCAGGGTAAAAAATATATCTAATGTGACAGAGTAATCAGAAGCTGTAAATTAAAATTGCATCTGGATGTAGGAATAACTTGAACATCCTACCTTAGAAATGATGATATCACCTAGTATTGCTTTCTGACTGCAAGTGATGTCAGATAACTCAGTAGTCTGAGATCAGCAAAGCCATCGGTCAGATTATTTAGATGACTTTAAAGAGATCCCTAATCATGTTGCCACTGTTCTGCACTTTCTTTAGAGGAAGCTGACAACCTTCCCTCCCTGACAGAAGTTGTTACAGATGATTCAGATGAGTTGCTCATGACAACCACTTAGCAAACACCTTCTAATGTGACTCACTTTAGGATGAATCATTTACTTTTTCATAATTTTAAAACAAACTTCCCCATGTGAAATAAAGATTTGTTGAAGAGACAAATTACAAATGCAAAACTGTATATTTTATTAGCAGCAGAATTGTTGATTGGCCAAAATAAAGCTGCGATGAGCAATTTCCACCTATCTGTAGCCTTGTAAGCAAAACCCATTCTGAATAGAATGCTGAATACCATGACATCAGATATTCTGCAGCATGGGTGGGTTACTGCAAGACGCTGCAGATTTCTGCAGTGTTATCCAAAATTTCAAGCTTTCCCAAAACTGTGACCATTGTACTGTGTTGTCACCAAGTAAAACTTAGGTGCAATTAAGTAAAATCTTGTAGAAAGTTTTGGGGGTTTCTTCTTCTTTTATCAATAGATTTCCCTTTAAAGTTACTGTACACATCTATTATAGCAACTGAGGTCTTCCTCGGCAATGAATATTTGTTCTGCTAAGAACTGCAGGCTTTTCAAACTTGGGAACTATTGAGATCTACTGATTGAAGATTTGTAGATAACACCTGAGGTCTAAGGTTTCTTGAAATGTCCCCAGAAGACCAGAATTTGGCTGGCTTTTAACACAGAGCTACATGGAAGAGACACGTATACTGCCTTTATACATCCAACCACACACAGCAGCTGTGTGGAAGAGTCAACACACTTCTAATCAAAGGGATCCCACAAGACTGGGAGATTTCACTCACATTTCAGCCCCTTGAGAGCCAAGATCTATGATTCCCACATGAATAATCACACACACATTATCAGGATTCTGTACAGACCAAAACCAAAGAAAGTGTCTTTATTGGTGCTACACTGATGGACTTCTGAGTCAATAGTATGGATTAATGGGCCTCTGCTAACTAGAGAGAAGCTAAACAGACAGCCCTAGGTTGAGGGAGGAAATTAAATTACTACTTACAGTCAATTAACAATAGGAATGTGACAGGAACACTGAAACCAAGGGAATACAAAGTCAAATTTGAAGCTCTGTCCTCATCTAACACTTCTTTCCCAAAGGATACATGACTGCAAAGCAGCAGCAGATTTTACAGTTTGGACATGCTTGCTCTGCAGTTGCTGAGTCTCTGGAGGGAACTGAGGATACTCTTCCAGAAGCCCAGAGTTTGCTTATCACGTTTGGAGGTTAGAACTGTGTTGCCCAAATAGAAGATCAGGAGACTTCTGAAGATGCCAAAGGAAACATCAGCTATGAAAACACCACTCATAGACATAATTATTTCCATTTATGTGTTGCTATTGTAAAATAAATGGATAACCTGGTGTTGTGAAATGCTACAGATCCCTATGACCAGTCATATTTGTGTGTACAAGAAAGGGCAAAATCTTTTTTCCATTAGACATAACCTGGTGTTTTGTATGTACCCAGTAAAGCAAGACAGACTAATGCATATCATAATGAACTTGTTGGGAAGATGAGAAGCTCTGGGTTAAACTGCTACATTTGCACCACTGTAGTGGTTTCACAGCATTTTGGTGTCTTCTTTTTTCACAGAAATTTGTTTTTAACTCTTTCATGATCTTCTGTTAAGAAAGCACAGAATTTTGTCCACGTTTCCACTGGGGCCTAACTTTGACCTTAAACAAACCTCTCTACTCAGAACTTCCATGATGTACCTATGGATGAAAGAAGAGCACAAAAAATCCGATACCTTGAATGATGTGGAAGATAAAAATTAGCACAGGTTCTGGAGAGCAAAACTATTCAGCTATTTCATAACAGCTATTAAAGGGAAATACTGTTCTTTCTTATTTCAAAAATATTCTCAAGTAAAGCTTGCTTTTTGCCTCCAGCAGCTTGTTTCCTCTCAAGCCTGTTATACAAAGTGCTGTCTATGATTATGTTATTTTTCTTGCTATCTGCAATACACAGGCTGACTGCCTGCAGCAAAAGAAAAGATGATGAAGGTGTTTCAAACATTCCCTCCAATGATCAGAAAAACTGAGCGATGGAAAAGTACAACACTGCCTGGCAAATGAGACACCAAACACTCTCATGAATACAGTGAGATAGCAAAGATAATTTTATCACAAATAAATGGTTGCCTTAATCAAAAGCAAAATTATACATCTGTTTGTGTTCATTTCTGGTTTCACCTGTGCCAAAGATACAGGCATCCTTGTTCATGCAGTGCCTCTCCAAATCTTGAATTTAATCAGCTACAATCAGCTTTATGTCAAAACCAAAACGTTTACCTCATTTTTTCTCTTATCTCCTCCCTTCCTAACCTACCAGTCTCCAGCCTCCCAAACACAGCTGGTGTAATGCCTATGACCCAATCCATAGGTTGTACGGTAGTCATAAATGTAGATATTGTACAAGAGTAATAATGCTATTACAACTTAACCTTAAATGAACCCTTAGTGCCAGCACTCTCCTTTATTTTGTGCCATGCACTTATTTATCTGTAAAGAGGTATCTTGAAAAAAAAACAGAGGAAATTCTATCATGCTTCAACTTTCTTTTTACTTGGACATATTAAAGTAGCCTGAAATAGCAGAGCCTAAAAAGTGCAGTGGGAAATAATTCAGTGTGTATTGATTTCTAATCTAGAAATACACACAACAGTTTTCACCCTGTATCATAATGTTAAAATACATAATTTCAAAATGCTGTATTTTATTACTATGCCTCTCTGTTCCTTCATAACTCTACCCTTCGAGCATCTGCAGAGTCCCATCTGGCAGACTGAACCACTAACCTGTGGGATTCTGGCAGACAAATCCATGTCTGTTAAGTCTCCTCAGCAGTCAAGGCTCACCCATAGCAGGGTACACGTTAAAAACCTTGTGTGCAACAGAAATGCACTGCTAACGCTTGCAGCTGCAAGCCAACATTCCACCTGTGACAGGGCATGGCATCCTCAAACTTTCTAAACTCTCAAATTCAACAGAATCTCTTATTTTTCTCTTCTGAATATTGATAAATCAAAACATACTAGATAGAATCTAGTACAACATCTGCTGACCCACTGCACTACCCTAACTATACACAGCTGCTCCACACCTGCTGGTACTGCTCTTATCTGTTGCTAACGCAGCACAATGCTACATTCATTACACCAACAGACAACTAAGCCCTACAACTAAGCCCCATCAAATCTATCAAACTGAAATTTCTCAGGGAATCAAAATATTTTATTAAAGTCTTCATAGGCTAAATGCTAACAGCCCTAGCTCTCTTTCTTTCTGAGTTCCCCTGGGGATGAATAAAAGTGCCAGTTGAGCTGACTAGCCTTTGTTTTCAGAAGCTGACTGATATCAAAGAGGGCTGTAGATGTAGGATGTAATCCTACAATACAAGATTTTTGGATGTTCTGCTCTAAGTGAAATGGATGCCTAAGTTATTAGTGCGTGTAATAGTTGCCCCTTGGATTGAACTGTGTAATTAATAAAGAAATACAAACTCACTAAATTGAATGCTAAATAGCACAAGCATAAGACTCGATACTAATGCTGTGTTCATTAAACATCAAGAGGAATAAAAAAATATACAGAAGCCCTTTGATTCTTTAACTACTATTACTCTCTTAGTGTTAATACCATATGTGATGGGGTACACACTGAAATTTGCTCCCTTTTTATTACACTCTTTAATATACACTCTTTTTACTCTCTATTAATACGGTAAGTATCATTATTTACTTTAGAGGAGATTTATAAATAGCACTGTTGCCTGATGGACCTGTAGAAGGTCAGGTAGAAACTATCTTGCAGAACAGGGGCAAAGCCATGCCATCTATGCAAAAGCCTCACGTATCCCAGGCCACCCTGAAAATAGAAATTCAGATTTTATTACAATGCCCTCATTGTATAATACGTTCACCTGCCTAATTCATTAAAAAATGTCTAATCCAACATCCTGAAATTAGTGCCTTAGAGAATTTGAACACCACATTTGGAACAGCAATGAAAATCCACTTGGACACTAAGCTTTGCATATTCGATACAGGGAAAGGAAATGGATTTATGAGTGAAATATAATTTCTCATGAAAAATGCCCTAAAAGAAGAATGAATCTTTTCTGTACATCATTCATGATTCTCTAAATTTGGAATTGTCAGCGCCAGCAGCCTAACCAGACTCACATCAGAATTTGAATTCATTGACATCTCGTCACAGAAATCTGATGAGAAGCCGATGGGATGGAGCTCGGGATCCGCTTCTGTGTATTAAACTGCAAGACAATATTCAAGAATAGATGAAAATAAAAGAAAATGCAGACAGTGAGGGGGTATGCCTGAGTAAGCAGAGCAATTATGTCTTCCAGTGCTCTGGAGATGTTTATTATTTCTTTCCAAACGTACTGTACTAAAGAAACTTTAGAAAATTTAATAGAATAAACAAAAATATTGCATTTTTTTAAGTGGAACGTGTAGAACGTTGAATGTCATGATTGAGTTTAAAAGCACAAATGTTTAAATAGAACTTCCATGGTTCCATCTTTTAAGGCGGCATCTGCCAGTTTCCGTAGACAGACTTCGTGCCAGAGAACAGTATGTTGTTTGCTTCAGGGAACACAGCTAAACCCATTTCCTTTATTCTAAAGTAATATTTGTGAAATAGCAACATTACTCGATGTGTATGTCTATAATATATGTGTCATACATTGCTTTCTTTGTGTGTAATTAGACCTTTATTAGTAATTAGCAATTAGCTTCCTCAGTTATGGAGTGCTCCTATTCCAAATGAAAATAAGACTAGCTCTATACATAACATACTTATTCATTATAGGCCAATTAAAAATATTAGACTCAAAGTTTTTCTTTGCTTAATCTACTTACTAACACTGGGAATGAATGAGAACTGGGAAAGCTGTTGATTGTCCTGCTGTGTGCAGGAAGGGATCATCCTCAAGTGCTATAGTTAATACATTTCAGACTACTTGATCCCACGGGATGAAGCAATTCCCTAAAATTAAAAAGGAGGTGGTGATTGTTTTAATTAATCTGCTGATGCTAAAAAATCTGAAGATATTAACTGCCTGTCTCTAAAGGGGTGTAAGAATTTGTGCTGTGAGCACAATAATTCCTCCTAAACAATATTTCTAATATGTACGCTTTACCCAAACAACGAAAGTTAAAATGCTCTGCTATGAGCAACTGGATTTTCACAAAAATTCAATCTCAGATAAACTGAGGCAGTAAAACAAAGGGAAACAGAATGTGTTTGCTGCAGATTGCTCTCCTCCATCTAAAATACTACGTCAGTCAGAGCCACTGTGTCACAGCAGCAATGGAGAGCAGAGGAAGAGGAAATAATTTGTCCGCCTTGATTGACCAGGGAACTAAAAGAAGCATGAGTGAAAAATATATGAGCATTAATTCACAAAAAATTACTTCATGAAAGGGAATTTAAACAATATGCAACTCACCTCACTTCTTAGCTTTCAACAAGAAGACCTTTAACCCACTATATGTAATTAAAGCTAAGAGACGTGTATTGTAATTAAGTGAACGTAAGTACACCTGTTCCCTAGTGGTGGTTACCAGTGACAACCACCAACGTGATAAGGTCGATAAGACCAACATGGAAAAATGTGACGTTTGTCAGAGCTAAGGGATGGCTTCAACAAATTCAGTGAAAATGTGAGGTTCCAAAAGAAATGTACAACTAGGAGGTACTTCCCACAGTACCAGAAGGGCCACACAGAGACAGAAGTAAATATAAAATAGTCAATTCTTGGCGCTCTAACCTATGGTTTTCTTGTCACCACCTTCCTGCTTGAGGTCTATTAGAATGGTGAATTCTTAGCCTGGTTTTTTAAGGAAAAAAAAACATATGTTGTGCTGCCTGGCCATCTGTTAGTTTGCTTTTTTCCCTCAAGCATGTTTTGAACCTGTTGAACGATTTCAGCCAATTTGACAGAAGGCTGAAGGTCTCAGTTGTACAAATTTCTGTGCATTTCATGAAAAGCAAGAGCAATGAGAGGAGAAAAACTCAGTTTACAGCTGCAGTGTGGCTGGCCAGGCTGACACCTCACAGGCCACACTGCCCCCAGGACTTGGACAAGCAGGCCTATGATGGGGGCTGCACATCAAGGAGGGGAGGTGTAGGTGTGCTACAGTTCGGCACAAATCCATCAGAAACTGTGTTTCCTCAGCAGAAGAAAAAGCATCAAACCACAGTTTGACCTCCAGGCTTTAGCCAAAAGTCAGTCAGTATGCTCAGAAAGATATTTCAACTTGGGGGGGGGGGGGGGGGGGGGGGGCTTTCACTCCCAAAAGCTTACAGTTCAAGACAGAAATCAGAGAAATGGGGTACATTGCTGGTAGGAGAGGAAAGAGAACCAAAGACTCAGCTAGTGCAACCATTTCAGATCTATACACTGCGATCGAACACAGAAGACTGCAATGGGTGATAGTTCAGAGTTCCCAAACACCCAATTTTCCATCTGATATCATCTCTGGTATCAATCTGTAGTCACTGGAGATTCTAAGTTAGTCAGCAGGGTATGAAAACCTATCACCCTCTTTGTTTGGTGGTTGCGTGCCATTTTTCCAGGTGAGAACATTATAACTTCTTACTAGGTCTACCCATACATTAGTTTAGCCTTAGTATAACTCTGTCTCCAACTGTGACTGGGCAGGAAAAAGTATGTAACAAAAAGGAGTGAAACTCCCACTTGTGCTCTATCTATTTAGGTATCTATTTAGGTCTTCTTGAGCCAGTGGCTGCAACCAGGCAATTGCATTTAGTCACCACAGATGTGTGCATCTACACCCTATTAATCTGCCAGGTCCTTTCTTACACCTATGTACAGTTTTGTACTCCAAAACTTCCAGTAATCATGAATTTTGCAGCTAAGTATGTACAAGAAGTACATCTGTTCATTTGTTTAACTCTCCTACCTAATAGGTTAAGAGACTTCTAGTTTTCTGTCACGAGAAACAACAAATGTTTGTGATCCACGTGCCATAGAATCATAGAATGTCTTGGGTTGGAAAGGATCCCAAGAGATCCTATGTGAATTTACAGATATTCCTCTCAGCCATTTCCCTTCTAGACTGAAGAATCCTGGCCCCTTTGGTACCTTCCTAATGAGAAACCTTCCAGTGCTTCCAACCACCCATATTAGCTTGCCTTCTCCTTGTGGTTTCAGTGCTGGCTGTGAGGGCAGAGCTGGAAGCACAAATCAAGATATGGGCAAATGGGGAATAGACGGTGGTGTAATGAAGTTCTCAGCTTTGCTCTCATTTCCTACACTAATAATGCTTCAAATCCTATTTTATTGCTAAGAAATTGACTGATTTTTTAGTGAGATGTCCACAATTACTCCAGGATTTGTTCCCTGAGCAATAATAGAAGATTCGAAGTCCACTCTTATGTATCTACAGCTCCGTTTATTTGTCCCATGTGCATTAATTTTTGAAACACTAAATTTTATATCATTTTTTTCTTTCCATCATTGAGTATAATGTTTCTGTCTTATTATTTCCATCTTTCTTCCACTATCTCATTTTTTTTTTTGCTAACATATCTTCTAAATCTCTCCTGTATTTCAAATTCAAAAGCATATACCCCTGTCTCCATATTCTGGTGACCTGCACCCGTAAGTTTTACCCGTGTCCCTGGACACTAAATTAGATTGGAAGTTTGACATTACCAAGGAAAACGTTAAATGAGTTGTAATAGGACATATTTAATGTCAAATTGATTATGTTAATTTTCCTATTTAGAAGTTCAGTAACATTGTCAGTGCTTTCATCTGCATCATTCTGCATCAGAGGTCAGTGATTATGTGTGCCTCACAGATAAATATAATGCCTCTGTCTTTACGTAATGGATATTTCAGAAATATTTCCTGAAGTCTATTGCTCACTATCAACACCATGTGGAATTATCAAGATGATTTGTAACGTGATTAGGAAGTCTTAAATACTGTTTTGTGCAATGAAGATACACTGTGACAATATTTGAGTGGGTACAATGAGTCATCCATATTTTGATTTCATGAAAGCAGGACTGCATAACAAAGTGTGAGGCAGCAGTCTCATTGACAGTACAGTCACATACTGCCTCCCTCATTGAAAATACAGTCACATGCCATTATGCTACTTTTCATACAATGATATCCACCTATTCTTAGCAAGCACAGTGTTGAATGCAAGTGGAATAAAGCATGGCATGACTGCCCCTTCTGCTATTTCAGACAAATACAGAGTGAAAGTCAGTGTTTTCACAGACGGCACGTTTAGGGAGAAGGGTATTACATTAGGAATCACAAGTGCTCTGTTTAACCTAAGCTGCATGGTTACCTAACCACAGCAGTAACTAGAAGTGTGCTGTTCAGTAGCACAATTTTTACCAACAAATATATAAGATAAAAATCTATTTCCCATCTCTGCATGTAGTTATTTTTAGAGTATGAGTTTTTCTTCCACGTTTTTCAAGCCAATTGACCATTCTAACTTGATTAAATGAATTCTGCCATGTTGCATCATGGTATAGGAAATAGTTTAACCAATGAGAGTATTTTAAAGGACTCTGAACATACTGTCATCACCACTAAAAGAAAAATCCTATTTCTTAAAAGCCAATACTGGATGTGCACTAGAGCTATGGCTGACTATTTTAAGGAATGTGAGAAGAAAAGACCTTTCTGTACTTCAGTCCTAAAACAGCAGTACAAAGTACATCAGAATCATTCTCTCTCTAGTATTAAAATAGAATATTCAATACCTTTATATTTGAGGAGCTCCAATCTCCATGAAAAGGAAAAAAAAATATGGATCTGATACTTTGTTAAGATTTCAGAAGCTGCATCTGTTTACCTAGATATGAATTTAAAGGAAAAGATAAGTCTGGAAGGGATGGTCGGAGGTCATATAGTCCATCTCCTAGCATCACAGCAGGTTCAAATATCTCTGTATCACTTCTGACAGATGTTTGTCAAGCATGCCCAGAGATTAACATGGCATTAACTGTCCAGGAAATTTATTTCAGTACTTGCACTTAAAATGGCTGTATGGAAATGTTTTTTAATTGAAATGTAGAGAAAGTTGATAGGAGTAGAATATACAGTTCAGCATAACACTTCTCCTATGAGTAAAGTCAGAACAGTTCTGTACCCTCCAGCAAAACATAGGACAAACATCAATAAAATGCCAGTAGGAAGCATCAAATAAAAGTTGCAACAAAGAAATGCTAAATTTGAGCCTAAGAATAAGCAACCAGAACAAATACATACAGTCTGTTTGCTAAAGAAAGCTTAGAATGAATTTTGATAAGTAAATTAAACATATCAACAAGGAACAGAATCACCACGGATTGTAATTCTAGAACTCAGTAACAAAAGAACAGTAGTAAGCTTATATCATTAATTTACCAGAAAGACGACGATGACTGTGAAGAGCAACTTCAAGGACACAAAGCATAAAAACAGAAGGTTTCAACCGTGCTCAGGTAAACTGGATACTGGTCAGTGTAGGCAATACAAAAATCTTAGGTAACAAAATATCTGCTTTGGGGGGTAATTACTTGGGAAACAGAAAGGAAAAAGAAAATACTCACTTAAAACCTTAAACTTAACTCTTGATTTCATATTGAATAGTGTTTATGGCCTTACTCAGAATATTGTTTCAAAGGCATAGTTACAGAAGAGTCCCAACACGTGTTTAGTTTCAGTAAGGGAGATCAGAAGCAATAGCCAAAAAGTTTCATTTTCAAAGGTGACATTATATATAATGACATCAGCAAAAGCATGCAACATATGAAAAAAAATCTTTAAGGAGCTCCAGAAAGCCAATGCAGTTCAATAACAGAATCTATTAGAAGCAAGAAAATATGTTTCAAGTACTGCAAAAGTCTCCAAGAAGGAAAACACAGTAGAATGGACTATCTAGCAAGCTACACATAAAAACACACACAAAAAAAATGCATACAAACAAACTGAGACCTTAAGATCTTTTCTTGAGAAACAACTACTAGAAGACACTAAAACTGACAACTAATTCTTAAAGAACTGCCAAAGTATGCAGGCAATTAGTCCTTCTGCATGACCAGGTGATAACAGGAATAGAAAGGGATCATTCGTGGAGGATAATGACATAGAAGAAAAGTCAATAAATTACTGTTGCTGGGATAAGCACAGACACTTGGACTCAACAGCCTTTGGGGATATATCAGAGGATTTGTTTTGACTGGTTGTGTTAGGAAAAGGTAGGCATCAGAAAAAAATGGAAAAAAAGGAATAGTAACAAATTATAGGACACAGAGGAGCTCATGAATCTTAAATGTAACACTGCTGAACTATTATACCAATCATAAGATCAGAGCATCATAGGATGGCTTGGGTTGGAAGGGACCTTAAAGCCTGCCATAGGCTGACTGCTCCCTCAGCTCAGGCTGCCCAGGGCCCACCCAGCCAAGACTTGGGCACCTCCAGAGATGGGCACCCACTGCTCTGGGCAGCAGTGCCAGGGCCTCACCGCCCTCTGGGTAAAGAATTTCCTCCTAAAATCTAATATAAATATCTCCTATTTTAGTTTAATATTAAATTCATAAGAATAAATTTCATAGAAGCATATATATTATATAAGAATATACAGGAACAAACCTGTTATAATAAAAAACAGTCGGTCAACACGGTCCTTGTAAAGGTAAGCCATACCACAGAGACATGTTTGAGCTCTCAGTAGGGCAAGGAAAAGCTATGTTGCATCTTGTAGTTAAAATTTCTAGAAGTTTTCAGTACGATTTTTTAACTGAAGGTTCATAAAATGCCATAGGAATGTTTCATTATGGATTAATAACAGTTTAAAAGGAAACTAAAGTAGGGATAAGTAGGAAGGTTTCAAATGAAGACTCTGCCTTGAGGCTTCCACTTTTTAGTTTTTTAATAAACTATCTGGAGAAAGGCTGGACAGAATAGCAACATTTGATACTGTGATTACAAGTGATTCAAGACAGTAAAATGGCAATCAAACTGCAAAGATTTGCACAAGAGTGTCATGATATAGAATGATTAGGCAATAAACTCACAGACAAAATTCAGTGTCAATAAATGTGAAGTAATACACAAGGAACAGTAACCTTAACTATGCACATTCCAAGACTGAGTCTAAATTAGCTACTACCCCTCAAGGAACCTATCTTGGAGTTATAATATATAGTACCATGAAAACATCAGCTTGCTACTCAGAAGCATTTTAAAAGGCAAATAAAATGTTAGGAATTATTAGAAAGGAAGAGATAATAAAAGAGAAAATACTATTGTGCTGTTTTATAACCCTATGTTGTGTGAAATCTGATTGCTCCACCTTGGAAAGCATTGAAGATGGAAAAGGTACAGGGAACTGCAGCAATAGCGACCAAGACTCTTCAAGACAGAAATAACAGAGAGGAAATTCTGATATTTCATGATTCCCATAAAGTGAAATCCTAGAGGAGATGAGAAATTCATTTTAGAAATGCCAGCATATGTTGATTCTGAAACACAATATGCTTTTTAGGACTCTGACAGTTGCGACTGAAATTACAGTAAAATTGCTGAAGTCTCACAGCTCAAGTGCTTCAGGCATTTGAGAAGGGAGCAATGTCCCATTGCTCAGTGTCCCTCAGTCCCCAAGGGCACTAATGATCTCAGCCTCCTTTCTGCATGGGCTGGCTGACAATCCCAGCCCTGGCTTCCCTGCATGGATCTGATTTGTTCTGCTGCAAGAGCCTGAGTCTAAAAATTCCCACATCAGTTATGAACTGATGCTCTGAAGAGCTCCAGCTTAAACAAGGATTTCCAGGGATCTCATTTTCATGGCCCTAGGCACAAAAATTTACCCATATACAATGCCTGCAAAAATGTCTTCGCCCACCTCCCCAGCCTCCTCTTGGAACTAACTCAGAAACTCATTTGTCAATTACCATAAAACAATCAAAATTTGAATATTATTTTTTTAGACAGTCTCTCTCTCTCTTTGCACAGTCTAAAAGATACGACCGCACAGAAAAGCAGTGTTAGAACAGAAGAGCTCATATGTGTGTGCAGATATGGACAGGTTCAGAAAAGAAAACAAAGAGCAGATTTTAAATCCTCCCTTAATCATCTAAGAAGCATGTTGAGGTTATGATGCTACCTTGCTCAAGATCTGAAGCACCTGCAGTACTGCTGACCAGCCTTCCAGAGTCAATGAATGTGGTGCTAGTCAGCCTCTCAGCTACTAGTTTTGTATTTTTCAGATGTCTTTCCAACGTGATTTAGAGGAAAGTTTTAGTCTCATAAACTCACAGGGAAAGGAAACTAACCCATGCTATGGTGAAATTTACAGTCAGAATGCAATTATAGAGACACCACAGTCTGGAAGGTAAAGACAGAACACTAGAGATGAAGACTACACAAAATCTGGCCTGAAATAATTTTATGGTGAGCTTAGCAGCTCACCAAAAGTTACTTACTATCTTTATACCCCTGTTTCCCAGAAGATATCCCCTACCACGAAGAAAAATGAATACTGTGACCTATGGTGTACAGATCAGACCGGACAAGCTGAGTCCTCCCTTCTGCCTTTGTAATCTGTGAAGCTGAAAACATAAGTTGCTGGAAGCATCTCATATTTTTTCAACTAGTTCACTGAAAAAAACTTCTGTGGAAGACATGAATTCCCATGGCTAATGCACCAGAACGTAACTCAGAAGGCTTATAGCCTATGCATGATTGCTTTTATATTTTTTAAAATACATTAAACTCATGACAGCAACCAGTAACTTCATAGGCAAGACCGCAAAGATATAGAAAACTGTAATCTTCATCTTAAAAAGATGAGACTTGATACGTGGTAATCATGAATTCTCTCCTCTTCCTCGCAAATGCCTACTTCATTCCTCCTAATCCTTTTATTTAAATCAAAGGTGAAAATTTAGAAGTATTTCCGCTTTTTCATGAGAGAAATGGAAAATATTCCTGCTTGATTTACTTACCACATCCCATTTCTTTCTCTCACATATGGCTGCATCGGACCCACACATTTTCATGCCTTTCCAAAACAATATGTCAGTCCTCATCTTCTCACCAATTTTCTTACTAAAATGAAAGAGAAACAGTACAAATCGCTATTAAAAAGTGGCCATAGTAGCAATAGCATACAACTTAACGAGTGAGACATTTCAGCATGAAAACCTTTAGGAAAGTTTCATTCAATATCAGTTGACAACTATCCTTTCTCTCACAGTTAGGAGTTTGAATGAATCTCAGATTGGAACATGAAATTCAGCTGAAACCATCAAGTTTGATCAAAATCTTGATTTTGATCAAAGGCTTCTCTTGTAATATCTGATTAAAATCCCAAACCACCTCAGCTTCTTCAAACTGTCTGAAATTCCTCTACTACTTCTGCCCTTTTTAAGGAACTGAAATTAATTGTCCTCAGATTTCGTCCAGTTTATGAAATTTTCACACAGCTTTAATAGAAATAGTGCCAAAAATGAAGGTGAGGCTGACCCAAGACCTCCTTAGATTTAATCCTACCCCACGATATTGTGCAGCATCTGTTTGGAAATGGAATATTTCTATTTGGTAAATAACTTCCTGCCAGTGAACTTCTATTTGAAAGCAATGCGAAGGTTACCGCAGGCACAGCTTAAACTAGAATTTTACCTATTCTTTACTTTTGTTAAAACAAAACAAAAAAATCCTTATTGATTTTTTTTTTTTTTTTTTAGATATGAATTAAAACAATTCTATTAAGCATTGATAAAGGCAAACCCAACAAAATAACTATCATGAGAATAGTTTGCAGCTACATCACTCCAAGGTTCTGAACCCAGCAATTTGTAATTTTCTTTCAGTGTGTTACAACCACTGGAGGAACAGAGAAGCCCCTTAAACAAGGCTGTGCTTCCTCTCACTTAATTTGATTCAGGCTCTTTCCATTGAATTTGGTGCGGCTGGGTCAGACTGTTCTCACACAACTGTAGTTGTACATAGGTGTATTTGAGGACAATACATGCAGGCATACAGAGCACAGATGATGTGCCCTTATTCATAGGAACAACAGTTCCTCTCTTGGGTGAGCCAGACACATGAAACAGACATAATCAGATCCCTTATTATCTTTAGATTTACAGAAATAATCAGAACTTGCATGGATTAACAATTACATATCCATCACTGACAAACTGTGATTAGCTATCTCGTTAAATTTATGGCACCACCTATCTGGAAATCTGTAGCCAGAAAGGATCCCAAACTAACTTTTACCAATGGTATTTTTTTTCCTCTTTACTATTGTCATCAACTCAATGACTTAATTTTTCTGTTCTTGCTGATGGGTATGATCTCACGGAGCCCTCAGATATGCTAACCATTTGCATCAACATTAAATTAGACAGATTTTCATATTTCTTGAAGGAAAAAATAAATAAAGAGAATTGTGAAAGAGTCTAGACTCGTGCAAAGTAAATATGCTAAGATTAAAGGATATTTGAGATAAACCACGCACGTATCCAAAAGTATTAGTTCTATGGTGAGTAATTAAAGATGCATCATCAATGAAGATTTCCTAAGTAATTGATGCAGATGAGTGTAGCTGTGTGGCCACGGAGACTGGCAGATTTCATCAAGCCTACAAGTGTCTTTTCTATCTGCAGTTACTGCATGTGAGTGAACTTTCTGCAGTGCCAGCAGTAATCCAGGCATATAATGACAACACCTTTGAGAAAACTCATCTGAGGAACAAATAAGCTTGCTTTAAAAAAAAAGAAAAAAATCATATTGCCCTGACTCATAAATCTATGCTGTACTTAATTAAATTCAATACACAATTTTAAGGAGAGAGAAACAAATTAAAGAACCTGTACTAAATGACAGACAAAATTCCAAATAAATATAATCCATTTTGCTTTTTAATCCCAAAGTTGCTTGTCCTTGTGAGGAATGATGCCTGCCTTACTCATCCTTTTAATTCCCAAAAACGGCTCTTACATAATGATATTACAGACACGTACTACAAAATATATAATATTTTTTAAAATGAAGCGAGCCACCCTGTTGTTCACAAGTATAATGAAGAAAGCTGAAAAAGACCATCACAATTTTTCATTATAGCAAGGACTTTTCCTTTAATGATTCTCCCCCTAACCTCTCTGGAGAACAGCAATTAGCATGCTGCTTGTCCAGATCCATCAACAAAGGCACATATAAAGCCGTAAATATGCTATGCATGTGGTAGATTGATTAGGGTATCTTCTACTCTGACAGATTTAAACGTTCTCCTTTTGCTTGTAAGGGGGAGAACCACTGCATGAAACAAAGAAAAGAATTTGCAAGCAGCAATCCTCAGTGATGTGTTAGAGGCCGTCTGAATCTATGCAGCCTCTCAGGGCATCCTCATCACCCTGAAATCCCGGTTTCCTACACTCAGCCTCTTCTAACACCTCTGTGGAGAGCCACTCATTTCTGTTGCTGTTGTGTTCAACATTTTCCATGCTTAACAAATGGAAATGAGGGGATGAAAAAAAGAGTTAAAGCAAGGTTATGTCTCCACAAGCTGTGCATCTAGGTGTTGTGGAAACTTTTCTCTGTGCAGACTGAGCCATCCCTCAAGTCTCTCAAGCCTGGGACATAACAGACAAACTTCCCACCTTCCCTCTTTTCCTGCCCACATAATCCTTCACAGATTGTTCTCCCGGGAACAGAAAAGCCACCCTTCCTGTCGCTCCTGGCCCTGCTCCACTGCTGAGTGCCATAAGAGCGAGCCTGGTCCGTGGGCAAGCAGGGGGATTTCTGTCACTGAGAGGCGTCAAGCATTGCCCAGAGCCACGTCAGCTCAGTGGCTGCTGTGGAGAGGTGGGCAGGGAGAGCTAGCAGCAAATGACAGAAAACATTTGCCTCCAACAACCGAGAAAGCAAAGGTGAAAAAATCTAAAGAAGCTGACGGGTGGTAAATCATGAAATATTTCATTTGGGTTTTTTAAAAGATAGAGGAAACCACCATGTGGTTGCCCCACGCAGAGTTTTATAATATATGTGTGTCTGTCGATGAAACGGGGAGTGATGTGTACTGCAGAAAAGTTCCGCGTGTTCTCAGCTCCTTGTCGTGGGGCTTCTCTCACCCCACCCACTGAACCTGGAATAGCATCCTTGTTCCTTCAAGTCTGGCATCTTCTCTCTCTTCTCTCTCCTTTTTTTCAGCTCCCAGTCAACTGCTTGTTTCATTTCCCAGATCTTTGCTCTTCTCCTCTCTGGGTCTCCACCTCCTCTACAGACTCACATAGCTTAGGACCCCTGCAGCAAGTCATCCTTTCACATGATCTTTTACCTTTTGTTTTGTTTTGTTTTGTTTTTTGCCCTATCTTCTTACCTTGTCTAAAGTCTGCACAGATTAAGACCACTTTCTTGAGGCTTCTGACATGACACGTATCTGACAGACTCTGCACTTTGAACCTGCAAGACATATTAGTGTCCAAACGTAAAAATGCCTCCTGACATGAATTGACATGAATAATGAACAAAAAACACATGGGTGTGGAAAAAGCCAGCTTTTTTTTTTTTCCTGAGACCAAAAGAGGGAGTTATTCTGGGAGGGAAATAGTCATTCAGACTCAGTGATATGAGAAATGTTGGTGCTGTTTTGAGCACAGGATGCATTTTAGCCTGACCTCAGAGCCTGACAGGCAGTTCTGAGTACATTCCAAGTGCAATTTTTATTCTTCCTCCTTTTTCTACAAACGTGTAAGTAGAATACAAAGAAAAAACAACACAAATATAACATTAAGAAAAAAAAAATGATTAATGAACATTTAAAAATATACCAGAACTTTTGGATTGTGTTCATTCTGCTCATTTGCCAGAGGTACAACACATGTCTGGAGTGATACCTTGAGTCTGATTCTTCCTGCATCCCAAAGAGTTCATCTAGACCCTGGGGTGTTAATATGAAACCAGGCAGTGTTATTCTGTAGACAAGATTATGTGCTGTCAACCAAGTGGAACTTTCACAGGATCAGCTGAGCTGCTGGAATTGCTCTCAGCCAGGATGTCGGGGTCATTTTTAAGACACTTCATGGAGAACAGGTTTCACAAGTTAGATGCCAGCACAGTTGGTTTTTCACCTAATAGGGCCTCAGGCTCTGCTATCGGAAGGATCCTGGTGACTGCTAGACGCAAGGCTCAAATGTCAGGCATGTAATATTTATTAGAGGCAGCAGAGGTTTCAGCCTCCCTACATAAGATTATTCTTTACTGAATAGAAAGAACCACAGCTCCCTGTGGTAGGATGTTCAGCAGTTTCATGGTATAAAACTATTAATAAAACCACTATAAATATAAGAAAGGCTTCCATTTTCTCCAGCCAGCCCCTAAGGCTACAACTGAGTGAAGGACTGCAGGCTCTGCGTTACCTGGCATTCCAGATAAACAGCAGTGTGCAGTGCAGCACACGTGTAAGAGCATCCTCTGAGATGTCTTCCAGCACTTCCTGGTTCCCAAACCAGGAATGTCATATCTGTAGTCTTTTTTATTGTGTTCTCCGCTAGAGAAAAACTGTAAGGCAAGGAAGTCACAAAGTCAGCGCCCAGTACTTCAGTTCTCTAAATGACCCTTCACCCCAGCAAGAGCCCTGCTGCAGAGACACTGCGGGATGCTGGCTCTGCAGGAGAACCCGATTCCAGCAGCTGTTCCAAACTCCCTGGGAGCGTTCACAAATCTCTAGCACCCTTATGAGAAGGCGTATTATTATTGCTCCTAAAGAAGGGAAATCTCTGTATGAATTAATGACCTCAGAAGTTTTGCAAATTTATTTGTCACAAAATATTCGTACTGGTAACTCGGAACTGTTCCTCCTGTGTTTCCCATCTGGAATCGACAGTGGTAGTGGTGTCTGACTCAGACATTTAAGTCCAAATTTCACCCTGAAACACCAATGGGTTAAGATTTAAACCCCCAGCCTAATGCACTCCTGTCAGTTCCCAATCCCTGCTGGGTGTGGAAAATCACTTTGAATCTTACATATCTCTGTCTTCTGTTCCTTACAATAGTGTCTTTCTCACGATATTTGCCGCATGTGTGAAAAACAAATTTGTCACCCAAAAGTATATATTTCCAATGGTCTCAAAGAACGGCGATTCAAGCAGTGATTCACATTTTCAGCAGCAGTAATACTACAGAGATAGGGGGAAAAGGAGAGAAAGAAAAAAGAAAACAAAAAGGAATCTAGAATTCTTCTTAAAGAAGAAATATGTGGAAGAATAAATGCAAGCAATCTTTCACACATGAAGCATGCAGAATACTGGTAGTGATAGAACAGAGTCTGCAGAGTGTTTCGACTGCTTAAATTATGATACTTGCCCAATTAAAGAAATCCTTCCATTGGAAAATAGAATCCTCTCATTGAACGAGTTAAAGGAATGACAAATGTCTTGATTAAAGTGACTTTTAAATGACCACCTATGAAGACTCTTGCCCACTGTCCCACACAGTTTTGCCCAGCCCTTGCTGGGAACAAGGATGTCTCTGTGTGCCAGGCTGTCCCATCCTAACACAGAGTGCGCATCACAATGGAAACTGATGGTCCCCCCCAGAAAAAAAATCTCAGACAGCAAATAAACCGCATGCTCCTACTTCCCTCATTTTTTGACTAAGAAAGATAATTTTTCTTCCTGCTTTATGATGGTGTTCTGAGAAAGCTAATATAATCCATACCAACCACTGTGTCAAAAAACTACACTAACTTAAGACAACCAAGTTCGGTCATGCCTTGCAGCAAGCTGTTGCCAGTGGAAGTGGAATGATATCTGGCGATATTGTATCTAGGGCTAGGAGACTAATGTCTTCCAGGAGAATTTTTAGCAATGTTTTGGGACCCAACCCAGGATCAGGAGGCAGCCTGCAAAATGAAGCTGTGGCACAGATCACTTGCTGGAAGTTTGCCATTCACATACTCTTTTCGTTTGGCCCTTTGCCCCCACAGCTGCAGGCAGCATCCTTCACCTTGGAGGCAATAAAACATACCTACCAGAACTGCAGCTAGCAGCTAAGAAGGGAATCTAAGGTGAAGTTTGCATATGTGTACTGCAGCAAAAGACTTTTCCTCTAAGGAGTCAACATCCCTGTAAAATGGGATAAAAGTATACAATGCTCATGAGAGCTCTGAAGGCAGCAAGGCAGCTGCCACCCTCAGGTCTCTACCTTCCCTCTTCAGGGAGGGATCAGACCTTTAAATCAGCTCATTCCTGAAAGGGACACAGTAAACCTCGGGGTTCACCATATCAACAAGCAGGTATACATTTGCCTACTGTCCAAAGCTGAAGGGTGGTATTAACCAGGTAACCTGTTCTGCCAAGATAGAGCCATATCCCAGCCTGAAGACCCACAATGATGCCTGAATGTAGCAAATAGAGTAAATCTCTTATCTACAGCTTTAAATCCACTTATATTCCCACTTGTCCATGACTTATGTTAGTTTCAGTGGGTGGCAATTCTATTTCTCTGACAGCATTTTATAATAAGAGATCTATCTTAAATAAAGAGGGAAATACATTCTGATTCCAACAGTGCACTCACAATGGAAACAGACTTCCAGCTGAATACATCCTTGTGGATGTATTTTATTGGTTTCATAGAGCATCAGCCATAAAAAAATGAATGTGTGGAATTTATCAATTAATTGACATCAGCCTGAGACAAATCCTGAGCACATCATGACTCAGCCTGCAGCAGCAGCCTCTATCTGCAGTGCTGTGGGATGCACTCTGCTGTCCATACACCACATCTTTATGGATAATTTTTACTTTCATGAATGTAAATAGTTTTATTTTCAATTTTCACTTGCAAATGCTTTTAAGAGAGTAAAAAATGTAATGTGTCAAAATGTAGTTGCTTTATATTTCTATTTTTACGAAGACGACTTGTAATGACAAAGTGCCAAGCATTTAATTGCTATGACCCAATTAAGCAATACATGAAAACCTACTTCTCTAAAGTTCATTGATGCCAGCCACCACTGCTGCTGCAAATGCCAAACACGTGGATTTATAGAATTACTGCTGAATACTGAAATGTAATCAAAAGCTGAAATGTGAAAATATACACTGGAAAATGCAGAAAATGCAGCTGTTCTCCAAAGAGAGCTTTCCTCGCTCTTTCCCATCTCCTCTCCATCACTGCTAGTGCCCCAAGACCAAACGAATCTGCATTTACCTGCTGCCAATGGGGTCATGAAGACAAAGGCATGAATTCAGTCATGAGACTTTAACAACAGGCTGGATGTGGCTCTGAGCAGCAGCATGGTCTGGTGGTTGGCAACCCTGCACATAGCAGGGGGGCTGAAACTAGATGATCACTGTGGTTCTTCTCAACCTAGGCCTTACTGTGATTCTATGAAATGCCAAACTGCTTACTTTTACACACATACACACACACACATTGAAACACACACACACCAAAAACAAAACAAAACAAAACAAACAAAACAAAACAAAACAAAACAAAACCCTCCTCTAGGTGTCCTGTTCCATCCAGAGCCAGGCCGTGCAAATCTCCACACTCCTCATTCTGTTCCTTTACTGTTATGCTCCAATGAATGTGCCAGATGTGATTGTGCCTGATGGCGTTGGACACAATGACTTCATCACCCCATAACACCACAGAACAGTGCTAAGAACAATGAAAGTTAGCTTGAAACAGTCTGAAGAGGAGTAACACACCTCCATCTTGGCTATGCCTGTGCTGGGAGCAAACGTAAAGGTCCTTCCTCAATTGCAACAGCTATGCAAGCAGAATGGTGGTGAAGGGCAGTAGCATCCTTTGGACATGATTGTTCTGCATAGCTAGTATGAAGAATACAGACAAAAGATCGGGAGCATTCCAGAGCCCGGGATGCCAGAGCAGTGTGCCAGCACTGTGGTGCCAACACTGCAGCTCCAGCTCCAGATGATCTTTGAGATTCATGCAGATCCCAGGCACTCACCCACAGCACCAAAAACTTATCCCCAAAAGAATGAGATGGATGTATTGCAACGCTAATAGAAACATGTCATTAAGAAGCGTGGTTTGCTACTCCTTCCCTTTAAAATCCTTGATAACATACTATCTCAGTAAAACCTGGGCTCCTCTCATTTGTTTCATTTGAAATTCTCTATAGGATGCAAGATCACACAAGGTATGACAACCTCTATATGCTGAAGGAGTAGCTCTTGGCTTTCCAGCACTGAAAGTAATGATAAGAATGTTGGCAAAGCCTACAAGCAGGCTTATGGGACTGTAACTACCTAACCTTGGAATGGATTAACATCTGCCCTGTTCTCCTCCCCTTTGTGCATGTGTGAATTCACCATACCAGAGCCCATCTCCAGTATCCAGCTGCTCCTGGTACTGATGATGCAGTGGAAGCTGGTCAGATCATGTCAAAGAAACCCTTCACAAATCACTGGGGATGTCCTAAAGGGTAACACAGCAGTATTGGTACAAAGCACTAGGGACATGCTTAGTGATTTCTTTTCCCTACAGGGTATGGGGATTGCAGATAAGGAGAGCACTGTGCTTTCTTAGGACTGCTCAGCATACTACTTTATTTTGCTTCAATGAAGATGAAACAGATGCTATTTGTTGGTCAACAGTGATGCTGCGACCAACACGTGCAGGCATGCATTGTGCATAGGACTGGAAATTTCACCCTTCTTCCCACCCAGCCCTCAGACACTCACTCTGGATGGTTTTTTTTCCTTTCACTGTTCCTGTTATCCACTGCTTTTCAAAGCAGTCTGCTTTTCCAGACTGCTGACATGAGGTGCTGCTCTGAGGCAGCAGTGAAGGTAACCAAAACTTTCAGGAAGGCCCACCAAGCTGAGCAGACACATCGATGGGATTCCTAAGGAGCACCCTGCCAGAATCTCATCAACTTTTTTGATTCGTGCAAAGGACTGGCCTGGCAGGAAGAAGTGGAGGGAAGGAACCTAGGAAAATGGAAACCTGTGCATCTCTGAAAATATTTGAAATTATAGTGGATATTGCCACCAAAGCAAAACCGCGAGCAATAGTTTCCCATTTTCCATCTTTATTTCTCTCTGTACAGGCATTCACAGAGGAAAATGTGCAATGATATTATGCCCCTGTCTTCAGCTGATAATGAACAATCTAGTAGATAGATATATAGCTGTCACTTTGCTTCTGGGATCCATGTCATATACTGAAAGGACATTACAGGGTTCCAGAATTGTGAGTTTGATATATGTAAATGTTTTCTAAGTTTTACTGACAATGAAAATTCATTCTGTGAGTGATACAACACCAGGACTGATGTCAGAGAGCATGATATTAACTTTCAGTCATTTTGGCATGCTGTTCTACTAGTGATGAGGCAAAGAACTTGATAAGCAGTCAAGCAACTTCTAATTTAATTTACAGCAAGTCCTTTGACACAATGGCAAACTGAGCATGTCCCAGCTAAAAGAGCATATGGAAGTTAATTTCCCAGTTACTCTGGTGACATAGAGCAATACCAAAGAGCAAGTTTCCTGATTCAGCTCTGGAATAGATGTATCAATGTATTTCAACTGAAACAGCTTTTGGAAACAAACTAAAAACCAAACATTTAAGATCTACTGTAGGATTACTTACAAATGTAAGTCCTACCTCATCAGCCTTTAGAACACAGTGTATCTTGGTAACGTTATGTTCTTTTCTTGAATAATCCCATCAGCTGTGCAAATTTGAATGACTTTGTCTTCAAGTGGCATTTATATCAAAATTCACTGAAGTCATTATAAAACACAAAAGTCAGCAATTTTTAGTCAATTTTTAGTTGCTTTGTTCAAAATCACATTGACCAGCTCCACAGCAGAGATCTGTCTGATTATGACTTTGTGCCTCTGTTATATAAAATGGATCATACAATAATAATCAGTCACACACTTTTGTGCTCTCCCAATCTCTCCTGAAGAGTGTTAGGCAATTACCCTCCTATCACACTTGCTTTGTATGACAGCAAACCACAGCTTTCACATGGGGAAAAAAAAGAATGACAGAGCATCACTGCTTGGACAAGATTCACAACTAATGACAAATTGCCATGCAGCTTGAATTGTTCAATTCAGAAGTAAGCTGCTCTCCCCAGCTCCCACAGTGCAGCAGACAACAGCACTTGCCATGGCACAACACAGGGTGCAGCAGCAAGAGTAAGGAGTTTCTCTTCCTCTTCCCGTCTCATCAGCCCTGAGGGAAGAGAGACTGAGGTGCACAATGAAAACAGACGAGCTTCACACCAAGATTTACACTTACAAAATCCCAATTTAAAATTGGACAACGAGCAACAGCATGAAATTCAACAAAGGCAAATGTCAGGTGCTGTGCCTGGGATGGAGCAATGCCAGACCCAGGTACAGATGGGAGATGAGTGGCTGAGGAGCAGCTCGGCAGCAAGGGAGTTGGGAGTGCTGCTGACAGTAGGTTCGGTGTGAGCCAGGAGCGTGCCTGGCAGCAAATCACATTTTGGGGTGCATTAAACCCAGCGTAGCCAGCAAGATTATCCCACAAGAGTGTGATCTCTTTCCCACTGATGTAGCCTCACCGTGCATAGTGTGTAGTTTTATATAAAATGGATGATAAGATCCCTAAAAGCTTCCAGAAGAGGCACCAAAACTGGTACAAGGGCTGGAAGGCATGTCCTGTGAGGAGAAGCTGAGGGCATCTGGGTTGTCTGGTCTGGAGAAAAGGAGGCTCCGAGGTGACCTCATTGCTCTGCAGCTTTCTGAGATGGAAAATGAAAGGGAGCTGCTGAGCTCTGCTCCTGGGAATTAAAAGCAGGATGCATGGAAATGGCACAAAACTGCACCAGAGGAGGTTCAGACTGAACTATAGGAATTTTTTTGCCATGAGGGCCTACAAGCACAGGCTTCCTTGCAAGGCGAAGATGATTGCCCTGAGCTGCCAGTGTTCAAGAGGCATTTTGATAATGCCCTCATAAATACGTTTTAATTTTTGGTTAGCCCTGAAACAGTCAGGCAGTTGGACTAGATTATCAGAAAAATTCCCTTCCAACTCTATTATTCTATTCTGTTCTAAAACTTAAAGCACCTTCAGCAGGACAGGAATGTGTTACCTGCTGTTTAAAATCACAGTTTGAAAAAACCAGGACCAATGCAAAACAGTCTGAGTTTCAGTGAGACTTTTGGCAAAAGATCAGTAAATTGGAGCTAGGACATAAACCTATTAGCAATCTAGTTCCACACTAGGCTGTAAATGTCACAAAGCTCATGCAGTCATTAGTCATCCCTGTGCACAGTACATACATACAGAGGATAGAAAAGAGATTTTGTGAACCCCTACCTTGAACATTAGCATGGATACAACTATCATTAGTAATAGGGGATAGCAGAGTAAACTGGGCCCAATATATATAGGAACCTCCCAAATCTATTCCCCCATAGCTCGGCTAGAAATACCACTGACATTTATATAAATTCAATTATTATTTTTTTTTAATCTTGGTGATTTTTCTTGCCTCTGTACTTGGGGAGTCCAGATAAACAGAGCCTGAATGCTGAAATGCTTTGAGAAAAGCAATAAGCAATTGACATAAGTTTACTAGCCCCAGGTTGAAAAATGAAAAGGGCTGGAGCACCAGCTAAGCATCCAGAAGTTCATTCCCTGTCAGCATACATGAATGCAGCTCCACTGGGCAAAGAACGTTACCAACAGTCCTGTGACTGCTGATCTAAACAGAATCATTCTCCTACGGTCTACTGCAGAAACAGCCTGGCAGTACCTACCCAGTGCTCTTGCAAAAGCTAAAAGTGAGACAAAAGATCACACCAGACACTCATATCCTGATCTGTCTTCACAGCCAAAACTATGCTGCTAGTTACTACCTCTATATGCCACATCATATTCTCTCCCACAGACCTTGCATATTATCTGCCCTTTAGCTGACTCATCCAATTCTCCATTTGGAAAGAACATCTCCTTTGTATTCGTTCAGGAAGACAAATATACAGCCTGAGTCATTAGGATTTTTCATGTGGTCTCATCTTAATGTTCCAATACTCCAGTTTAGACAATATCCACTTGGAGCAGTTATTTGCTCAGCAGCAGGAAAGAAAATAACTTGACTCCATAATGAAAACCTCAAAAACATCCCAAGTACTAAAGGGTAATGAGACATGGCTCTGATTGATTGTCTAATAACCTTTATCTAGATACTAATGAATGTAATAAATTGTGAGATTTATGTACAGTCTCTGCTCAGAGACCATCTTTTAAAGTACCTTCATGGAGAACAGCAAGTTGTGATGTGACTTCCAGCTTCAGTTTCACCAAGAAAAAAAAAAGACCTGTTTAATGTGTAAATTTGAACTGATGATCAATCAGCTGAGATATTACAGTGAAACAGTCTAGGGGAATAAATTTGCATTAAAGTTTAAGTATTATTGTGAAAAAATATATATTTAAAATTTCAGACATACTTTAGAGGTCACAAGAGCCAGCAAGAATGTTCAGTTCATTTTATTATCGTTATTTATTACAATTTGATTACAATATTTGATAATTTATTAGAATCTTAAAACCAAGACTTAATATCTCAAGGCCTTCTTATTTCATAGACCCAAAGAATCATAGAATGGGTTGGAAGGAGACCTTGAAGTTCACTCAGTTCCAACCCTCCTGCTGTGGGCTGGGTTGGATAGTCTGGAAGATTCTTCCTCTACATGACCAGCAGCCTTCCCCCTGCTGAAAGGGCTCTTCCTCACAATCATTTGCCTCTTCACAGGCTCCTAACTGAACCAAAGAGCACTTTCAGAGTCTATCAAGAAGCTTCTCCTTTTTCCCCCTCCAGCTTTTCTGCTCCTGTGATTTTATAGGATGGTACTTCGCAGCCTCCACCCTTTGTTTTCTACTTCCGTAGCTTTATTTCTACTTTAGGCACACTTCAAAAGCTGTGCCAAAAGAACGATGCTATGCAGAAGTGCAGTGCCACGTTTCCTCTCTGCCCGCTTCAAACAAGACAGAGGGACTGACAGAAGCCTTAGTATACTTACAGCTTATAAAACAGAAGAAAAAGTCACTTTGTTGCCTATTCAGACAGCTGAATTGCCAAGAAGCTCTGAGCTGCCACCAGCATCTGTAGGTAAGCACTGCCAAACATCTCTGTGTTCGGACCTGCTCTCTCTTACCAGAAAGGAAGGAGCCCACTTTTTCCCTTTTTGCTTCCCTCATTCTCTCACTGTGCAGTTGCACTTTTGGTATGTAATTTTCTAAAAGAAGAGTATGGAAGTACCATTTAAAATAGACAGTGTGGTCTGTTTTAGGCTCTGGGATCAGAACTGCAAGGAATTATCGTGGACTTTAACATGACTCCATATCAAGGCCTCTGACTGTTACAGAAATGTACAAATAGTACAGTTTGGGATCAAAATTTGCTAATAACACTTTCTACAACTTAGGCTTCCCAAATTTGGAAAGTGGGACTGTGAGGCAAGCTAATCTTTGGCTGCCATTTAAACTCTTACCCCCTTATATTTTGTTGTAGAATTAAAAAATAACAGGCAAGGGATCTGGGATAAAAGAAAAAAAGCTATATGGAAGCTTCCATTTGGATTGCAGTGCTCATACTTGAGGGCAGAATCCAAGTTCTTACATTTTTTTGTGTTATTTGGCATGTCTGTGACTATTTAATTCCTCCACTTCCTTAGGGCAGCGACTTCTGGTCAGCTTTAAGGGGCTTTTGTAGCTAAAGAGGCCTCCTCCTCCACAAGGCATAATCCATACATTTCTCCAGTTTAGGGAAAACAGACCAGTCCCAGTATCAAACTGCTGCTGATCAGCAGCCAGGTGTTAAGGAAGCACAATGTGCTTTGGCCCCATCCCTCCAGCCCAGGGATGCCTGCCATGCCAGAGAGAACCTGGCAGCTCCCCCAGGCAATGGGCTGTGCTCCAGGCTCATTCAGCAAAGCTGGGGGCAGGATGAATCCAGCAGGACAAAATTGGGTCCAAAATGCTTGGGTGGCACTGATGGTGGCAAAGGATCTCATGAGAAATCACTCAATGTGATATGCTAAAAACAAGCATTAACTCACTATTGCCATGAAAAGATTCTCTGTACCTGGGGATCAGTTCTAACACCAGCTACTTCCAAAGGATACCAGCTACCACTTTCAGGATTTTCACTGCAAAAACTATTTTCCTATACTCTACAAACCTGAAAGAAATCCTAAACAGCTACCAAGAAACTGAAACATCTCAGATGAAGGCAAGAACAGTAACACCTATAAGCATATTTGTAGCAGCACTTAATGAATCATCAGGGCCTAATCCTCATTTAGATTATGCAAATAAGAACAGACTTTTGCTTCTTTTTATGTTAACATCATTTGCCAGCTAAAATCAATGTCAGTACAAATGAGCAATGAACAAGGGAATGTGTCCAATATTGTCTCCATTTTAAGATTCCAATGTTGATTTTGCAACTTTCAGAAAGATTCAATATAAATGTGCAGTATCTTTGTGGCAACATCATTGCCCATGACTATAAATATTCATAGAAACAGTAAGAGAAAGAGCTTCGCTTTTCCAAGGACAATTGATCCTCCTGCAGAATTTACTAATTTGTATTATAGATCATCCAGTTTTTATTCTTTGAGAGAGAACGTTTAACAACTCTTAGTATGTGATGGTCTCCACATGACTTCCCATTCCCCATGTGGAGAAGAACAGAGCATTTGCACAGCATTAATAAAGAATGCCTGTTCAAAAATGAAGAGAAACTGTAGTTGTTTCACAGCAATTAGTCATTAGCAAAGTGCAGACAAGCAGTCTCACCAGAAAGCATCTCTAAATATGCAACCCTGACATTCTTTTCAATACACCTCTGCTTGCACTCTGCTTCTCCCAGTCACTAGAGAAGGACACCTATGACTAATTCAGGATTTGAATGCTGCCCCTGCAGCACTACAGAATCTGCAGCACAAAAATAACAGATGTGCCCCAAGAACAGGTCTCACAGGTGCAGCTGGAACCAGCAGTATGTGAGAAAACCCAAAGCTTGCTCCTATCAGCAAAGTTACAAAGGAGTCCTTGCTGAGGAAGGCAAAGCTCATCCATCACTTCTTCTAGCATGCTGTACACAAAGACCCAGTTTTTCCAATTTCCTTTCTCTTTTGAAACCTTGAGTAGAAAAAATTATTTGCAAGCTATGAAAATGTTTCCATGAAAGAAATTCAGACACCGGTCTAAATGAAGAGCATGATTAATATTACTCCTAAAAATCCCATACCAAAAGCTATTTCCATGGCTGGAAACCTCCGGTTTTTGACAGGTTTATTTTCTAGGGGCACACATAATATACAAATTAAACAAGTATACAAATAATAAAATTTTATTTAGAGGTAAAAAATAAAGCTGATATTCAAGTCACATTTAAGATGCAAATACTGTCCTCTCAGGACTAGATAATTTCAAACTGCAAAATGATTTTGTTTATATTTCCCTCGATAAGCAAAGTATAAAGGAGCAAGAAACAAATTTTGCATTTTATCGCTTCTAAATAAGTGCACCTCTGTCTAAACACAGAAAGTAAACACAAATGTACCACACACTGCAACTTCAATTATAACTCTGTTAAACAACAGAGCTCTGAAATAGCTGCACTAATTGCCAAAATACGCCATGCCTAGCACACCATGTAACACTACCAGCATAAATACCACCTCCTTCAGCTTCACTCGTGCCACCAATCTTGCTATATTCAAACCACATTCCACGACAGCACTTTCTAAGCTGAGGATTTTGCCTTTCTTTTACTTTCAATAAACCCACTGGCTAGGAAGTAAAAATGATAATAAAAATTATATATGAAGACATAATATTAACTAATTAATTAGATGTCCAATAAATTTTTAGTAAGGGGAACTGAAAATTTATTTTTATGCTGTTGCTAAATATCAGGACAAACAGAATCTCTGAAATTCTCTGTTTTCTATTTCTGTATTTCTATTAATTAATGCTCTACATAAATGAAAGGAGTTAAGGAAGCTGTCCTGGTTTGTACATTAACCTGAGATTCAGTGTTCCTGTTCCATCTGATCTAAAATGATTGATTTAATCTTAACAGCTACCATTAACTATTAGGAAAGCATTACTTCAACAATGTAGATACCATGGGTGTCAACTGCTCAGTGACAGTGTGCCCTGTATAAATAATAGGCTCCGAGCTAGATTCATCAAAGAGAGCAGGAAGGTGTCTCGAAAGAGAGAGAGGGAAAATGAATTTGATGAATCACGTAAGTGGCAGCCTGCATCTTGAGGAACAGTTCTCCATACTGTGATTATGAATGTGTTACATGCAGTTACATGAGTTTCATCAGCAATTGCTGAAGAGGAGTAAGATGCTCTGGAGCAGCACAGCACATTGGTGAGCATGGCACGTGGGTGGCTCTGATTCAGGGCCCAGGAACGCTTCCAAACCAGACTGCAATGGCCCCAGTAGGATGATAGCAAGGCGCCATGGGAAGAAGGACGGAAATGCAGGATTTCAGATGCGCTTCAGGGTAAAGATGTTGCCACAGCTCGCTGATCACAGGCCAGGTCTGCCACAGCCAGTCCCCTAGCCAGCCCAGGCCACTGTGAGAAAGTGATTTGGAAACTCAAGAGCCACTCAGAAAGAGCTGCAGTGCTGTCCCATCACTGATGGGGGCTGTCTGTATCACACAAGTAGCAAACATCATCGAGTGAATCCCCACTACTGCTTCAGAGCTGATCCTTTATAGGCAACCCACACACTGAGTTGTAATTACATATGTCATTCACTGAATAATTTCAAATTAATGAATGTGTTCGTGAGTATTTAAAGTGCTTTCACAGATCATTCACACACAGAAAGAGCTTCAGAAGCACCACAAGAACTATGGGGAAACAGGCCTTCACTGTGAGTGCATTTTATAGTTTAAATTCACATTGATTCTTTGCCAAGCTGAGAAGGAAATTTTCTCAGCCGGATTTAGATTATACACAACCTCAGGTTATCAGGGGGCCTAAATGAAGGGCATGCCATCAATGTGAACAGAAGGACAGAAGTTCATCACTTGGCTCGCAAGTGTGGCCCTGTATGTAGTGTGTGTGCAAAGCCATAGCTCCAGGGGAAAAGAATTTACAACAGCTTCCCTCCGGAAGCAGCAGGAAATGCCTGCTTCAGGAAACCACATTCCATTTTGTTCTCATGCTTTTTGCAGCTGAAAATGAGTTGGGATAAAGCAGATTACCAACTAAGTCTAAATAGTTCAGAAGGAACAGCCTTTGGTATTGCAGCCTCCTTAGATTCTTTGTTGGTGTCAAAAGTGAAGTTCTTGAGGCAGACCTCAACTTTTGTCACCTCTAAACACTGCACCAGTTGTGCATCCAGGAGGCTATGCCTCATTTTCAGACAAGCACCTCACCAAACAAATGCAGTGTCGTTTCTGGAATCGATTCTTTACTATCACAGTGGAAACCAAATCAGAAAAGCTAGAGCAGTTGCCACTGTTGCCAAGGCAAAAAACAGAAGCTCCCTCACCCTGAGACTTCTTTCTCTTCTCCAGTTACCCATGGGAAAGTGAGAGCAACTTGAGATCTTAGCACTTCCAAAGCTCTTCCAGATGTATCTTGTATCTTGTATCCTGGCCAGCTCTACCTTGAATCATGGAGCAGAAATATGCAGAAATTGAAAGAATCTCCTAAGTAATTAATTTTACTTCTTCACCCTCACAAGAAACCATGTTGCCATGCTGCTCTCCCCTCAACAGTTGGACCCAGGCCTGGGGAGCTGGAGACAAGCCTGCACCACTGGTGAGGAAATATCTTTCCACCATGACCAAATGTTTCAACACTGATAGACAGGCAATGCGTAGAACTCACCTTAGAAAAGGAAGCAACTTCTCAGAGACAACGGAACATCTAATTATGCTAAAAAGAAAAGAGAAAATCAGTAGAAGTAAATTAGGATTATGGAAAGTGATTCACAATTTTTTGATAGAGCCTTCTACAAGAAGGAAATCATAACCGTTGACATCCCTTCCCCACTAATCTCTTTCTCATCCTGACTGCTAAGGAACAATAAAAGTCCATGCAATTTTGCTGATCATCAAACATCAGTTAGTTTTTCATACAAGGACCACAAGATGGGAAAGAGGATCACCTATATTTTGAATGTAACTTCTCCAAACTTAACACAGAACATTCCCACGTGATAAATGTTAAGGCTCTGTCCAGTTTCTAATTGCTGATCTAGCCTGCACAGTACACTTGAAAAGTTGACAGATCACAGAGATTTTTCACAGACAATGCAGTTGCTGCTGGGACCACAACTACAGCAGCTTTAATTTTAAACCACACATCTTTCTCTTTAATTTAAACATCCCCTTTAGTGCAAAATGACAGAATTGTACGATACAGCTGGCCTAGGTTTATTAAACTTCAGCACAATGTGTAGCCAGTCTGACTAGCTGATTTGACATTGATATGAACTAAAAAACATGTTGATTTATTGTATCTGGGTATAAAGGTGATTGTTTATTGTCACTGCCACATAGATGCAAAAACACTGCCTGGGGGAGAATGTATTAGCTTGCAAACAATACAAGAGAAAAAAAGTATTTCTCAAAAACATAGCAGGCTACTCATGATATATCTGGGATCTTTGCTGAACCTGCTGCTGAGTAAAATGGCTAAGTTTAAAAAAACAAAATTAAAAATAAAACATTGTGTCATCGTGCGCTCAATTTTGGCACTTACAACTGATTTAGCCAATACTTCTGAATGAATCACACTGTCCTTCACTTCATACTTCATGATAAAACTGCCCCAGGTTTCACAGGAACTACAAGCTGATTCAACACTATTCCAGATGTCTACAAAGGATTGACATGCAATTCCTGATGCAAATGGAAGTACATTGCTAGAAGTAGCCTGACTTTACATTTCAAGGAGATCCATGAGCACTGCAGTACAAATTAGGGACAGGAAATGTAAATAGCAAAAGAAATTTCACTTATTGCCACTTCTGAAAATAATCATGAAAGAAAAGTGCCAGAAGAGAGAAAGCATTTTCACTTTCTTTCCTCATTTTTTTAAGCTGCTAACCTAAACCAGACCAAAAGACGACATTCAAATCCTCAGGAAAAAAAAAAAACAAATATATATATATATATATATATATATATGGCACTAAGAGTTCATCCAGTGCCACCAAGCTGGAATTTCTCCCTGAGTGAGCCAAAGCAGAGGTGGCAGCACACCAGGGCAACCTGGCAGTGCAGGTGTGGTGCCTGGTGCCTTCCTCCTGCCATATGACACACAGCAGGTACACAGCCAGGAATCCTGGCAAGATTCCTGAGGAAAGACGGTCACATCCATGTCACCCTCAGAAATCTGTTCTTGAGACCAAACCGAAATGTTTCTCTGGCTTGAAGAAGCTTAAAAATTAGAGAGAGGTTTGGATATCTCCGCAAATAACCACTGATTGTGGCTCAGAGCATCAGGTCCTTTTAGAATGTTTAGGTTTTATCAAAGAGATAAGCATTATTCAGAAACATAATCAAACTACAGAATTCAAATGGACATCTGAATTTTGACTGAGAAATACTGCAAGCTTAGAAGGATTCTGAGCTAAGATTTGATGACTAAATAAATGAATAAGTTATCTCTTCGTGGCTGTTTAGTTGATTACTGAGATTGTTCTATCGCACAGCCCTAATTCTCAGCATACTCACACACAGAGTAACAGACTTCACCTCACCAATGCCATTATTCACCTTGTCCCTTGGCCTGAGTACTATGTATACAGAGTGCTACCTGACCTTTCAGTGTCACAGAAATAATTGAGAGAAAACAAGCAATCATCTTCTCAACTGAAACTTCTTTTGCAAGCTGTAATGTTGATATGAAAAAATATACATTTTTGGAAGCCAGGAAGAAGGCAGAACACCACCTATTACATGGATGTCATGATGACTTCTCTCCAATCAGTCAGTAAACACATTCTCAAGAACACTTATCATCATCTCTTTCCTCTTCGGTTTACTGATCTTAGAGTGTAGTCAAAGAAACATCTGTGGAAACAAATGTAAGAGTGATTGCACATTCAGTCATAGAAAAGTTACGTGTTGCTATCCTGCAAAATCAAAATAAATATGAAAGTTTAAACCAGGAGGTCACCAGGGCATGATAGTCGTTCCTGTGTGATCGGTACAGTATCCATCTCTGTCAAAGAACCAAGATATCATAAGTCCCTCAGCTCAGATGTAACTACATCTTACAAATCTACCACATCATTTGACAATTTTGATGCTCTTCATGACTTCAAATGCCTTGAAAACACAGCTTTAGTCCATCTTCACATCTCTTTCTGTGTAGATTTACAGATCTGTGTACTACTCATCCTTTTCAAATCACCTCGTACACATAACATATTGGTGATAGTGAGGGGATGGTTAACATCTCTCAGTCTTTGCCAATGGTCAGACTTGTAGGTATAAGTGACCAACTGGTCCTCATCCCATGCTCTTAAGTGAGTGCTTGGCATCATAAGAGTAAAGATCGTGAGAAAGAAAAAGGCTTCATGATGGCAAAATCCTATCAAAATATAAGGTGTGAAAAATAATAAAATAAGGAAAATAAAATTTTGAAGGCTATGTCCAATTCTACCATGGCTCCCTGGATTAAATGACAATTTCTATGCAGTCCCTGAATTTAAATCCTGCCTTCTACCTGGGGTAAATCAGGACTATGTGCAAAATTTCCTATAGTTAAACAAACAAAGCAAAGACAAAAGTTGACCAGCATCTAAACATTCTTGAAAGTAAGAAAGTCTGTGCATATACATAATGTCTGTCCCTTCATACTTTCCAGCACATGTAAAGCAAGTCCCTTCCAAGTCTCTTTTTGCCTTACATTAGCCGAATTTAATTGTAAGTGCTAAATGAGAACTCTCAGAGTCTCTCAGCTCATTAGAGTAACATGCACCAAAAGAGTTAAGTAGGTAACTGATTTTATCATCATTTTGTACCTTCAAGCTTATTTTAATGAGAACAGATCCACTTTCTTAGTAAATTCATAAATAACTTTCCTCATAATTAATTGTCTCTCCATGAAATTTTAAGATGGATTTGAATTTGCCAGGAACAGGCTGATTTCCTTTGTAATTAACTAATGTATCAAAAGGGATCATTTATAATGTCTGCGGTCAACATCAGTCAGCACTGTTACAGGGCGGCACAGTAGGGCATGACTAATGAACTCATGATGAAATCAAAACTGACAGACAGAAAGTCATAAATCTTTAATTTGCATCCTGAATTTTGCATTTTATATGGGGGTTTTGTCTCAAAATGATGCAATTTGCAGACGAGGCACAGGAGTGAAGTCAATGTCAAACTTGAAACATGCAGGCAGAAATTTCTGTCTTCAGAAAGTGGCTGGAGAATTTGGCACTGGTTCTCATAGGCTCCTTAGTTATCTGTGTGAGCAGAAACATGCAGGCACCAGGACCCATTCCACTTCCATCAGCAGATTCTCTAAAATGTCATGCTTCTCATGAATGCCCCTGAAAATGGGAGTATCGATTACATAATATACTACAGTGATGGGTGCTCTATAAATATCTAAGATCAATAGCATTCCCATCCTGCTTATCGTGGACAACAACAGTCTGCAACTCCTCTCTAAATATTGACTCTTCTCCTGTCTTAGCTGCTCTGCCTGACCCAATTTGTTCCACCCCAGTAACTCTCTTACTCCATATAACTTCCATATAACCACTCTTGAAGGCAGCTCAAGCATCTGTCACTAACTCTTTTATTGCAAATCCCAGCAACTCTTTTCAAAGTCTGATTCCTCTATGAAAGATTATGAACAGATTGCATTATCTCTCAGAAAATTAAAACTAGTGTTCATTCAACTCCATTACTCCAGATGAAGGCTTCATTCACAGATCTGTGGCCAGTGCTCTAGAGTAAGTCAACCTGAAAGACCACATCTGTCATTATGGTGTTACATCAGAAGTACTGAATTGTGGTGTGGGTGGGATGAGGGCACAGCCACAGAGCTGTGCCTACGTCACATGGCCACACCATGCTCAGAGGAGAAAAAGGAGTTGTAAATCTCAGACTCTTCCTCAAATACTGTGATTTTGAAAGTGATAGCTATTATGCTATGCATATGTTAATTATAAAACAGAGTGCACTAAGAGCAGGTTTGTAGACTAAAAAGATGCCGAGGTCCTGATACCCATGCTATGCACATACCAGGATGTTTCACCCACTTAAGACTAGTTTCAGTCTGGTCCTATGCACTGAAAGCTCATCTGCACTTGGAGCATTGTGTCTCTGCTCCCAGAGCATGTCTTCTAGTTTTGTTTCATCCAGAAGCAATCCAGTTCATGAACTTCAAGACTCTGCCTTGATACCGACCAAAGTTCCTGTGGACAGATCACCAAATGACTAACTCCAAAACATAGCCCTGACCCAGGTTAAGACACACAGATACCTGCCTCTCACCCAAAGACATCATCTAAAGAGGAATATGGGGACAATCTCATCTTCCCACAGGTCACGTCACAAAACAGTGTACGCCAAAAGGTCCAAGAGCTGACCTGAGGGCTAACATACATGTTTGAATGCATTTAGTCATGCCACATGCATGACAGTTCCTTTGTCCAGCAGAGGCCAAGGCACAGCACGTTGCTGTGCTCTCCAGGCTCTGCCCTGCACTGTGCAGCTCCCCGACTGGGCTGCCACTGAGCTTTAGACACAGCTCTGGGGGGAAGGACAACGGTTATTAGAGGTGCAGGCAGACATAACTGTAGGGAAAAGGGGGACAAGTACAGTCTCATCTTGGCATCAGATCCAATCATTTTTATAGGCGTGATTATGCACTTGAGATGGGCACTCCTAAGCAAGCTCTATTGCACTGACTTTGGTTCTAACACTACATGACAGCACTAATACAAATGCCATAGAAAAATTCTCACATCAATTCCTTATTTAGTTTTTCTTCTAGTACTTCTTAACCCTTATCCAATCTGCCCATGCATTCCTGACTTCTCAGAATTATGGTAGAATGCAACCTTATTATCGCAGTCAATATTACTATTAATAGCAGATCTGAGCAATATCTTTCTGGCATAGAATTTGTTTTTAGGACCACATGGTGCTAGGCCTAGCCTACAAGCAGCTACAGAGTCTGGGCAGAGATGTTTGGAGTTTAAACACCATATGGAATGAGCAAAAATTAACCAGGAAGCACACAGAGGGGCAGGAACACTGCCAGGATTTAGAGAAGGCATTCCCTCAGATTTGAGCCATGCAGCTCAAAAAGGCTTTGGATTAGGGTCTTTTATGCTATATAGCAAGTGCTCATTTTAGCTCTGCTTGTTTTAAAGGTAAAATTTTGGTTATGAGCAGCCACCTTCTATATAAAAAGCAATCATTCAAAGATGGTGAAAAAGAAGATGATTTCCACTTATGGGTAGCAAAGCTCTCCCAACATGAGGATTAAATAACGTCTGTGATGTGAGAATTCCACAGTGTAAATACCAAGAAACTACTCTCCATATTAAGCAAAATTTATTCCTAATAATAGCAGCTTGTTTACATGGCAACATGCCGTATTTGCAAAGCTCTTTTACAAATATCCTCAATGGTTCCAAAGCTGTAAGCAATCTAATAGAAATGTATTCTACAATCTACATGCTAAATCATCCTTCTGAAGGTCATGTTTTTCCACCTCATTGTGTTTGAGTCAGCTTTGGTAGATGGCCATATTTCCTGAGACACAGTGCCACAGAGAGTGAAATAAGGGGAACATTTTGGCCTACGTACAAAATATTTTTGCTTTCAGGGGCTTAAATGCTTTTAAAGCTGCTTTGAATCTTGCATAGGGCAAGTAATAATGAAGCACATAAAGAGCACTGAAAAAAGCCCAACAACTAGATGCATCTGCCCTATTACTCTTCAATAGAAGACCTTTTTTATCTACTGTTTTCGGTAATTTGAAGACTAGTTCAGTGCCAAGGAACTCAGCAACACTTTTGAGAGGAAGGATGCACCTCAGCACTTTTTTATATTATTATTTTATTGTTACGAGCCATCCCCTGCTGAGGGACAAAGAGGAAGAATATAAACTTCTGCACTTAATACTCATTTCAGAGCATAGTACCTAAAACATTCTGCACTTCAAAATCACATATATGTCAACTCAAGTTTAAGATATCAGATTTTCATTTACAGTATCAGTATTTCTCATTTTAAATCTTTATAATCTATTTATCCTTGTCTCCAAAAGTATATGATGTGTTGTTTCTAAGACCAAAGAGACACTGATACTTCTTTTCCATGTTTTCACCCCTAAAGAAAACAATATGTTGCATTAAGGCTCTAATTCAAAATCTCTGGAACTCAATTAAAAAATCTCTTATTTACAATTTGGATCTAAGAAAACTATTTGAAAAGTCGGGCTGAATAAATTGAATTGTTTCAGTCCAAAAACTAATGTTTTCTATGTTTTTCTAATGGTTTCAAAATATCTTTTGTGCTTATCAAAATTATATCTACATTTTATTGTAAGTTTATTTTCTATTAAGAATTTTTTCTATATTTCAATCACTTTGCAAGCCTAAATAACACTTGCATACATAGCTCACGTTACATGTAGTCCTACTCAAACTCTAGGAAGTAATGTTTACTTACAGAACCATAACTAATACACGTGGCTGCCTGTGTCATTACCAAGTCTAACACAACCTCATGGTTGTCTCTATATTCATTAATGTGAGAATTAACCATCCTGCTTTCATTAATGTGAGAATTAACCATCCTTTAGCTCAGCACTGAAGAGAGCTATCTGAGAAATTCAGCCACACAAGGAAATGAAAGGACTCAGTGCCCTGATAGATTCTCCCATGATCAAACCCTACCACAGCATCAAGCAGATGACTTCCAGAGTGCAACTGATTGCTCCTTGCAAAGAGATGAACCACACAACCCAGCTGTTTGTGTTACAGACACAAGAACCACTACAATGATGTGAGGTTGCTAGAGAAGGCTACTACAGAAACAACAGGAAATGCATCCAGAGATGCATTTATCACACCACCAAAGGCCTAAAGATACATTTACACATCTGCCCATTTTGCACTTGTGATTATGGTATCAGTGCTACAGAGTTCAGCTCAGGTAGCAATGCCAGTGGGGAAAGCACTAAGCCATTCAGGCATTTCACTGCCAATATCCCTGACAAGTTTTGTGTTGTTCATACCAAAGGATGGTTTTTCCTGCTCTGGAAAACTATGACACCTCAGTGAAAGTTACATTGGTATTCCTACATATACCCTGGCATGCATGCCCCTGTGGTGTAAGAAAATTGTTGGTTTCATGGGACAAATCCCAAAAGTCTGTCAAACCTTCTCCATTCAACCACAGCCCAGCAGAAAGCCACGCAGGACTCAGCACAGCACTGTTCAAGTGACCACAAACTGCTGGAACCTAGCGGCCATGACAGATGTGAGATTGGGCTCAGTGAATACCAGGGTTTCAGGTGGCCTTCAAATTTACTAATTTACATGTAATCAGTCAATAATAATAATTCTGATGCTTTCTGTGCAGTTCCAAAGGTCATTATCCATTCGCTGTCTATGATTCATTTTGCTTCTTAATTCAACAGTCTATTTTTAAGTCCAACAAAAAAAACTGCAATCACAAGCACCACAGGTGGACAACATTTTGAGTAGCCTACAACCTGTTATTGCTATTAAATTTGCTACTTTTTCATTTCAAGAACTATCGTAAGCATTTAAGAGAAAAATGCCCCTTAAACGTCATAAACAAATAATGAGATTTTGCACTTATCTCAAAAGTAATTTTGAGATTGTATTGCTAAGGTCTTTAATTGTAATTGATTATGTTCAATTTGCCACACGTATTTAATCCCAGCATTCAGGTTGGCTGCCCTATTCTGACTGACCTTGACTACACAAGATGCAACACTTGTTGCTGAAATTGAACAAAATTGGTTCCCTCTTCTGAATGTTTTGAAAGATTAAGTGTGAAATTACAGCTTGAATATCAACCAGAGCAATACCAAGGTCATGCAAGTTAAACCTGAGTGCTCAGGATGTAATCAGGAAGCAGACGCACTAAAGAATTTTACCGTGTTTTCTTTAATCCATGAAGCACTTGACTTTTTCAAAGGAATGGAGAACAGCACAGGGAAAGCAACAGCAGCTTCTTGAAGCCTTTCAGGAAACCCACTAACCACAGATTGCCAAATACCCACGTCTTGGATTAAAAAACAGTTAAAGGAAAGTGGACAGCTATTGTGCCCAGCTTTAATTCCTAGAAAAAAAAGAAATACATCACTTAGCAACAGCCTAAGCAATATCAATAGGAAGAGCCAAGACCTGCACTTCTGAGGCAAGCTCAGAAAGCTTTTATAGAGATGTAAGGAAGTTATGGTAGGGCACAGGAAAAGCTAGGCAAATAAAGGATTAACACAGAGGGAGAGATGACCTTCATTGCAATGTAGAGATAACCAAGGAGTCAGTAAATTAACTAGCTGCAGCAGACCAGCAATGCGATCGGGACAGCACACATCTGAGCACAGACTGCTGCACTCCGCTTTGTGTGACACAAAAGCCAGAAAGACTCTGCATGAACTATGGATGGACGGCACAGAGCAGAGGAACACCACTGTCACTGATTTGGCTCTGTTGCACATCAAGAACATCCTAATGCAACTGACCCCACTGGCCTATTTCCCTTGAATGCTGAGTAAATCAAGGCTAGGACTGCCTGTGGACCCCAAGGCAATGCTGCTGTATACATCCTACATTCAGCTCCCACTAAAAAAAATTACCCAGAAGACTTTCAAAACTGAAATAGAGGTACAAAACAAAAGCTTATCCCTGGTGCCCTCTTTTTCACACACCTTCCCCAAACACTAACCCCTATCCGATGCCTGCTTTGTGGGTGCTCTACAGGCTGTTGCTGAACTTCATTTTAGGGAGCTTTGTGTAGTGGTGGGACTAGGGCCAACAACAAGCTCCTGAGCCATGGACTTAGAAAAGGATCTGCAGCCATTGGAGAAAAGTCTATCCAAGTTGTACTCCTCCTGTTTCCACAGCAGGGATGTCTGGTGACACAGGCGAGGACGTGAGGACAGTGGGGTTCACGTGGCTCTTGGCAGGACAGGGACTGTGCTGCTCCCCTCGGCTTCCTTCTGCCTTCAGGAAGGCCCTGCTGAGTCCCCCAGCTCAATCTGCCAGTTGCTAAACTCAAAAAGGCTACATTTGCAACAGTCCAACAGAGCACAATGCAGAGATGAGTTTTGATCACAGATGAAGCTTTCTGCATTATGTGGATCAATACAATCAATGATAAGTAGTATAACCAATTTGTGCACATCTCTGCACTCAAGTTTTATAGTCAATAAATTTAATGTAGATAAAGAATTTCCTAGTATTTTTTATCCCTGTTTCAGACATTCTCTTCTATCTTTCTCCTATCAAAACTATAGTGCAAAGCTTTGCAGCTGCTAAACCTGGTGCTAAAGAACATATAGCTGGAAACTTCATTGCTCTGAAATCCTAAACATTTGATAAGGAACGGTAATCCTTACAAGCAAAACAAATTGGGTGTAGCTTTCAAATTCTACAAGTTTCTACAGTTATATCAGCATTATATTATCTCATTATATTTATTTTTTACTATAGATCTTCTTGCACAGTGCAGTTCTGACAGCTAGCTGACATCATTATACTTTTGTAAAACACAATTTCTCAGGTTCAGCATCAGGTCCTTAAAATCCTTCAGCTGAAGCAATCTTCCCTATCCTGAAAGTATATATTTTAGGATATGCTTTCAAAAATCAGAGACCACCAACCTCTGCAGATGACAAAACTTTGATGCCTGGTCTTGCATATTGCTCAGCTGGTAGCCTCACACAAAGGCTTGTGATTGCCAGCTGCTGGACACCCACACTGCAATTAGGAGCCCCAGTGACCCTGCTACCTTTCACACGTCCTTGCAGCATCAATGGCAATTAGCAATAAACTCCAGAATTCCTGGGCCCTCATTTACATCACTGCAACTTCATTAGCTTAAGTGAGCACCAATGGATGAATTCAACACGGATAAAGTTCAGCTGTGTTTTCAGTGCCAGTTCAGCCTGTTCAAACAGTGCCAGCAGTGCCACTAGGAAGCAACAAGTTCAATAAGAAAGAAAGCATTTCTGGTGCACTTACTCTATAGACCAAAAGAATTCCTTATAGATGAAGAGAACTAAATGAATTAAAAGAAGGCAGGCTTTGCTTGCAGTATTTACCTGATCAACATGCTATTTCCACTCAACCCTGCAAAATCCCAATAGAAATGGCTTCATGTGGAACTCTTCCAGAACATAAACAGTGCCTACTACAAATAGTTATTGAGTAGAAAATGCACTGAACTTTTTCTTAGTATCTATTGAAAATGTTCAGCATGAAAACTATCTGTTTTCAAAGTAAATCAATTATTTATAATACAAATTAAGGGTGTTTATATACATATGTATATATTTAAACACAGCAATCAGGCACTGGAACAGGCTGCTCAGGGCAGGAATCACAGCCCCGAGCTGCCAGAGGTCAAGAAGTATTCAGACATCACTCTCAGACATAGGGTTTGAATTGTATGTGATGCTATGTGGGACCAGGAGTTGGACTCCATAATCCATGCGGGTCTCTACCCTCAGCTCAGGATATTCTATGTCTTTTATAATACTGATCAGAATTTACTAGATAATATAATCCAACATCTCTAGCGTATGATGAAGTCTGAAAAAGTAAACAAAATAATGAAAAAAAAATTAGGAATTCATGCTTACTTGTGTATGCACCCACTTGGTTTTGCATCATAATTTACCTTCTTACTAACATCAATAGCAATATACAAAAAAAAGGAGATTTCTTTCTATTCTTAAAATCTCCTGGCAACGCTTTCTGTATTAACACATTTCTGTGTTAGAGCTGATGAATGACTGGTAATTTCATTCTTGATCTCTAATTCGGCATGAGAAATGGTCAATTTCTGAAAAGACACTTTGACTCCAAATTATGTGAAGTAGTTTCTGTTTACTGGTCGGTAGTTTTTATTTCATATCATTTATACTCTAATTTGATTTTCTTCCCCTTTTGAATAGGGCTTATGAATTCATCACAAGGACCATGGGCAGTTGTGAAAACCCTCTTAAGACAGACATAGGTTAATAACCATTACGGATGCATGAAAATGTATCAGCTAATTTTCTACCTTCATCATGCTTGCAGGGAATTCAGACCTTATCAAATTTACCCCAGACCTTATCAAATTTATCTTATACCTATGAAACGTTAGGGGAAATGGGAGCAGAGAGCTAGAAACCTAAAGATGAAAGAAAGCATTCATGAAAAAATAATTAACACGCACAGTGATCTTCCTGCTTCTGGCTTCAGTAGCTTTTTGCAAGATTAAGAAGTTCAGGACTTCATCTATAATTATCAAAACTGTTAATGGATAATTATTCAAGCAAGTTAACTGCCTCTGTTGGCTCTCTATCAATTTATTGTTTTTTTTTCCCTAACTTTGGTAAATAGCAAACCATTTTTATCTTCCTTCTGCAGCCTCCAGAACACGACAGGCTTTTAAGAAATGCCGTCTCCTTATTACTACGTCGTTTTCTGATATTTAACAAAAGACCAATACGTGCTATGTATTCTCTAGGCTCATCTTTTTATTATCTTTAAGAAAAGGATCTCTATTAATAAGCTTACACTGACAGACTACATACCGGACAATTCTTAAATGCTAGCTTTTAACTCTGAGAAAGCATTAATTTCTGAAAGAAAATAATAATAATAATAAATCTTGTCCTATCGGAAAGAAAAGTAGAAATAGCAAAGCCACTTCTGCTACAACTGACTGCCCTGTTCATTCTATATCACTGCCATGTGTTAAATAAGTGAACTCCCATTAAGCAGACTTACTATGAGCATAACAGCTGAAATCAATGAGATTAATTCCTGATTTCTATCTGGTAGCGGCCAGAGAGAAATCAGCCTCATAGCTCAGAACAAGAGCTTAAATGTGATTTCCAAAACTTAGACCTTGATGGTCTGCCTTGGGGGCAAAAATTAGGTGGATAAATCCACAGTGATTCCACTGCAAATTCCCACTGACTTTAGCAGTACCACACACAAAACATGTGCATAGAAATTAATCACAGAACAGGTGCTATAAATTAATCTCCCTAAGAGATTTTATTAGACAAACTAGTGAATGATTTTCCCTGTGCTCTTCAATAAAGCTGTAATTAGGGGTATATATTCCAAAAGACTTTCAGTGACATGCCAAATACTCCAATAACACAAAAGTTAGTTGTTCAAAACAAAACAATTTCTTTTTTTTTTTTAGTAAAATCTTTGGCCAACTCCAAAAACTTTTTTCCACCCTGTATATTTTAGATTGCTTGTCTTGGTAGAGGTGACTAAAGAGAACTACAGTGTAAGAAATCAACAAGATTAGTGAAGCCTTCATCCTGTTTTGTGGTCATTTAATGAAAGGAGCTGCTGCAATTCTCTTTTAGTCATTCTCGCATTTATAGATGTGCATGGCGGGCTCTTCACATAAAAGGAATGCTCTTTTGTGAAAGAATGAATAAAAGAACCTTTTCCTTCATAGCTAAGGAAAAAAAAATGGATTTGGAGAATTTCAGATGTTCTAGAATACTGTAAGTATTTTAACCTACCATTTTTTGACATGACCAGCTTCTAGAAGGACAGTTGATGCATCGCTAGTGAAAGACACTCACCACAATGAACCATTTCACAGTTACAAGTATGAGGGCTGCTCCAAAAGCAAGGCCTCCTTTTTTAGTCTGCTGGCCCACAACCTCAGAGACAGATGTTGGCTGTACGACAGTAGAGGTTGAACCTTCCCACCACTATCCTGTTACATTTTGTTGCCGTGTGACAGATGGCAGCAAAGGGGCACTCTGACAGAACGGCATCTGACATGGAAGTGCACGTGAAGCAAAGATGTTGAACCAAACTCCTCCATGCAGAAATAATTGCACCCACTGACATTCACTGGCACTTGCTGGATGACCACTGACTTAATGGAGACTGAAGAGTGGATGTGAGCATAGCAAGGCAGTGGGTGGTGTGTTTCAGCAGAGCTGACAGTGACGTGAAAGACAAACCACGTTCTGGACTACCTTGCAGAGTTTCACAAGTGCAGAATACAGGTTCAGTGAAAATGCATAGCTCATGGTGGTAACTACATTGGGAAAGAGTGTCTTGTAGCTGAGAACTTGCTCTCTCAAACTGTGTTATTATGCTGTTTGTATCTGTTGTAGTTTCTATAGAAATAAATAGGAGACATTACTTTTGGAGCGACCTAAATAGACAGAAGACATATGCTGGCTAACTTCCAAGTCCACTTCTGAGCACTAGAAGAATGCTTTTGCAGCCTGTACAAATGCCATCCCATATGCAGACAAAAATATGAGTTATTCATAGTGCTACCTGTAATATTTCTAATGAAGGCCGCAGATCCTTTACTTCAAAATTCTAATGAATTCTAATTCTAATGAAATGTTCTAATGTTGTTGCTTTTAATCTCCAATAGACTGCAATTATTTGAGCAAAGTATTTAATGGACATTTGTCAACAAAATGTGACAAATTTAATTTTTTCAGTAGAATTCAGGAAAAACTTATTTACAACTGTGTATAAATTTGAATAAAGACACACTTTACTTTTGAATTCATCAAAAGTACTGAATATTTTTGGGCTTTGTTCAACCTAAGGCTGCATTTTCACTATTTTGATGAATTACTGGTGAGATGAAGAACTTATGTAGCCATCAGCAAAGACCTTTAACACAAGTCTCCAAGCTTAAAACAGAAATCTAATTCTATCTGATGTCATTAGTCAAGAATATGAGCACATATTAAAGTATTTGGATGAATAAATTTTCTTCTTTACTGACTCAAATCTTCAATAGTAAAAGTATAAATAAAAGAAAAACAGAATTTTTTTCTCCTGTCTGCACTGCACTGGACAGTAACACACTACAGGAATTATTTCCTTGATACTTGGCGCAGCAGCAAGAACATACACAGATTAATTTACCAGTACCTACAATAAGAAAATGTGTCAACTATTTCTACACCTTAGCAACAATATTCTATGATGTTCAGGGGTTCAGGGGTTTTCATCTTCTTTTGAAAAAAAAAATATATAAAAAGCTGTAAAAACTGAACCACTCTGAATGGTACAGATTAGAATTGTACTGGCATTCAGTGCATTTACTGTTAATGGCATTACAGAATGACATTAACGTAACCAGGCATGGTGGGCCAAGCTCACTCTGGAGACTGGAAAAATGGTAATTAGGAGTATAGATTGTCAGCAATACATGATCTCAGTGTGAGATGCCAACTGTATGCTCCATCACACCGACCTTTAGAAAAGGAAAGATTGGGAAGGCATTTGGGAATAGCCTCGGGTCTGCTATTTAACTCCTCTAAAAACGTTCTCGTTAAGCCACAACAACACCTTCAATAAATTCATAGTGGGACTCCCTAGTTTATGGTACTACTTTTTCATTTATTTTGTTTTAGTTTCCTCTCTGTTATTGTTCAGTGCAGCACTCATCTGAGGAACGACAGAGCTCTCCGCTGAGCCACGCTCAGGCAGTGGCAGCAGCAATAAGGAATGCTGGAGAAAAGAATTTCCTCCATGCACCCCCTAGTTCTATTCAAGAGGTGTTACATTCATGGTGAACTTCATGGACAAGTACCCTGAAGGAAAACATACCGTCAAAGATCTGGGCAAACAGGTTTCAGTTGCTGGGACTGCACCCAACAGGGTTATAAAGGGGTATAAAACTCTGTGCATTAAGCACAGCTTCTTGTCGTAGTGCTTTTGTGCTTAACATTGCCCGAAACATTACCCCTCATTTGTCTTTCCCCTCATTCCACACTTTGGGATAAGGCAGCAGAACATCTGAGAGCACCAGCTTGCACACTGAAGAACAGCCACCCTTCACCAGGCTGTTCTTTCCTGGGGATTAAGGGCCCCACAAAGGCATATATGCAAAGAAGTACTGCTGCTTTATTGTGTTGGGTTTTTTTCTCTCTAGTCTTCTGTTGAAATTGTTCCTTTTTATGGCTTTCGGTAGCGTAACCTTGAAGAGTCTCTTCATCTTTAAGCTGATTAAAAATATTTTTCACACCCAGTAAGCAAAATGCGACTTCATGCTATGTGTACTTAATGGAAGAAATATGCTTTACATGCTTCATTAAGTTATTTGTGAAATTGCATTAGTGCCATTCCATTAGTACACCTCTCTCAGCTACATCTGTGGCCTGTTTTTGACAGGCAAATTACCAGTTTCATAAGTCTATTTTGAGTTAGTAATGATCTTCTAATATGTTAAAAAATATCCATCTTAACAGGAATTGGAAAAGAAAATAATAACGTATTTTTCAATACAATGGCAGTGAAATTACCTGCTGTGGGACAAGATAATTATCAAATTTCTAAGGGTTTCTAAGAAACTAAGGGTTATTTGGGATATTTCGTTATAACCTAATGCAATACAGGAACATTAATCTTGAAATAAGATGTCACAGTAAAGTTAATATTGTTTAGAAGAAGTGAAAGGAAAGCATTTACTTCATTAAAATCTTTTAAGATATCTGGGAGGATATTAAAATGATTAAAATGATGATAGGTTGACTATGCCTAAATTGTGAGAAAATGTTAATATACCCTCTTACTTAGCTTAGTAAGAATTACTTTAAAAGAAGTGAAACATTACTGATCCCAGTGTGGACACTAATAAAAACTGAAATTTGACACAACAGTATTTTTCTTTTTTTTCCACTTTCAAGCCACTTTCACTCAGAGATCAGCTCTTAAATCATACCAAGACGAGGGCATGAAGTGCTATTCTCCAACTCCCTTCTAAGATTAATGAGAATGTACTGTCTGTGTTCAGTTAGTTCTTCACAACTTAGGATCAAGGTCTCATTATCTTTAGCATCATAAATATAAACAAAAGAAGTTATAGCCTCTGGCCTGGAGAAATTATAGTCAAAGGCTCTAAAATAGTACTCATCTACACCACACTCGCCTGCTGTGCTGATGTAGAATTAACTGTGCACAATATGTATTTCCAAACTGCGATTAAATATACTGCATGGGGCAGCAACTGCCAGAATGAACATGGAAAAGAAGAGGTGGACAGCAGGCAAATTAATTTAAAGTACTTAAATTTAAATTTAATTTAAAGAGCTTTTGATACCTCTTTATCATCTGGAGGGATAGTTTCAAATGAAGTAAACACCTGTATTCGTTGTTTATCTGCCCCAGCTACTGACTCCTCCTGTCCTTTATTTGAGTTGGCCGCTGACTTTCAAGATCAAGAGGCCTTGTATCAGACTTTAATTCAGTTACATTTTAGGTGTGTTAAGGTACCGTGCAGATAGTAGCTAAGTAGCAAAGATTACCTGAAGGGGAAAAGAAGCACTGAAATTATCACTGAAATCGGTAAAGCTCATGATTATGTAATGATCCTGTAAGAAAAATACACACACTTCATGATTTCTTTAGAGTTTTGCGATGTCAAAGTAATAGAGATTGAGGGCAAAACCGGGGGTGAAATATCAATTGCTGAAATAACACCAAGGATTACATCATCACCAGAAAGGCAGCTGCCTCCAAGTATTCTGACTTTACTCTAAAATGAAAAGACTTTTAGCAGGATTCTGCCAATGACAAAAATATACCAATCATGATTCTATGATTCTATGACTCTGATTTTACTCTAAAATGAAAGACTTTTAGCAGGATTCTGTCAATGACAGAAATATACCAACTTGGATGGCTTGTTTAGAGCACTAAATAGCAATGCAGGGTAATCAGCATCTCCCTGATTAAAATTGAACAGTAAACAGTTCAAGCTTGTTTCACAGTTTCTCTGAATACTTCAGTTAAATGGCTAAAAGTACATGAAGTTGAGAAGTCCTTCTAAGTTCCTCATCTCACACCGACACTTCACTTCTTACATCTTTTTTTTCATCATAAAAAAGTATAAGATGTCTCACACTGATGAAAGAATATAAATAGCCTTGTTAAGCTGAGCATATAGTACATCAGTACTTAAAAACATCTTACTCATTTTATCTCAAAATATCATAGATGGGCCAACTATATTTGGTATCATGGAGTTTCCAAACCCTGAAGCAAATAAGGCTGATCTAAACAAGAAAGTTGTGGCTTTTCATCATTTTCGTTTAAGATATGTGCTACATATTTGTGTAACAAAAATGAAATAGATTGTCATGAAAAAATCCTCTGTAGACATTGCAGTAACCTTACGCCAGCTTTTGCTTGTTTCACCAGGTCCCAGGTAGAAGAGCAGCCCTGCTAATCAAGTTTAGGAGTTCTGAAGTACTGCTATTCTCTAGCTTTTCTCTTTAAAAAGTTAGTAATCTTTCAGTATCTCGGGCGGATTATCACTTACTTTTACTCATAAAATTAAAGGCAGACATCTCAAATTGCGTATCTAAAACATTACAAGCATGAACCATGCCCAAAGATTCACACAGCTTGAGCAGCTTTAAAGAACTGCCATTAAAGTCAAGGGCATTGCCACTGCGAGTTTTGTCACGTAATGCCATATGTCATGTTCATTAGTATATTTGCTTCTGCCATTTACAAGAACAACTGTAAATTGCACTCTTCCTACCCTGGCAGATTTCAGAGAATATTGACACAGGAGCACGTCCAGCCCCAATTACAGCTCACAAAAGTCAAAGCTACAAGACTCATAAACACCGAGGACAAATGAACCACAGGGAAAGAAAAGCACAGTTCAAGAAAGCCTGGAAATAAGGACTATTAATAGCTGTGGACCCATGGGACTAGGAGAGCAGCACACATGGGTAGACAAGAGTGCCCTATATTCACAAAAAGGTTACAGGGAGCACCAGCAGGCCATGAATCACACACACAAACAGAAGTACTGCTCCACAAATAAGCTGTCTTAACTTCCTTGTGATAAAAATGTTGTTTTCGCTCTTCCTCTATTGAACCTAAGTGCGCTACATCTTGCCTCCAAGAGAAACACGGGCACACACAGAAGAACAAGACCAACCTGACTACTTTCATATAGAATGTAAAAAATTCAGTATATAAATAAGGCATTAACTTACAGACAGCGGATAACATTTCATTCACGTCTTAAGCTCTGCAGATGTGGAAACCTCATGAAAAGAGATCATTTTTTATACTGAATAAGCTCACGGATCCAGTAAGCTTTTTTTTTCTTTTTCTGTATGCATCCAAAACCATACCTGTCCATATGGCTTTTTTTTACTACACAAAAGACCCACTAATGCTGCTAGCTCTTTATTCCATGCTTTAAAGGACAAATGCGCAGGTTAACGAGGCATTACTCAGATCACATCACGCTCAGGTCGCGAACAGACAAAAAGACATATGAAGATGGATCGTGCTGTGCCTCTGCTAAGCAAGGTGGATGGTTTTCAAGTGTGGCGTTTTGGTTTTACCCCTCAAAGACTGAAGCAGACTGGTGTCAAAGGAGCGTGAATTATCGAAATTGCTGCTAATGTAAAGTATATTTTAATGTTTCAGGTCCAGTCATATGTTAGAATGTGTGTATTTATAGAAGCACTTTTAGGGACCAGAGATCTGGATTTTGGCATATGTGATCAAAGTAATTCTGTAAAGAGGTGCCAAGGCCAGAATTTGTTGACCTTTATTTGTGAAAGCTGTTGATTCAATAAAGGTCAAGATGTGTGACAAAATTCAAGCCTGTCTGAGCCAATTAATGACAAGTAACCAGACCATTAAAAATCTCATTTATGCTGAGCAGTCAAGTGGGTTATACGAGGGCAGTCTGTACCTTAGGCATCAGTTATAGGCTCACAACAAAAAAATAAAGGACACAAGAAGGCAGAACAAGTCCTAAGAGGAATAGTCTTAAGAGGAATAAGAAAATCTTTCTAGGTCTACCAGCAAAGATAGGTACATACAGAGAAAAAAAAGAAATTTTAATGATGCAGTAGTGTTTATTTCATTGTAAATATTGGTACTTATGAAGACAAATTTAGGAAAATATTGAATATTAAGAATTCATGGATATATTGCCTATAAAAATACTAATGAAATTCATGGGAATATACTCTTCAATATGGTTGCATACAGATCATCAAATAGCAGTGATACTCAGCAATAAGGTAATAAAAAAATAGTCTGGAAGTGCCAAACTGTTCCAGGATTTTTTCTGAAACCCTAGAAAACTGAAGAAATAAAGTATCTGATCATGAGGGGAAAAAAGAAAAAAGAAAAATGAGAACCTGGAATACAATATTAGTGTCTGGTAAATCTAATGTTAGTCCCTAAAAAACCTTGGGTTTTTTTGTTTGCATTTAAGGTGTATTGAAACCAAACATGCAGCAGATTTCTTCAGACACCTTGGATTTTATGATAACAACTAAAAGATTTCACTGTTTTAGACTGCAGTTCCTCCTGATAGTAGCAGTAATCCTTAGTTTGTAAAAATGTAAGAAATCCTGCTTTGTTAGCTAAGGTGTGTTGCCAGCAAAAAGAATATGTCCAAATATAAAAGCCAGCTTGTACATATTTCCTTTTAAAGAGCGATATATAAACTATGGCTTTTATTTCAGCTTACATATAACTCTTTGTTAAAGCCAACACTAAATACTCCAAAGTATCGGTTGTATTTCTAGTCAAATTGCGTTCCCAATAGGCACGATAAAAAATTACATCCGCCACCATCTCTGCAGCTAAAACCCTACACTGGGTCTAACTGCAGAGTAGACACTCATGGTGGTCACACTGGCAGACAGTAAGAAATACCACTTCCTAAGGAACAACACTTACCAGCTTTCATTCCTGCACTGCCACATGGACGCTGGCTTAAAATTCAGAAGAAGAGAGCTTCTGCCAAGTCTGGCAAGGTGGAGCTGGAAGGGGAGATGAGCCCCCAGTGCTGACAGATCAGCCTGGAAGCCAGATATCCAAGGGGAAGAGCACAAGGGACCGTGCAGTGGGGCAGAGTGGACTAAACAGAGGAAATGCCTCAGGTTGGCTATGTACGACAGCCACCCTCTCCTGTCAGAGCACCCACCTCAGAGGCAGGAAAATGGCACCCATCCTCTTGCCCTCTGAGGGGCATAAAAAATAAGTGCATTTGCAGAACTTTCGCTCAAGGTTGTTTAAATTATCTGACAGCGGCCTTTCTTCTACAGGCTCATCATAATTCCTCCAATGGCATTTTGCCTGTTTAGTAAATTTCAATTTGCAGTACGCTGTTTTTGAAACAGTCTGACAGACACCTTCGCAGATTACCCGTCAGGATCAGCAGCTTTCAATTTTTACGCAGCAGAGAAGTTTCACTTTCTTAATTGAACACTGCAAATCACACACAGCATGCCTCTGCCACAAGACAAGGCAAGGTAACGGAGCTGTCCCCACACCCAAAATGGCTGCCACCACCAGGCACAGCTTCTGCATGGTCCTGTGCTATGCGTCTGCCTGCCTTCTACTTCTCACAACATGCAAACTTAGGCACATATCAGTCTCTAACAATTCAAATACATAACGTATAGGACACACATAATGAGATTCATCTTTGGCCCTGCCTAGAAAAGCCTTTTAACAAAACTCAGGTCAGTGCAGAGGAAAACAAATTTAGTTCAGGCTTACTTGCTTTCTGTCATCACACATCTCCAGAGCTGATTTAGTACTAATTCAGCAATTATTACATCTCAGCGTGTGCCCAAGACAATACTTGGCCTCCATCCCTGCAACTTTCCCTCCACCCAGCTGGGCTCTTCCAGTCCTGGAACATCCCCTCTGTCCTCACACCTCTTTTGTCCCTCAGAGAGGCCACCATGTTTGGCTGCAGAGTCCTGGGCATAGGAGAGTCAAGGAAGACCGGACACCTCGTTCAGCCAAAGGAAGTGAATCTCTCTGCTTCCCCCCCAACAACACCTTACTGCCAGGACTCATGCATCACCTTGCTTATTCCAGAGCAATCTGTTGACTGTGCTTGGTGCAGTACAGGCTGCTGGAGGTTTGAGGGGGAAACCTTATTTCTGTGTCAAAAAAGAACAACGCAAAGATGCTAGTAAAAGTAATAACCATGTGAAGATTCACCACTGAGGTTTTTGTGACATGGCACACAACTGTGCAGTGCGCCCACTGCATCACAACTGGGGTGAGACACAGCAGTCACAGCACCAGCTTTAGTAAGTGTGAATAAAAATCGTACACTTATATGCATTTAACATATTTCTGTATTTTGCCAAATTAGTATTTTAACCTTCATGCCTTATTCTTCTGACTAATGAAGTGAGGAGGATGTTAACATTTCCCCACTTTCCTATAGGTGAATCAGTGGGATTTAATGTTCCAGCAAAATTTTCACTTCCAGAATGTATAAAATAATATTGAATTCTGCATTCCATCTGTGACAGCAAAGCAAGTTACAAGAAAAATCTGCTCATTCAAAATGAAGGAATTTGAAACAAGCTCATGAAATACTTAGTTCCCTCACAAACATTATTTTTGTGAGTGCTGCTGGAAATGTGATGCACCTAAACAGAACATCTTCTCATAGCCTGCTGCTAGACTGCAGCCTCTCAATAAGACCAAGCACAGGAGTACATATAAATATACCCAAGAATGAGATGCAGCTCTGGAGCAAACTGTTCTTCTATTTCAGCCTTTACCAGGAAAACTCAGAGTAAATTATAAACCCAAGCAATTGACCATGTTCAGGTTTGTTTGCTGTTTGAAACTAGAAGAATTTGCAAATTATAAGATCTTACATGCCTGCTTTGCGCAGTACTGAGTCACCCATGACATTCATAAACAGTGAAATACTATTGGAAGCGAACAGCTCCACATCCCCTGCAGAAATCTACAACAGCACAACAGAACCCTATTCACAACGTGCAAAATCCTGTGCTCCCAGTACTGAGATAGGCACACATCTATAGTGCAAAAAAAAAAAAAAAAAAAGCCCCTGGAAATTTAAAATCTTGAAAAACAGAGATAAAAGTCAGACCTTTTTATTTTCTTTTAAATTGGAGAATCTTATACATGATGCAACTGTGCTGACTTCTTTTTAGTATTTTTATTATTATTATTTAAGAAAACTAGACAGAAGTCGTGTTGACTACTGAAGAATCTGCAGCATCTAAACTGAAAACTGCAGAAAGCTAGTCCCTTCAAACAAACCTTGATTCGTACTTTCTCAGCATTTAGCTTTCTCTGAATACTACAGTTAAAGAAAACAAAAAACCTCTAACCGTATTTCTGTAATGCAATTAAAAACACAAGCCCTCTCTCCTTTTTGCAGGTATAGGATAGTACAATTGCCTTTCACACTGCATGCAGTTGAAGCAATAGCTTTTCAAATAGAGATAAAGGTTGAGCATCTCAAAGCGAAAGGTAATAACTACTTCTTTCCAATCCTAATTCTTAAACTCATCTATCTTCACCATGACTGAAGAACAAACAAGCTGCAGGTAAACTGGCAGGTTTTCAATTTATGGCAGGTTCTGTATACTTTACCTTAGACTGCATTTTATTTTGCTGACAGTATCTTTTAAAAGAATTCAGTTTAATTATGCTCAGCAGGTCTTAACTTCTGTGAAACTTCGATTTTTGATCACTAAATATATTAAATCTAAACACAGCTACCTTTACTATTTACAATGCTTAATTTAATAGCCCATGTTACATTATACTTATACTCAAAAGCAATCTCAAAATTATTTTTAAATGGTCACAGTTGTTCTTGTAATGAGAACTAGCATAAAATGACTCTGCAGTTTTCCATATCTTGGAAATCAGTGCATATTTTATGAACTCCCTGTAAATCTGTGTCAGTCTGCAAATTCTATTTTGATGGCACAGATCATCACAGTTCATCCCTCCTCCTGAACCACAGTTCAAAAGTGTGATGGATGAGGGCCATCAGCACAGGGAGGACAGTCCAGTAACTTTCTTTTTTAAACGATGCACACGTGGATGTTTCTCATCATACACAAATCTGTTTGCTGGTGGGTTTTTGTTTGTTTCTCTCAAATTTGCATTCTCTGTGGGTAGCAACTATAAACCAAAAACTGGTGGGAAGGAAGGAAGGATAGAAGGTGTCAGAGGAGAAAAGAAATACAGCCTTGTGAATCAAGGAGTCTCTTGGAAGAAAGCCAGGCTGACCAGCAGCAAAAGGAGCTAGACAAGGCTCCAGCTGTCTGAAGAAACTTCAGAGAGAGGAAAAAGGTTATCCTTGACCTTTCTTATGAAAGGTACTTAGGAGCATTGTGGAGGTCATGGTGACTCAGTGCCTCACCCCATCTCTAGCACTATCCCTCTCAACAACCCCTAGGGCAAGAAAAAATTTGCTGCAGAATATCTTTTTGACTAGTTTTGTTTTAAAGCAGGCAAGAGATTATTCCTGGAGGTTTAACCAGACTATCAAATACAGGATAGTATTCTACTAAAGGCACAGCCTGAGCTTTTATCAACTCTCTAAGAGACGAAATACAGCCTCCCAAAAGGAGGCAGGGAAGGTCAGAGCCTCCTCTTCCCTCCCCAGGAGCAAAAAAGCATTCATCCAGGAGATGGTGAATTGGGTCCAGTTTCATCTTCTCCTGATGCCGACTCAGATACACATTCCTTCCAGGAAGAACCCTAATTGTAAGGTGGAGCCCTAAAGAAGTCCTGAACCATGTAGTCAGCCTTGTCATTTTGCCTTTCTCTTCTGCTCTGAATAACCTCCCCATCAATTTTATTTTGCAAACACACCTTCCCACTGTAAGGCCAAAATACACAGTGATGACATTTGCCTTCTATTTCTTCTCTTAAAGATGTTCTATTCCATAGTCCAGAAATAGTCCAGAAATTTTCTCAGAACCAGAGAGAACTGCATGGAGCAGAGCTCTGCAGGGTGACAGCACTAAGTGCACAAGGTCACAGTTCCTGTACCCTGCTCCAAGCTCACTTACACATATCACATTAAAAAATATATTTTGACAAGATAATGTTCTCATTACATCTTGGGGGAAAAAAAAAAAAAAAAAAAAAAAAACTCAACAGGACTCAGAACTTTACTAAGTCCTCCAAGGTATTTCTAGAATAACAGTTACAATAGTAACACAGAAAGTGGAACAGTTGCATTACAATAGGTGTAAAATCAGGCCCATTCAATTTTTAGGTCATGTCTAGGTTACTTTCATCTTTTAAGTTCCCATCGGGGCAAACACAAATTAAGTTTTTGGACACTTTTAAACACACTCCTTCAGGGGCGCTGCTGTTCTAAACCATAACAAGGTATTCTGTAAACAGTTCTGTGCTTGTACAACTTCCTCGTGCATAACAGCCAAATAGAACACATCTGAGATCTGAAGTAGAGCACTCATCTTGGAAGTGCAGGCTATCAGCACTGTTCACAAACTGCTGCAAGCCTCCATTAGCCATCCCAAGAAGAGCTGGGAATAGAAAAGACCTGATTCTAGGAAATGCACAGGATGGGTGCATTCCACGAGAAGTTCTAGTAGGATGAAAGTCTACATTTCTTACTGCAACAGTGATTTGGTTTTTGGCTACACAACTTCCAACTCAGCCAAATGTACATTTCCCCAACAGTGTTCTGAGTGTTTCAGCTCCAAAATACAACTATTCAATGCTAGGGAGGATTTGAGTGGACACATAATTCCAGGATCTTTATTAACTGAATCACAGCATGATGCTTTATGCTTCCTTGGCATGCCAGGCATGTGCTGGGAGTAGGTGCATCCAGGCTGCATTAACATTCCCAATATCTTGCTAATCTACCTCAAGAGATCCATATACATAATGCCACAAGTTCAGCATGCTTGTATTACAACAGGGCAAAATGTAGGCACCTACTTATGGCTCTGATTCAAGAAAGCTCTTTCCACTTAGTCTCACCATAAGCACAGATTCATGCCCTAGTTTTCATGATGCTTCAGTCATATCCATATCTTAGGCATGGAAGGACTTCACAGCATCTTATAGCACTGTTTGTCTTAAGGAACAGTTTTTTTCAGACTTTATGTGCACAGTAAGGAGGACCTGGTTACTATCTCCACAATAATCCATCTGTGGACTGTTTACACTTTCTGAAACTTAGACAGACATTTTTTTGCCTGCTCTGGTTTAGATGCAATATAAATCGGTGACAATCTAAATGTTAGTCTTGCTTTTTATACCAAGTGCTCACAGCAGGTAGTTTTGCTCACACTTTGCTATGCAGCCTACTCAAGGGGACTTGCCTTAGCGGGGGGGGGTGAAATGATGATGATCTCCAGTGGTTCCTTCTAACCCTTATGATGCTGGGATTCTCTCTAACAGAAATCAGCCAACCTTTCCACATGTTGCCTGCCATTTTCCATGTGCAGAAACTGAAAAACACCACATCTGCTTTGCTCTGAGTATAATTGCTACAAATTGAAAATAACAGCATTTCCTTTCTGTATTGTTTCAGCCTCAATAGCTGCACAGACACCCAAGATTGAAATCAAGAGTTGTAGATGAGAAATTTAGATATAATTGAGTGTGAAGCATCTCATTTCAGATGAATTGTTTCTCTTTAATATGTACAAGTGTACGGGTAAAAGATGTTTTGAATTGCAAAATCCAATCAATGAAAGTGTAAAAGAAATTAGTTACATTTTGCAAAACACAGAAAAAAATGTTTTTCAATTGAAGTAAAAAGAACATTTCCTTTCTCATGAAATAGGAGTCATTTTAGTAACCATTCTATGGTACATAAATCACATTCACCCTAAAAGTATAGGCATTAAAGAATTTCAGAAGCTGCTCATTCTTACCTATGTTGAATAGCTAATTAGAGCAGGCATTTATCATTCAAAAAGTCTTAGACAAGTTAAAAGAGAAGAAAACAAAAGAGATGACAAATACATCTGGTAGCTGGACAACTGAAGAAGCTCTGTCCTTGGCTGAATTTAGTGGGTCTCAAACTTTGGATCAACAGAAATGAAGTGAAAACACCCTTAGGGGGAAATTCTGCATTGTGGCAAAGGTGGTGCAAGCAACCTCTTGGGAAACAACCTCTGTCCCAAGCCATATTCATATTACAGAGTTTTATATCTACCACGTTAGGATTAGCATGAATTTGTGGTAAACTGAAGAAATTAAACTATTTACTTAGGGCTCATGGATTAGATCTGTCCATTTAAACAAAGAGCTCTGTGACTGGAAGTTTGCAATGGTGGGATTTTACAGAACTGCCTTAATCTGGATGGCACATTCCTTTCCAACATTTTACTGAAGACCTATAGAGTTGCTAATCCTAGAGTACAATAACAAACAGAAAAGAAAACATTTATTGGCTTGAACCATAAATTTCTCCACCTCGCTTTCTGTGTTCCTCTATGTAAGAAATATCATCCAGAGTATTTTTTGGGACAGCTTGCTGTGCAGGTTCCTTCAGGTTTGATATGTAGTGAAATCACAGTCAGCTCATAAATACCCATCTTTGAGGTGCTCTAAACCTCCAGCTCTCTGTACAGTTCCCTGTGTAGACAAAAGGGAAACAGGAGGGAAGTGGTTAATATGTGAAGCACTGGGGAAAAAAAAAAAATCAGAGTTCAGGAGCAAGTAAATAAAATGGTGAATGAATCAAAGGGCTAAGAAAGGAAAGACAAAAGTTCAGGTAGGTCAACAAAGGCAGCACCCCTTTTCATTTCAAATGAGAGCCAAGATCACCCTGTCGTATTCCTCATTTCTAACAAACTGTTCTGGTGTGTGTTGATACCAATGGAGAGCACTGATCAAACCTTTAGAATGTGCACTATGTTAAATTGTGCTCTCTAATGGCATCCATTATAAAAATACAGGCATCTAACTATGTCTTACAGGAAAAGGTGGTAACAAGGATTTTATTAACTAAAATCACTAACATACACAACTGGAACTTGCAAGAGCTACAAAACCCACTGCAATGGAACTGGAGACAAGATGAGAAGTTACATGTTTCTAATCCATACAAAATGATGGACTTACATCAGCCATTTGTGTGGTATCATATTATTATGCTAAGAACGGTTATTTGAAGTCTTTTCTACAGAAAAAGACTGATTTATCGGGTGTGCAAGTAACAAATCAATATAGCACCAAGTATAAAGCTAACAATATATTTCGTAAATCTACTGCATGGCAACAGTTTTTGAAACATGTTTACTATATTTTGGCTCTGTCTGATGTGAAAATCAGACCATGACAGCTGATTTTGTGAATACAAAATCTTACGTGGTCTACCAGGTTTTATGTGTTGTTCCTTAAAATTGACCAGATAACTTGTTAGATTCATCTTTAGGGGAAAATCTTCATATAACTTTTGCCCATAATTTGACACCGTTTAGCAGTTTCTGTTTGTTGAAGCTGAATTAATTCACACAGTAGGTGACTTACAGCACTTGTTACTTGAACAGAATATGTGCCCACATGACTGCTGTTGAGGTCAGTGAAGGGACACTAGCAGTGACTATAAAATATCAGACTACACAAAAAGGTTCCTAGTTTGGCTGCTTTAGCCCCTTGAGCATAAGGGTCTGAATCACATGGAAATAAAAATGAGAACCTGAAATATAAGAATCAAGGTAAGGTGCTCTCAGATTTTCAGAAATGAAGACACAGATGCTTTTGATAGAGTATAGAATTATTTTAGGCTAGATTATTCACTATGAATGTCATAATAATTTCTGGATGCGTGAGTACCCATGGCTAACATTTGTTAGTCATCATTTGTTCAAGTGCATGTTTCTAAACTATGAAATTCTCATCACCTGAAAATGGCTGTACTTGCTTTTTACTTCTCCATTTAGCATAAATTCTGAAGCTGCTCCTTCCAGATAGCACTAAGCATTTAGTCCTGTTTCTCAGTGTGTTTCTGACAGCACTGGACAGACTCCACATGTCCATTTCATGGCTGTTCAGCACAAATCTGAATGACAAGCCATTATTACACTAGAGAATTATAAATTCAAGTTCTGTCTGGGCATGAGAAAATCCCTTTGTTGATACATTTTTTCCTATCCTCTCCTTGAATATAAGCCTGAATAACAGCATCCATGGAAAGAACATCCTTCATCAAGTATACAATATCTTTGTATAACAATAGGATGTGGCAGGGGACAATAGCATCCCCTTAGAGAATGCCACTTGACTACAGATTCCTGCTCAGTTCTACATACTATTTAATATCTTTTTGCTAAAATCTCAGTGTGAGACATCTAATACTACTTTTGGCTATTTAAAATATTGTTTAAATGAAACACAAAGCAGATTTCTCTGACTAATCTCCCCACTCTTGAGAAGCTCTCTCCATAGTTTGAAATTTTTTTAGATTAAGTAAACTGTTACATCAGTGAAAAGGGGCATTGTGAACTGAAGATATTTTTGTTAGGAGATATAGACGACTCTTCTTTCATTAATGTATTGTCCCTAAGTGTATAGATTAGCACCTGCACATATTGACACGCCAGTCAGGGTGAAAGGAGAACAAGGAAAGAGTACAATAGATGCAGATATCTTGTCAGCTAAGAGACGATGCCACAAAAAGAGGGAACAGGATGCTCTCTTCCCAAGTGACAACTGAGGCAAGATCAATGTGCTTCTCGTAGTACTGAAGCCTTTTATACATATGAAAAAAATATCATCAACACATATTCCGGGAAAGTTCCAAAGAAAACCTCTCTACAACATAGTAATGCATAACTCATACTCGGTTAAAACAACTGCTGCATCATATCCCTGAGGCAGTAGGAAGTCAGAGAGGATAAAACAATTCTTTGTACAGTGTCTATTTTTGCCACAGGCTCAAAGATCTGCTGCCTACGAGGTATTCGAGGAATTAAAGCTGCTATCTTGATCATAATTGTTATGAATATTTTTGATCAAGCAGCAACTCTTTAATCAACAAACATGGTTACTTCCCTGCAGATCTGGCCCAGTAATCATTCTGTGGTTTTGAAATTAATTTAAAATAGATATTAAAACCAAAGGAGATTCACATTTTCCTGGATACTGCAAAATTCCAGATTTCAGATTCAAATGCATCATTTTAGACTCAAACTATCCTGTCTGTAACAACAGCATGCACAGCAACAGCATGAGAAGCACTTTGAAATCAAGTTGTTGTAAGTCAAAAGCAAGCAGTGTCCTTGTGCTGGTACTATCAGGAGAGAGGCCCTGGCCTAGGAAGAATATTTAAAATAAAAATCAAACTTCTAGGCAGTTCTAGAATGTTAGAAGTAATATAAAACCTGTGAAGTCTAGATCTCTAGTGTTTGTGCAGTGGAGTGCTAGGACAGAATAGGACATCACTAGATGCAGAAGGGTTTTAACTGGTTAAAAAGTTGCCAAAAATACTCAGTATGATTGTCATATGATGGAAGGCCAGCAGTAAGGTGCAGTCATGGAAATGGGCATTCAAGCAATGCTAGCAATTTGATAGGAACTCAAAGATACCACAACAGAGCTCCAACATTTTGTGCCTTACTTTATTAGGCACAGCAAAACCGTGATTCCCGTGTCTTTCAGGATGAACTGGTGCTTGCACTTCCATTGCCCTTCCCTCCATGGAGTTAAATTATCTTACACCTGCCTGGTGGTTTTTTGCACTCCTTTCTACCTAGTTGTTGAATGAATGAGGATCCTACAGGGAAATATCCCTGGAAATATCCCCAGATTTTTAACACGATGTTAATTGAATCCTATTCCATGCCGAGAGCACTCTCAGTCCCTGTGTTATTCATGCATGCATCTCCACGTGGGTACCTTTCTCCTTCTATTTCAGATAGCTGCTGATGAACAAGGCATCTTAGAGCTATTGCAAAGGCTCCATTTGAGTATGCCTGTTATATAGCACAAAATCTTGTGCAAAATCTGAGACTTTGCAATAAAAATTACCTGGGGAGCTTTCATTGGTCTTGATGCAACTCCTGCTACGCTATTTTCTTTATTTAAAAGAATACCTAGAGGGAAAGGGGAATTAAACTTCTCCCAGAATCAATTCTGGCACTTAGGCCATCAGAAACATAACAGTCAGCAGTGAAAGGCTCCCCTTCGTCTCTGATACATCCTTTTTTCTTTGTATTGACTGTAGCTCTTAATTAAAGCATTGCACCAGGTTACCAGATGATAATAATCCCCTCTACTATGCAGGTACAATGCAGTAATTGAAGAACAAGGAAAATTCTTAATACATTTCCATATTATTTCCCAGAACTATTTAATCCCAAACTGAGGTCTTTAATTTGCATGCCAAGCTCAGAAGCATGTGGTTCTCCCCGACTGCTTAATAAACCTCAGTAAAGCCCAATTGCTTTTATGCTGAAAGATCCATACAGGCTTCAAAGCATGTTTTTCTGAGTGTATTTAATGCCAGTGAGCATACAGTAATGAGCAAGAGCCAATCTGCGCTCCACCTTTCTCTGTGTTGTGCCTTACTCTCAGTTTTCGATTTGGAAATCCTTGCCACACAGAAGTTAGAAAAAATATATAATAATAAGTTCCACCTAAAATATTATTTGCATGTTTTCGAGACCCAGACTCAGACACATTTTGCACAAAATGAAGCCTCCAGCAGCAGTAGGAGAAGATTATGATCCTCTTCATCTACATCTCATGCCAGCCCTACATATTTTGAAGAAAGAGTGCTCTGAACATTCCACTCTTTTTTCTTTTTAACCATTAGGTTTCAGCATGCTGATTGTATTTCTGTACTGTCTCTAGAAATCATTAATCACTGAAGTGACAATTTAACTAAATACAGTAGCGACCATTTTACACTGCCAGCAGGAGAGGTGAAGAAGTCAGCCTGCTGCTTCAGCATCCGTGAAATGGATAATACAGCTCAGAGAACAGATATATAATATTTTCTGTCCATCAGTCAACTGATTTCATTTTACAGGTTTATCTGCTATCTAAAAGCTACTTGTTTACTCAGTCACTCTTATCTTCCCTCTTTGTGAAACTTCTTTGCAATAAATAAAACGCCTTGTGTTTGCTATGCCTCCAGATCATTTTGATTTCAAATACACTCAAGATTTCATTTTGATGGCCCTTCCAAAAATGATATTTCATTTTATTCTACAGCATCAAAATGGACCAATGCAGGATATCATTTCTGGCTTTTCCACCCATTTGTTTGCTTCACAGAACTCAATACACAGAACTCAATACATGCACACAGCTAAATAAATGTAGAGATATATACCTATTTAGGTTTGTGTCAGAGGATGGACACATGCACACATATAGGCACACAGACACAAATTAAAAAAATGACTTGTGAAAATAACCATGGCATTTTCCCTGAATTAAAATGAACTGATATTCATAGAATCACCAATGTTGAAAAAGACCTCCAAGACCATCTAGTCCCACGGTCCACCTATCACCAGTACTTCCCCAGTGAGCCATGTCCCTTAGTACAACATCTGAATTGTTTCTTGAACACGTCCTCCAGGGTTGGTGACTCAGCCATCTCCCTCAGGCAGTCCATTTCAGCAACTGACCACTCTTTCGGAGAAGAAATTTTTCCTAATATCCAACGTGAACCTCCTCTGGACAAACTTGAGACCATTACCTCTCATGCTATCACTAGTTACAGAGAGCAGAGGCCAACCTCCCACCTCACCACAACCTCCATTCAGGGAGCTGTGCTTTAAGATCTCCCCTGAGCCTCCTCTGCTACAGACTGACCCAACCCAGCTCCCTCAGCCTCTCCCCATCACACCTGTGCTCCAGAGCCCTCACAGCTCCACTGCTCATCCCTGGACATGGAACTACATGGAACTGCTTTTTTCACTGCTTTCACAGGTAAACAGCAAGATGAGTATTAACTAAGTTGAATTCCGAGAGAAAAAGAGAGAAACTAAAGTACTGATTAATCTACTAGCGAGACAAGTCTTAGCAAGATTATTTTCACTGATCATTGAACCTCATAAAATATTTAGATGATCTCAGAACTTTACCTGACAAACATGCTGATGGCAATAAGAAGAGTTTTAGCCTGATACAATGATGTTAGAAATAAAATGAAGAAGTTCCTCTATCAATAGTGTTAGAATTAGCTTCTTTCCGTGAACCTGGGAATATAATTTAGCTTTTTCCATTCATATGCAAATGTACTCTTCCAAGAGCACAAAAGATATCCCAAGGAAGAAATTAAAACATTATAGATTCTAATACTAGGGTTATTACATGCCACACAAGTTTCGCGCTATGCTTTGTTTCAGGTTCTGTGTGATATGACAGCTGTTTCTATTCAGATGGTATTTTAAAGGAAACGTTTTCTGTAATTTCAGCTGACTCATATTCAGACTAGCAATACTCCATTTTAAAATACCATTGAGAACATGCAAAATGTTTCTGCACTGAAGACAGCATTTACCGTTCTAATCTAATGCAAATGTTAGTTAGAATCAACAAGCCTGCACAAATGCCAATACCACTTGTCCCCCTTAAGATGATTTCACACCTAGCACAGCAACAGACAATTTGCCAGAAAACACATTAAAAAGCAGTTTAAAATGTATCACTGTATTATTATCTCTATGGTAAATAACACAGTAGGTCCCAGATGGCTCCCAGAGACCTCCTGTTCCAAACAAAGGAAAAAACACAAAAACAGTCCTGAAACACGACAAGATCTGCGAAATAAACTCAGGTGGAACTAATACTAAGTCACTAATAGAGGCACTACCTGGGCATTCCTTCCAGTAAGGGACTTGACAGGTTGTCGAGTGAACACATTTTATTTTGTAGACCAATGTCAATTTCAGAAATAAAATCAGTTTTTCCTCAGTCCTGAGCAAGTCCCATCTCATTTCACTGAGATGACGACATGTTTATGAATTGATAAAATGACTATTTATGCAAAGACAAACCACGTGCAGAAGTCTCAGAGAAGGACAATGGCAAGATCCCTTTGACACATCAGAAGTTGCACAAACAACATCCCCAGGCAGCACCAACAGCCCTGGTCTGTGAGAAACGACCAGCAGCCAGGCCTGTTGGCTGGGCAATTTCTGCGCGTCGCATGAGCCACTGAGGGATGGGCCATATGGTATTAAGAAAATGGCAGCCATTTAGGTGGCCATAGGAGGACCATTTGTTTTGTGGGCAATGAACAAAACTAAAAGGGAGAAAGCAGAAAGACTGAGGAAAGCACCTGGTGCTGCCAACTGGAACAGCTGATGAAATAAAACAGGTTGGTGATTATGCAGATGTAATCCTTCATAAATCTGCCACAGCATATGGTGAACAGGAGAATGAAAATGGCCAAAATACTAAAGCATGCTTCCTACCAGAGGCTGCAGAAGAGCTATAAGAATGTGACCAGAAATGAATAAGACTGGTGAACACGTATGCGCTGAAGATGAGGATGATAAAGGCCAGAACTGTTGCTGTCAGCCACGTACAGTTTTTAAGAGTGAAAAAGAAAAAGCAAGCAAACTGAGGCTCTAAATCCATTCCAAAACATGAGCCTAAGCACTAACAGGATGACTTCCAGTGCCTTTGCAACCAGGATGATCATTCCTGATGTGCTGTGGTGTTCTTACTACTTGGACTGGGTTGAGGGCTATAAACCAGAACTGTGCAAAGCAGATCTGGACATATTCAATCAACCCACGCTTCACTACGCTTCTCATCTCAGCATTCTGCAAGCCTTTTACTTGAACAGGGCAACTCCTTGCTTTCTTCTCACACCCTACTGCTTACAAGACCGTGATCCCACCTGATTACCTTCAGCTCTGCACTGCACATTGCAACAGTCTCTCCCTCAACAAATCCCAGCCAAGTATTCATTCTGGGGCTCATGACAGGAGCTGCAAGTGAGAATGGCAAATGTGCTGGAGCCAGTGGCAGGAAAATGAGTCACCAACATGCCTGGGAAGTTAAGCCCTGACCAGCCCCACTGCTGGCACTTGCTCCATTTAGCAGTTTGAGTGCTGTGTGATACTGTGAAATGCTGAGCATACTAATTATACCAGCACTCACATGTCGCATGGTAACCATCCAGCACCTGTACGGCATTGAACTCAAAGATACCACTCAGGCAGTGTTGCTTGGGTGAAGATTTGACAAGGCGCGCTTCTATTTGTAATGCCTACCCATATACTATGCACAGTAGTGCCTCCTGTAAACATTAGGCTTTGCACTCTACCCTTTCCAGGAAAAAAAAAGACTGTCTTATCGATAAGAAAAAATTATACCCTACGTTTGACTTCTGTATCTCCCAACTTTCTGCAGAGCGGATCACCATCAGTATGCACAGCAGATCACGTCCTGTGGGACACAGGCATTCCCAAGGATGTGTCAAATCCATCAGCAGATTTGCTAATTGATAAAAGAATGTCTGAGGCCGGAAGCAGGCTCAGGATGGTGTTATGTCCCTCTCCCAGACAGTGCTGAAATTCTGTGTTGATGCAGAAAGTAGCAACAACTGCTTGCTCCTCAAAGACCTGTTGCCATCTGTTGGCAAACCACATCAGAAGAGGCTGACAAGAGTCTTCAGCCCATCAGCTTCTCATGTGCTAAGTGAAGAGACAGGAGGCTGCAAAGGCAGTCACATGCTGTCAACCATTTCAACAATGGATTAATTGAAACTGGCAGAAGAAAATAGGCTGATGTGGCCTAATGAGAGTGAAATTACTGAATATTTAGCTAATTTGAATGTGTGATTTTTATATATAGATTTTTTTTTTTGCAAGAATAATTCATGCAGCTTTACTTTATTAGTAGTATTACTTACTATATTACCAAATAGATAGAGGCCAAGTGATAAAAGTACACACACAGCACAGGCATCATGTCTTCACAGCAGATTCCAAAGAAGAATCCAGGACCCCCAACTCTGCATCTCTTGCTGTAAGCTGGGATCTTCGTAAGGCAGCAGATCCTTTGTAATGCAAGTTCAGTCACTCTAACACATTAAAGAGGGAAATGCACTCCCACCAAGGATTATCCTGTACTGACAATGAAACTGCTACATTCTATATTCTCATTATATTTCCTTTCAGGTCAGTAGAATTTATTTTGTCATTTTTTCAACTCTTATTAGAGTACAGAAGTTGGCTCTGGGTTGAAATTATTTCTATGTCAGCTAAAAGATACAAAGTAGTAAGAATGAAAACAGGTAGTATTAAAAACCAGGATAAATCATTATGTCATACAGCTTGCAGAAATAATCAAGTATTAAATTACTCTTGACAACTGTTTGTCCTCTCCAACAACACAGTTTCTTGACAGTCCTGCACTGATAACAGACACAAATCAAAGTGAGAAGCACAAAGGCATTGTCTTAAAGTTCAGAAGTGCTTCTAACTTCAGATAATGGCTGGGCAGGAGCAAATGTCCCCTGGAACTTTCAACCTGCACCAAGTAATGCTTGTTACATTGAAAGCAACAGCCAAAATCTTTATTCCATCTTATTAAATAGCTGTTGAATAATAGAAATGCATTGGCAATTTGCAGAATGACATTTGCAAGCAATAAAGCAAGAAGACAAGGCAGGCAGTTGTTTTTTTTTTCCCAAGTGTATTACTGTAACACAGACTTTTTAGAAAGGTGCCAAGGGAGAACAGCAGGTCACTCCCAGGATTACAGTTTTGTGCCATTTCCTAACAACTCCATTTCAAGCAGTTCCTTTTCACAAGTGTTGCCACTGCACACCTTGGCCATACTGCTGTGGCATTCCCTGCTGCCAAGGATGAAGCTGTAGCAAAGTGTTTCTGTGCTGTGCTGAGTTCTGGCTGCTAAATGGCTTTGTAACCAAACTTGTTGTGAATGGCTCTTACTAAAACAATGGAATATTTTCTTTTGTTTTAGTAGCATAATTGATACAAAGGAACACAAGAAACAATGCAATATCAAAGCAACAGCAGAAAAAAGCAGATGTGTCTCAGCACCGCCACAAAGGCGTCCTGGGCATTCACAAGAATTTATATTTATGTTTTCAGCTGCAGCTGACAGCAAGCTTGAGGTGTTCCTGCTTTGGAAGATAAACCAAGACCCTTCTTCCTTGCCTCAGGCATAACGTAGTGTGGTGAGACCTCTCTGAAACTGCTTCCTCGCTCAACATCTCCAACACCTGGATTTTCTTAGCCAGGGAATTTCCTGGAGAACACCAGGAAATCTGAACCACTACTTGGTCCATCTCGTCTCAGACACCGTTTGCACTAATCCCTATGACAAAGGCTTCCACCTCTCTGTACAATGGGTTTATCCAGTGCTAAGAAACATCGCACAACGGCAGGCTTACTGCCCCACAGGTAAACTTTCTGCAAATAACACAACTATTATTCTAGCAGTTTCCTATCCCGTGTTTGTTGATCTGTTTTCTGATTTCCCTCCCTATCACCCAGAACAGCAGCAACACACAACGTGGACATTCCACAGAGGCACAGGTCTGCCCCATCCATATCACCTCTGCATTCTAAAGACTGTGTGCAGAGAGTGCACAACAATCTGTATGCAACAGAGAGAGATGTAGTTTAAATAATTTAGGAATTAACAAACAAAAAGACGTTATTAAATGTGCTGTGTATATAGATGTTTTCCACAGATCATTGTTGCTGTCTTGTCTTAGAAGAAAAGTGTCACAAGATGAGCATTGTTTCCTTTTTCACCATGGCATTGCCAGGATTTTATATTTGTATGAACAAGCAATGCAAATACTTCATAAAAGCCTTTAATAGTGTAATTCAGCTAGCAGTGGCAACAGTAATCAGCATCTTGCATTCAGACACAGAACAATCTGACAGCTTTGCCTGATTGCATCTCAATATTTCCCTACAAGCAAAGATTGCTGTAAATGAGTGGATTAAAAAGTATGGTTGGACAGGTGCTTATGGGAGACGATCACGGTCACTTGAAGCATTCATACTGTGTGAAGGAAAAACCAACTGGAAAGGTGAAGAAAAATGGGCATCTTCAAATTTTGTCCATATTAAATAAGTATCAATTGTATCCACTTCAAATGAATTATATGTACTGCCGCTGAGTAGATTTATGTATGCTTCGACATGGTACTGAATCATCTTCTCATTAACAAAAAGAGCTCAAACATGACAGACTGGAAAAAATTCTGATAAAGGTGCAATTAATTACATTTCTTTTTGGAAAAATGGATATAGTCTCGTGTATGGGCCGGATGTAGCAGAGGTGGTTACTTCAAATATGAAGTGAACAAAGTGAAGTGTCTTTTATAAGAGTGAAAGGGGCTCACTGGCAGGCTTAATCTAGGTTTGAAGGGGGAGCAAGGTGATAGTGAAACTGCCCATGACCATGTGAAGGACAGCATAATTTGGTTAGAGGGACAGAGTAGGGCCCTGAGCGTGCTGCCCTGAGATGTGCTGGCCACGCTGCAGCACTTGAAATCTTAAAATGAGCCAGGACACACTGATTCTATAGGAGAAGGCCACAGAGAAACTCAAGGAGTTATCAAGGAGTCATCCTCCAAGGCCGACTGCCCAGCTGAAGTTTCTCTATACCAGTGCACAACCTTTGGGAAACACGAGGAGTTGGAAGCCACCGTGCTAATAGAAAACCATGATGTAGTTGCTGTCACCATAACTTGGTAGGGTGATTCCCATGACTGCATTGATAGCCCTAACAATGGCTACAAGCTGCTCAGAAGAGAGGCAAGAAAGGAGGGGTAGAGGCGTCGCCCTCCATGCTGCAGAAGGAATGGAGCATGAAGAGCTATCCAAGAAGAATTGTCATAAGCAAGTCAAAAGCTTATGAATGAGAGCTAGAAACAGAGGCAACACAGGAGCCTTGCAGTTGGTGCCTATTACTGGCCACCTGATCAAGCAGAGCTTCTAGATGAAGCCACCTTCCTCCAGTTACAGGAGGTGTCACGATTGCAGGCTCTCAGCCTGCTGGGGGACTTCAACCACTCTGACATCTGCTAGAAAAGTAGCATAGCAAGCTGAAGGCAACCCAGATGGCTCCTGGAACTCATCAAGGATAACTCCAAGTAATAGACTGCTCCACCAGGGGGGTGCTTGCAATATGCTTGCAATACTTGACCTCATGAATGCAAGCATACAATTAGTGAAATCAGAATTGGATGCTGCCTGGGCTGCAGTCATTGTGCAGTGGTGGAGTTTATGTTCCTGAGGGATATCCAACAAAGAGTGAAATCAGGACGCTAAGTTTTAGAAAAGCCAAATTCCAGCTCTACAGGGAGTTAAGTCAACAACTCCTCTTGGGAAACAAACCTCAAAGGACCAGGCAACAGAGCAGAGCTGGCAGATCTTTAAAGAAACTTTCTGCACTCTGATGTGTAAGAAGTCAGGAAAGGAAGGCAAGAGATCAGCATAGTTGAACCAGGACATTCTGGTCAAGCTGGAGAGCAAGAAGATGTACTGGCAGTGGAAGCTGGGTCCAGGTACCTTGGGAGGAGTATAAAGATGCTGTGAAGCTGTGCATGGATGGCCTCAGGAAGGACAAAGCCCTTTTTCACCTCAAATGATTCCATGATTCTAAATGCCCAAACTGAGTAGTCTGGTTTTGCTTTTTGTTTTTTTTTTCTCACTTAGTTATGCTTCCTCTGTATTTAGGAAGGTATAATCCTAATGTTTTCACAAAATATCTCTTATGTTTTCTTAACCTAATGCTTCACCAGCACTGTGATACCCTTTGATTGTAATTATACTTCCTTTGGAACTGCATCCTAAATAGAAATTGAACTATTCATGCTGTAAATTGAAATTATTCAATGCAAAGCCATATAAATAACATGCATTAGCACTAACCTTCTCCCAAAATTTGATAAGATCACTCCTGTTTCTCAGAAAGATGATACTAATTGCTGCTATTTTATCTAGTAGCTTACAAACAAACAAAAGCTTGAATGACCCCGAAATATTTCCTTTTAACCTTTGAAATGTGTAGATGACCTCATGTAATGACCCACTAACCACGCAGCCACGTTCAGAGCAGCTATCTGCATATGGGAGCTAATGGAATGGTAGCTGGCAGCAGTTCACCCATTACAGTCAGGATCTATGGCACCATGCACACAGCAAAACAAAACACTGAAACAAAACACTCTGAGGATTATAAAGCAACTGAGGAAGAAGTGAAACAAGGAAATCCTCAGAAGCTTTGTAAACTAACTTCCAAAGCACCCACAGACTTCAGTGTTCATGCTAATTAGTGTCCCTGCTACCCTCCTCCAGTCCTCCCCAAGCACCCTACAAGAGCTCCCAGGGTTCAGCTCCCTAGGAAGCACTTGCCCCAGCCTTTTCAGTACCTTGCCCCTTGTTCAGAGCAAGGACACACACATTGACTGTTATACCCCATCATCCATCTCTTCCCTTCTACTGTCTCCATACCCTCCATCCTGCTTTCCTGCTAGCTTGTGTCACTGCAATTCATGAAGCCAGCTCTTGGATAATGCTCAGACCTTCATCATCTCAGGCATCAGCATAGTCAAGACAACAGCAATCAGAAATAATAATATACAATAAATAAGCTAGAAAATAAGACTGGTTAACAGTAAGCATATTTTTTCATAATCACTGACAAGGAGAGCAGATCCTACTGCTCAGCCAGTTAACTAATTGCTAGGGCTGTTGCAATAGCAGGACATGCAGACACAAAATTGTACTTCTGCATTTCAACACTTGTCAAAGTTCCCACTGGGAAGGTCTGATCATCTGATCATCCCACTGCATCATGTCAAAGCAGTGAGAATTTCCAGTTCTTCTGCCTTCCTCTGTTAATGTTAGAGTTGTTAACTGTTATATAAAACCATCTCTCAATAAAATCACATGCTCTGATTTCAAGAATGCCAGAACTTGAAACAAGGGTTGTACAAAAAGTTGTGCACAGCTCTCATGGGTAGGCTGTTCTGCAGTAACAAAAACCAGCACATATTCTACAGGAACCAAGGAATGGGGAAAAGAAATGGGGATGCAAGAATGAATACATCAGTTTCGCTTCTAACTTCTACAGTTTCATTAGAGAAGACTTTGGAGTACTTACTTGGAGAAAATGCATGACTTTTCTATGAACCAGAAGGGTTGGAGTTCAATTATTTCAACAACAACAACAAAAAATTATATTAACATTAGTTCTTGAAATGAAGCATTAATGTAACACCCTTTACACAGGGAACATTTCTGCAAATACATTCTTTTTTCTTTTTTCAGTGCCAGTTCTTCTGTGCTGAACAGACCATAAATATCCTCAGGTAATTAATTAGTAAGAGAGTCCAAGTAATTACTTACTGCAGGCCTTGTTATACATCATTACATTTGTTAAAGGGACACGGTCATGATATTGTTCACTGATCAAATTCAGAACGAGGTAGATTTGCAAGAGAACCAACCTTACATGTGAAAGGAAAATCAAGAGGACAACAACAAGGCCTTGCTTATGGGACAGAGATTACTGCCTAAGACAGGAGGAGAGCCCTACACTGCTCCAAGGGTCAGTGCAAAGATAACTGCTCCCAATAGCAATGCAGGGGGTCTTCTTGAGCGTCAGGCCTTGAATCCACCAAACCCAGAGCCAAAGAAAAGTCATCTAGCATTCAAGTTTACAAGCTAAAAGGCATTTCAGAAGTCCCATTTGTAGTAACTCCAGGTGTTTGTTTATGAATTGAATTCAAATCCTACATTTCCCAGCATCTGAGGGCAATGTGCCTCAGTCTGCCCACCTCGACCACAGAGCAGGAAGGAACTTGTATGGAAACAGTGGAAACTCAGCTCTTCTTCCAGGAGACAAAAATCCCCAAACTCCTTCCAAATAGCTCACAGCCTCAGAATTAGAGATTATTTACCTATCAGTATAATTGTATTAACAAGATATCTAACACAGCCTGCCTTTCATAAACCCAACACCCCTTCCTCCAGTTTGGCCCAGGTTTTGAGGTCATCTTCTTCCTAGGTCTTTCTTCCTTTGTAAGGGACTCATTTGCAGGATTTGAAGGGGAAGGTGACTCCTGGAACCAGCCCCAGGCAAGCAAGCAAGGCAGCCAGCAGCTGTGCTGGTTGAGGAAAGATGCTTCATTTTGTGTTGTCTTGCAAGGGCTTTTTTGTTGTTGTTTGAATTAATGAACAGTGCCCTGAGGAAAAGCCTGAGAGTGATTTGAGCATGTTGTTTAATCCATGCTGTCTGCTCCCTTGCAGTCTATGCTAATCATGCCCAGTACCATCTGAAAACTGAAACACACAGCTGCCTTGCTGCCTTCATTACATTTATTTGCTAGAACAGTCACCTTCAAAAAGATAATAATAAAGAAAGAAAAATCTTATATCTTAACATTACTGCAGATAAACCCTGGAAATAGAAGTATGCTGCAGTGATGCAAATATTTCCAAGTTAGATCTGTTCTCTTTAATTAATTAAGCAAAATATTAAGAACAAGAACAAAAGAGCAGAAGCCAATGCCTGTGGAAATGAGCTCACACTACCTTTCCTGTCTGTTGTAGAGCTGAATTTTAATAGCTCACTCTGCTACTCTCTTTGCTCGAGTTTCAAAATCATGTTACAGGCAAATACATTGCAAGTTTAGCATCTTCAGTGGTCCTTCTCAATTCATTTTTCTAGAAGTTGCATCTGTGAATCTGATTGCCATCCAAAGCCTTGTGTTACTTCATATCAGCTGTGAAACTGCTTATGCTAACAGGGGATCACAGAACATTTCCCTGTGGGTTTGAGAGCCTAAACTCAATGTGCTCTCTATGAACACTTTGCACCTGGTCTCCTTTGTGAGCCATTCTATATCAAGTCACGGGAACAACAAGAGGATCCAGAAAAAATCTTAAATATTGCATAAAATCCTGCACAGCCAACACAGGGATACTTCACTCTTTGAAATGCATTACAGCATTTAAAAAAGGAAAATATCTGAAACATTCTTAACAAGGCTACAGTATTCACATGCTCAGAGATGGGGAGGTATGGAAAGAATCGTTTTCATTTACTACGTTACAAAGCTTAAGATTTGAATGCAGCTCTGGGAAAAGCACATCTCTAATATAAAAGGAGTATTTCTGGGCTTTAGGAAGCCCACTTGAGAAAAGTACTGTGGTTTTGTTGTCTTCTGGATGCTCTTTTTTCTGGCTGTGGGCACCACCACTGCATTTCAGCCAGCACCCACTGCCTGCACTGCTGCCGTTCGGCAGTAAAGATGCTTCAACTGGAAAAGGCTGAAGACAAACAGAAAACAGGCAAAAAAGTCAGAGACCAGGTGCACACAACAAAACCACCCAGATTACAGCCCTATGGCTGGGTGCTAAAAAACAGGGACAGATGAGCATCTCTACAGGAGCTGTCTGCCTTGAGTCGCTCTCCAGACAGCAGTAACTGAGATGAACTTCATAATGGTGGGCAGACCCTCCTCGCCCTACATGCAGGGTCAAGCACGGGCTGTTCTGCAGGCTGCAGAGCAGTCATCGACCCGGCTCCTGCCAGCCTCCCCAGGGAGCGTGAGTCAGCAGCCCAGTTCTTCAGCCCTCCCCTCCACCGTTCCCTGTCCCACTTCTGATCCCAGCCCTCTGGTTAGGGCAGGGAAGTACAGTTTTATCTGCTCTGCTGAGAAGCCTTGAACTGCTCTGAGAACTACTACAGAGTTGTTGTAACTTCCACTGAAACTTCTGGGCTATTTGCTCATTTGCAGATGTAGGAGCAAAATGCAAGAGCAATCTATGGCAGAAAGTATAGGATAGTGCAGCTCCATAGTTACCTGGGCTATGAGTGCATTTACCAGCCAGGAGTCCTGTCCAACAGCTACCACATCATGAACAGGTAACCAAAAAGATAACACACAAACTGATCCTAAAACCTATCACAACCCTCAGAGGAGCCCAGCTGGTCCAGGATTCCCATCTTTATCTTCACCTAGGCCTTACCTACTCCCTGCATCCATGGGACAGACCCAGCTGGAAAGGCCAAAAACCAGAAATCACCAGGGAAAAAATCTACCATCCCAATTCACCAATCATATTTCTCATTGCAAATTACGTTGTAATACTAAATAGCTTTCTACCACATAATCCTAACACACATTTGAGCTGCAAGACTGTCAATCTTGTCTCAAGAATAAAAGTCATTATTATGCATCATAAAAAGTAGTTTATAACTCCTGTAGCACTTACAGGCTTATTTAATGATGTATTATACCATCTCTTTTTTTTTTTTTTTAATTAAAGAAATAATTTTCATTACTTGTGGGTTTAGAAGACAATAAATAGGAATTAACATTTTGAGAGAATCCATCCACTGATAATAAGATAGTCTTCCAAAGAACCAAAGTTGCAACTAATGAATTCAAAGCCTACCTTTTTTTCCCCTACTCTCAAGCAGACAATCCCATGGCTTTCTTCTCTTGATTATCACTGCAGGCACCTGAATCCACCTGAAAGTGGTAAAATACAGATTTTATGGAAAGTCAGATGAGACTAGTTAACAATTTATTATTTAACCAATAATTAAAATCCACTTACAAGTTTGGTCTTCTGTTGTTTTTTGGGTGTTTGTTGTTTTTTTTTTACATAATTTAATTCAGTTGTGACAATAACGTGTAGAAATATGTTGCCAATGAACATTAACTACATTTTGTGTCTCTTTATTATCTTGTATTTTTCCAGGTTGTCAAGAAACAGATTCACAATAGAATGGCTAAATGCAGAATCGTAGAATGCAAAATCAAAGGATCATAGAATGCTAAATGTGAATAGATCTGGAGTCCAAACAGAACAAATGCACAACAGTGAGCATATGTAAGAAATTGTTGATACTTTGCATATATAAGGCTCTCAGTTTGTGGCAACCAAGCCTCTATATGAATTCATTTGCACCAGAGAACCATTTTACTATTTTGTGCAAGCACAATAATTTCTCTATTGACAATGGCTTGGTTTTAATGAGTCCTACGTTCCATAATTATTATTTTTTTTAATGGTCTGAATTTCACGTGGAAAAAAATCACGCTACAGGATATAAAAGCAGCCACCAGAATATGTAATTGTACATTATTCTTAAATCAGATAGTACAACATTTTGGCTTCGGTCAGCAATGTCAAAAAGGATGGAAAGCATTACAGAATCACACAGAATCACAGAATTATCAAGGTTGGAAAAGACCTAGAAGATCATCTAGTCCAACCATTACCAATACTTCCCAGCTAAACCATATTCCTCAACACAACATCCAAACGTTTCTTGAACACTCCCATGGTCGGTGACTCCACCACCTCCCTGGGCAGTGCATTCCAGTGCCTGACCACCCTTTCCAAGAAGTAATATTTCCTAATGTCCAGCCTGAATCTCCCCTGGCGCAGCTTAAATCCATTCCCTCTAGTTCTATTACTAATTATACGAGAGAAGAGGCCAACCCCCAGCTCACTACAACCTCCCTTCAGGAAGTTATAGAGAGCAATGAGGTCTCCCCTGAGCCTCCTCTTCTCCAGGCTGAACAATCCCAGCTCCCTCAGCTGCTCCTCATAAGGCCTGTGCTCCAGGCCCCTCACCAGCTTCGTAGCCCTCCTCTGAACACGTTCCAGGGCCTCAATGTCTTTCTTGCAGTGAGGGGCCCAAAACTGAACACAGGACTCGAGGTGCGGCCTCACCAGTGCAGAGTACAGGGGGACAATGACCTCCCTGTTCCTGCTAGTAACACTGTTTTTGATGCAAGCCAGGATGCCGTTGGCCTTCTTGGCCACCCGGGCACACTGTCGGCTCATGTTCAGCCGAGCATCAATCAGTACCCCCAGGTCCGTTTCCTCCACACAGTCCTCCAGCCACTCCGCCCCAAGCCTATAGCGCTGCCTGGGGTTGTTGTGGCCAAAGTGCAGGACCCGGCATTTGGTCTTGTTAAACCTCATCCCGTTGGCTTCAGCCCAGCTCTCCAGCCTGTCCAGATCCCTCTGTAGGGCCTCGCTACCCTCAGGCAGATCCACACTCCCTGCCAATTTGGTGTCATCTGCGAACTTGCTGAGGGTGCACTCAATGCCCTCATCCAAGTCATCAAGAAAGATGTTGAAAAGGACAGGCTCCAGTACCGACCCCTGGGGGACTCCACTCGTGACGGTCTCCAACTGGATTTGACTCCATTTACCACCACTCTCTGGGCCCAGCCCTCCAGCCAGCTCCTTACCCAGCCGAGAGTGTACCCATCCAAGCCACGGGCTGCCAGCTTTTGCAGGAGGATAGCATGGGAGGCAGTGTCAAAGGCTTTGCTGAAGTCTAAGTAGACCACATCAACAGCCTTTCCTTCATCCAGCAGACGGGTCACAGGATCGTAGAAGGAGATCAGCCCTCTGTATCACATGTCATACCTAGAGGTGCCCAGCCACCATGGGTCCTCAGACAAGCAGGCTCATTGCTGGATGTACCACAGCTCTCTGTCACTACTAAAATGTCACAGTTTTGATCTTACTGTAATTGGATTTGCGCTGCTATGCAGTCTTTCCTATCTCTGAACTCTCTGAATAGCTTCTTTGAATGGTTTCTTTCCCATGAATGGTTTCTGGTTTGCAAACAGGTGCCACTCTTTGAAATAATTGGTATTAGTTAGGACATTAACCCCTCTGACTACTTTGATGACTGAGGACAACGTAGAGAAAGGCACCAGATGACTTCATTCACCGCCTTTCATCTCCTAGAAACTCAGGTAAAATTACAGTTAAGAATGCATTTTAGCATTATTTTGTCTCTATTAAAAAATGACAGTGACAATGATGTACGTGCTAAAGGAGAAAAATGAGACCAGAAAGGCAGATACCTTACCAACTGGGACCAAGCCTCTGGTCTAATTAATAATACTCTATTATAAATTACCACCACAAAGAATAAAGTGTTTGTTAGGCAGTAATTAGGTATTAGTATTTGTTTTCATGAAGCATCTGGGAACAGTACCAACATTACATCCTCTTTAAAATATCTGATGAAAAGAAATACAACACAGCAGAAAATCACTTTTTCATTAGATTATTAAGCACGCATCGAACATTTATTGGCTTTTGAGGCAAAATTGATGCATACAGGAAAGGACCAGAAGTCTGTTATTAAAGGGTTCTACTGAAAGCAGCACAGCTACATATGGGATTTGTTCTGTAATTTGAGATATACACGGTATTAAAATAAGATGCTGCCCTGCAGTAAACACCACATTTTCAACACATAGCAGAAAGATGATTTTAAAGGTCTCTGCAGTGTCTGCATAAGCAGACATTTGGATGGAAGTGTGATTGACTCTTCTTGCAGGCCATGAGCTGACAGTGAAGAACTGAAAAGTAATCTTGAGTACAGAATGCTGAACATGCAGATGAGATGCTCAGAAATACACACCACAAATACTACAACAGTCCAACAGTGTTTAGAAAGCCAATTTGTAAACAGCCTTTGCTGGCTCTCTTACTTCACATAATAAATCACTACCATACATCCTCACACCGACATCCAAGTTTCCTTGCAGAGCTCAGAACAGACAAAGCACAGAAGCATGGCAAGGGCAGATCTCCCCTACCATGGAGAAAACACCTGCAGGCAGGGAGTCTGCAAAATGACAAACCATTCTATTTAAGACATCTCTTTTGCCTACTTTTCTAAACTCTCAAAGGACTGCATCACCACGAACTACTTTCTGAGTCAATTCTTGCCAAGGTCCCTTCTCAAAGTGAGGAAATGAATTCAAGTTGTCAGGTAGGTGTAATGAGAACAGTTCGGGGCAATATGACCCATAATGTGCTCTGCAAGAAAAGAAATTTGAGTGTTTCACATCACACCTCACAACAGTCCCTCTGAACATCTGGTCTTCCTATGTGCTAAAAAATCTCACTTCCTGAAGCCTACAGGATAGGAGAGCACTTATAACTCGTCATTTAAAGCTCTGCAGAAAGGGAAAACTAAATCCAATTCTCTTAAACACAGCTTGAAAAAGAGAAAAGGAGAGGGCCATGCTTCACATCAAACCCCAGTGCAGCAGAGCTGTGAATTCAGCTGACTGGTCTCAGGTGCGCTAGAATGAGAGCACAGCCCCAGCAGGGTGAGCAGGAGCTGGCACGGGGGGATCCCAGCTTCACTGCCTCTGCAGGGAAATGGGCACAGCATCTCAGTGACAGAGAGAGCAAGGGGAGGATGGAAGTGCTGTGGAAGAAGTTGGCCCAGACACAGAAAAATGGCAGGAAGGGAGAGCAGAGGAGAAGCAGAGCCCCCAGCATGCAGCATCACTGAGAGGTTCCTTTTCATGGGAGGTGCTGTGTTTTTTTCCTTTGCATACTGACCTGGGTATTTGCCAAGCAGAAAATAACTGTGCTTAACACCTCACAATATAACACTAATCACCAAGAGAAAAGTGACCTCTAAACTCAGCTCAGCATAAATCAAAGGAACTCCTTGCAATGCATGAATGAGGCCCAGCTCCGAACAAACTTTTGATCCTTAGAAGAAAAAAAAAAAAAAAAAAAAAAAAGTCCTTTCCCTGTTTCTTCAGTAGGTGGAAAATGTTCTGGCTTTCCCTTTTTCCAGAGTGCCCCTTTCCCTGTGAATGCAGCTAGCCGAGAGCTGCTGCACAGAGCAGTGCTGCTCCTCCTCCCGCATGGCTGCGGAGTGCCGCAGCACGGCTGCAGAGCAGGCAGGTATCCTTCTCACAGTGAGGGCTCCCTCTGGACACAGCTGTGCCGAGCAGATGAAGAGAAAAGGGACCAGGATTTATTGCATAAACACACCGTCTGCTTCTCTTTATCGATTTCCCCTCCACTTGGTGCTGTTTCCCTCCGCAGGCTCGCAAAGCTCCCAGCACAGCAGGACCGGCACCTCCACAGCCAAAGACAGAGATGGGAGGTGGCATGAGGAAAGAGGGGTGACATGATCTGAGTCAGAAATGTAAGTTGCTAACTGCGTTGTTGACTCATTTGAACACTTCACAGCTCTGCTCATTTAAAAACAATAATTCATCAGTTGATTTTTCCTGGTTGCACTCCTGGAAATTATAATTCTAAAGACAGAGCAGTTCTTGCCAATTAGAAACCTTCAAGGCATTTGATTGATAACTACACATTCTGTTTGCACTTTAGTCCATCTCTTTAGCAGCCAAGAGGCTCTGATACATACACGCAATGCACTTATGCAGCTTGACATAGGGACTTGCAGCTTTTACACTTCATTAGACAGCAGAGAGCTTGGGTCTGTATGAGGGATCTTTGGATAGAAATTGGAACACACTTGTTTCTCCAATCCTTTCTCCAGCACCTCCTGCTGGAAATGGACCACGTGTTGTCAGGGCAAAGTGCACTTCTGGATGGAAACCACAGAAATGGGAGAGAAAGGGAGCTGAAAAGAGAGCTGGCCCATGATGGTGGGACAGAGCCAGTGGGCGCCCAGCATCCCCAGCCTTCCCTCTGCACAACCACACAGCTCCCAGGTCACAGAGCATTTCTCACTGTCCACTTCTCTCCAGGAGCCCATAGGTGAGGTGTCCCAAACTCCACCTGGACATCCTAAACCAAATCACCCGCACAGGCCACAGACCCTTCTCCCATCTCCTTGAGGTGTTCAGTGCTCTGTAGAACTATACAGAGAAGCACAGTATTGCAGCTTTCCTAAAAGAGATATCACACACAGATTTGGTGCAAATTCTCACAAGCACTTTCATGTTTCTCATAGCTGGTTCACATCTGCAGGCTGGCATTCCACTTCCAGTTATTCAGTGTACAAAATCCCCCCCTTGTAGGCTTACATCTGCTCCGCAGTTTTCCCTGGCTGCAGGCTGGGGCAGAAATGAGACTCAAAGAGCTTGCAGCATTTTTCCCACCGTGTTCTGTATTTTCTTGCAACGTCTCATCAAGTGCTGCACACGTTTTATTGTCAAAGGCAGATGGTCAAATTGGTGACATGAAAAATCTCCCAACTGCCATTGCCTGAGAGTGTCCCTGACACACTGGGGACAATTGAAATGAAATTTCACATCAGACCAGGGAAGCCTCTAAATTCACCCAAGTGGAAACTGTTTACACAGACCTCTGCAAAAAGGCCAGTAATGCTTCCAGCTTTGTTCAAAGTCACTGTGATGCCCTCAGGCCTATTTTATCCTCCGCACATTCTTTCAAATGCTGAGAAATTTTACAGTCATTCCATTTCCTTCTTGCTCTCACTAGGCTTCAGGAGGAAAACTGAATTTGCACACCCTCAGGATGAGCAGAACTTGGGCATGGGGATCAGGGGACCAAATGTATTTATCCTCTTTTTCATCCCTAACAGATGGGCAGCTATTCTCCTGCGTATGAATCTCCTGTTTCAACAAGGAAATACGAGCCAAAGCCTTGAGGGAATTGGGACTGAGGTTGTTTTCATAATTTTGGATGAGCCCAGGTGGATGGAAAATGAACTTGCCCTTCTGCATTCAATCTGATTGCAGTCAACCACAGCCTTTGAAGCAAATGTCCTCAAATGGAGATGCTAAAATTCATCTCTTCACACAGTGCTGTCACACGAGACCACTTGCTGCCCAGACCCCTTCCTGCAGGAAGGCCACTGTAGTCAGTGCTGGCACCTCCGCCCTGCCTTGTGAGATACAACTTTCATCCCAAATTTTCCTCATTTCATCCCACGTCACAGGACACAGCAAAGGGCTCAGTGGATGCTCAGGGAGAGATGAACAGGACTTCTATCCCCACAGCATCAATTCCCACACACCCACCCCATCCACTGTCCCTTTTGGGGGCCAAAAGCAGAGACACTGCAGAGGGGACCCGTTCCCTCCCTGCCACGTATGGGGAAAGAATGATGAGCTTGGAAATTCTCCTAAGCCACAGCAACAATGCCACCTACCAGTCCAGCTCCCCATCTGCCAGATGGGCTAAAGAGCAGCCAAACTGATTAGTTTACCACATCAATCCCTGACCACCCATGCATTTTGCCACTTACATTCTGACTGTAGAAAGAGAGAAGCTAGGAGCCCCACAGCAGGAAATTTGAACAGAACAGAGCTTTAATATTAAGCTATTTCTCCAACCAGGACTACGACTTGCAGCTGTTCAGGATCATGCAAGTTCATGCAAGTGCACAGTTCCTGCCATCAGCACTGCTATTAGACTGAAGGGAACAAATGTTACTCTTCTTTCTAAAAGACACATGCCAAGGTCAAAGCTTATGTCATCACAAACCCAAAACATGAGAAGCCTACACATTGCTTTCAGCACGAGTTCACGTTGCTGACGTGCAGTTTTCTCTTCATTTAGGACATTTCTGTGTAAGATTAAAAGCCAGAGGGTACATTCTGTGCTGACCTTCCTCCAACAATTAAAAAGAACTCAAAATCTTCAGGCTTCAGGGGGAAAAAGTTGATGCCAATTTAGTCTTAGATAATGCAGCATCAATGAGCCCAATCAATATCAAACACAAGGCAGTCAGCAATTTCAGTATCTTGTTGCATTTCTTTTTGAGGGGTACACATACTAGCAAAAGGGAAAAAAAAAGAGCCCTAAGGATCAAAGCGTTGTAGAAAAAAAGCTGATAACTGACTGCAATTGCAGCTCCATCTTATATTTCTGAAAAGATACTACTGGAGCAATTTGCAGCATTTGCCAAGACTAATTTCATCCACCAAGACCTCCAACAAAAATTCTTCATTTTTTGTTAGCTACTAATTGAAGTGGAAACTTATTCATCCTGAAGGATAAAAAAGCCAGCAGAAGATGAGTTTAATAAATATTTAGATCCAAAGAAAAAGCATGCCTCTGTTTGGGAGCACAGCTAGGCTGGCTGCACTGTGTTATTCTCAAATCCAAGCAACAGATCAGCTTTCCCAGCCTGCACAGCATAGAAGGGACAGAAATTGGAAGTACATTTAAGGCCCTAAAAATCATTATGTGTGAGGCAAATGCACACGATTACCCCATATTAGAGGCATTTTATTTTATTATGTTTCAATTTCAGCACATTCGGTTTTTCTCCTCTTCAGAAACATAAGCTGTGATTCATCACAATTAAGGTGGCTGTGTTCTGACCTCAGCTTGAACAATCCATGTTGGCTGCAGGGTCAGCTCGTCTAGAGCACAGCTCTTTTCATTCTTTGCTGCAAAGGGTCCCCAGTGTCAAGAACATTCAGTCTGAGCACAGAGGGGGCACGTGTCACAACTCTCCCCTTGCATCCCTGAGTGACCTTCTACAGCAAAGCTCTGGCTGGCCAAATTTTCAAATGCTGGTTTGCCTGTTCCCAACAAGCTGGCCTCCAGCAAGTTCCTTTTTAGCTAACTGGAAATTACTGCGCCAGGCCTTGAGCTACACTTTAAAATAAAACTTTTAAGCACTGGCCTTTCCCTGATGTGACAAGCCCTTCTCAAACGAATGATTGCAGTAGTTCTGCAGAGTATACAATGCTTGATACTCGAAAAAAATCTTCGTATTTACTGAAAATGTTGAGCTGCAGTGAACAGCTCAAAATGAGCCACCTAGCAGGGAGGAAGCTGCAGCAGCCCCAGTTCCCAGCTGGCGTTTGCCAGGAGCTGTCACTATCTAGCTGGGCGTTCATCAGCCACCACTACCTGCTCCTGGGAAAGCACAGTGCCCAGTAATTACGTGTTGGCAAAGCACAGCGAATAGCAGCATGGCTGGCAGATTCTTTTGGGCGTGCACCTCTGATGTTTGTAAGATCCCGTTTGCATCGCATGCACACACAGGACTAGTTTGTCACACAGTCACTGCCGTGCAATTCAATTTGGAAGAGTTACTAATTAAGTGACGTAGGTTATATAGTAAAATAAATGGCTACTTTCTCTCTAACAGCTTGTAGCAAGACAAAAGTAAGCTTTCCCTTTTATGCAGACCAATGGCATATTAAGGAGCCAATTCACACTGAGCAGCACAGATTTACGACCTCCATTAAAAAATAAATAAATACAAGACACAAAAATCTGTGACTGCTTACTTGAGAAACAATTGAGAGCTGGATGGCAAACATCAGACTCCCGCCATGCGTTTCAAGTAAACATTGATTGGAAATGTCAAAGAATCAAAACCTCATTAACAGGAATTTACCCTGTATTGATCTGACCCTCTGTCCAGTCAGCAGGAGCACTGTGCTGTGCTTCTGCAGCAGAGAAATGCCACAGAGGGATGGTCAGGCAGAACAGAAAAGCGTATGAGTTTGAGAGACAGTTTGTGCCCTTGTGTGATCCAGCTCTGATTACTTCATTACTAAAAGTTTCATTAAGGTGGTGTGCTGGAGTTTTTTTGTTTGTGGGAACATGATTTATTCATTTGTTACACAGTTCCAACCACAAACTGAGGAGGTCTGTGGCCTGAATCTGCTCCCACTCAGATAAATCAGTGGAGTTTCCCTGACGTGACACGGAGGTGAAATATAATCAGCCTCTTGGGTTACACTCACCAACATATTTCCCCTAAGTCAGAATTTTACATATGGTACCTCAGCAACAGGCAAGTAGCCTTGGAGGTTTCAAAACACAGGAGCATCTCGAAACACTTGATAAATAAAAAGCAGCTCATGCAAATCCACATAACTCTTCTGATCTCACTTCCGTGGAAATGTCACCTTTTTTTTATTTTTTCCCCAAAAAGAGACGTTTTGAACAGCCAATGATAAACTGCAAACTGCAGTTTAAAGGAAATTTTCAATCTCCCAAAACTTGTGAGTTTAATAATTTCATGATACGAAAAAGAACTGAAACACAGAGTTTCTCTGCTCTCGGTTCAGGCAGTTGTGGCACTAGATCTTGCAGATATACCATCCACTGCCTTGAGAAACAGTCTCTCATTTTCTCCCTCCCATTCCCCAACCAATGGACTCAAGCCTCCCCACAAGCCTCAGTTTGCTTTATTCAAAGGAGACATCTGCACTGAGACAGTGACAGAGACAGCCTCAATTGCAGCTTCCCTGCATTCCTCCAGGCACTGCCTTTTGGCACTGCCATGCCACCTCTCCCCATTCCCACTCCTTTTAGTACAACTCACACTTGTCTTCCTACAGCCTGTCTCTCAGAACCCTGGGCAGCCGTGCTCCCTTCATAATATTTTATCCATTCTTCTGCTCCAGAGTATCTTCTAGGTTATCTTCTCCACCTGAGAAAGCCCCCTATTCTACAGCTTTTAGTAAACAGCATGCACCTGTGCTGAAACCATTCCACTGGACAACCACTCAGATACCTCAGTCTCCCCAGCACCAAGGAGCTGCTATTGCTAAGGCAAAACCATCATTTGAAAGCACCACGTTGAAAGCACAGCAACATTCCGCTGCTCATATCTGAAATGCCTCCCACACCTCCTTCGAGAAACCATTTCACTGTCTTACCCTTCCTAATTTTATCCCTCATTCTGTCCTAAATAATAATTTCTTGCTTGCTGCTTACACACTTAAAAGAGATCTCTGGTTAAAATGTCTCAGACCATTCATTGTTACTTAGTTAAGCCAAACATCACAGACACTTCCTCCTTTCAAGTTTGAACTGTATTCCCAAATGAGTTTGATTTTAAAACTGACACTCTGCAGGAATGAATGCCACAAAGATTTTAATGGCAGGCAATGATAGCGTTGTCTACTGAGAACTGCCTGATGCTACTTCTCAGAAGTTAAAAATGACACAGGAGAAAAAGTGGTTTTTGTGGGGTTTTTTTTGTTTGTTTGTTTGTCTTCAAACAAAGCAAACCAGGTGTCAGACTAACACTGCACAACCTGAATTTGTGCCCTCCAAAAAGCTGAGCAGAAATATTTGCACTTTTTCTTTCTGCTGCTCTCACAAATTCCTGCTCACATTTGTTGTCGAGCACCAGCTGATTGCTGGTCTCCATTGACCGCTTCCTTGATTTCTCAGCACCTCAAGCCAGAAGGCTTGTAAAATATTCAAACGTATTTGCTGTGGTTTAACCTGGCAGGTGGCTCAGCACCACACAGTCATTCGTTCCTGCCCCTCTTCCCAGCAGAATGGGGGAAAGAATCAGGAAAAAAAAAAAAGAGCAGAATTTGTAGGTTGAGATAAAACCATTTACTAAGGTGGTGAAAAGGAAAAGGGTAACAATTACGGCTATATATATATATGAATGTATGAAACATGTGATGCACAAGCAATAATTGGTCACCATCCCACAGCTGATGCCCAGCTAGACCCCTGAGCAGTGGAACAGACAAACTCCCACCTCCTTCAAAACTCCTTCCACATGATGTCATGTGGTTTGGAATATCCCTTCGGTCAGTTAAAGGCAGCTGCCCTAATTTGCTCCCTCCCAGCTCCTCGGGCCCTTTACTGCTCGTGGCTCTTATAACACTGCTTAGCAGTAACTATAAACATTGGTGTGTTGTCAACATTGTTTTTCTCCTAGAATCAAAAACACCAAATCTTAGCACTCACTCTGAAGAAAGTAATTCCATCTCAGCTGTAACTAAGACAAGAAGATAACATGTCAAAAAGCACAGAGTGAAATAAAACATGCACCCTCTCCTTACAAACAGCAGAGACACTCCAGTGACGTAACCAGGGGCCAAGCAACCTGCACAGCAACGCGACAATAGATGTTATTACAGACTTCTTATACAAACACAGACAAGCCCACGGAGCCTCTTGCAATTGACTATTCTAGTTATAAACAGAGAGATAATAGGACTTCCCTCTGTCACGAGGATGTTCTGAGTATAACTACATTAAAGATTACCAGGTGCTCAAAAACTATTGCAATGGACCGATATAAAATCTGAAAATAATGACAGAACATAAGGAGTAATACCTAACATATTCATTTTGAAAATGTGACCTTTCACTGTCAATCCTTCTTAAGCTAGAAAGGGCAGATATGGATTTTTCAATTTACAAGCCTGAAAATTGCAAATTGAAAAGAATTCACTTCTGCCCTCTACTGTAAGATAGCTAAAGCATGACTGACAAGTAGACACATCCTAAATATAACAACTTTAATTTCTTTCAAGAATCATTCGCAAAAAATCCTGTTTTCTCCAATACTTCTCTCCGCAGTGACAAGTTCTCAATTGCGATAGAAAGATGATGAGTAGGCCTGTGTTTCCATCAAACATTCTTTGAATACGGTGTTTTGTAACAAAGGACTCGTTTAGCAATTTTGCGAATCAATGAGCCAAAATAGAATAATTAGCATCAGTGGTAGATGAGGAACCCTTAGCAGTAGTCAGAGACTAATTGCCATTAAAACACGCTACAGCACTTAATGATTTTGGTTTAAAACAGCTCCTATAAAGAAGCTGCATGGCTGCATGGAGTTATTTGCATTCTCTACATGTCAGGAAAATGTTGATGGCAAGACCTTTGTTCTGATGCGGAATCATAGATTCACAGTTGGAAGGGGCCTTTAAAGGTCATCTAGCCCAACTGATCTGCAATGAATAGGGACCCCCCTCCAGCTCCATCAGAGTCTCCTCAGAGCCCAGTCCAGCCTGACCTTGAATGTCTTCAAGGACAGGGCATCATCATCTCCAGGCAACCTGCACCAGGGCCTTAGTGCCCTTACTGTAAAAAACTTCTTCTTTATATCCAGACTAAATCTCTCCTCTTTAGTTTGAAGCCATTTCCCCTTGTCCTGTCACAACAGACCCTGCTCAGTAATCTGTCCCCTTCCATCTCACAGCCCCTCCAGATACGGACAGGCCGCTCTCAGCTCTGCCCGCAGCCTTCCCTTCTCCACGCTGCACACCCCAGCTCTCAGCCTGTCCTTCAGGGAGGTGTTCCATCCCTCAGCCCATTTCTGTGGCCCTCCTCTGGATGCGCTCCAACAGCTCCGTGTCCCTCCTGTGCTGAGCACTCCCCATCTGGACGCAGCGCTGCAGGCGAGGTCTCACAGCACAGAGCAGAAGGGCAGATCCTCTCCTGGCCCTGCTGGCTGTGCTGCTTTGGATGCTCCCAGGATCTGGTTGGCTTTCCAGGCTGCGAGGGCACAGTGCTGGCTCATGTCCAGCTGCCACCCACCACTACCCCAGGTTCTTTTCAGCATCCTTCCATCCCCCAACCTGTATTGGTTGTGGGAGCAGCCACAACCCAAGTTCCAGACCTTTCACTCGCATTTATTGAACCTCATGAGGTTCTCCTGGGCCCATTGCTCAGTCTGTGTGCTACTGACTGAGTAGCACAGCCAGAGAGACTGGCTGACATCTCATCCCTTGGACATGTTGACTGCATCACAGAGCTTGTTGCCATCTGCAAACTGCTGAGGGTGCACTCAGTCCCACTGCTGATATCAGGAATAAAGTGGTTAAAAAGCACCAACCCCTGCACTGACCCCTGGGGGACAGCACAGCCACCAATCTCCATCCAGACATTGAGCCACTGACCACCACTCTCTGGGTACGATCTCACAACCGGTTCCTCATCCATCAAACAGATCCACCCATCAAATCCCTATCTTTCCAATTTGGAGAAAAGGATGTTGTGGAACGCTGTGTCAAAAGCCTTACTGAAGTTCAGATAGATAACATCAATAATTCTTTCTTTGTCCACTGATGCAGCTACCATCATAAAAGGCCACAAGGTTGGTGAAGCCGCATCATGCATCACCTCACTCTCCACGTGCATTAGCATAGCTTCTGGGATAATCTGCTCCCTGATCTTTCCCAGCTCTGAGGTTGGTATTTTCCTAACTTGTCCTTTTCACCATTCTTAAAAATGGGTCTGACACTGCCCAGTCACCTGGGACTTCACCTGGCTGCTGTGACTTTTCAAATATTCAATCAAGCGTGGTTTAGTGACTACATCAGCCAATTTCCTGAGGATTCTCGGATGCATCTCATTGGAACCCACAGACTTATGGGTGTTCAAGTTCCTCGAGTGATCACAAACCTGATCTTAGCTCACAGCAAGAGGGATGTTGCATCCCCACTCCCCAACTTCTGACCCATCCACTTCAGGGATGTGTGAAGAACAGTTGCCACTGAAGACAGAAGCAAAGTATCTCAGCCTTCTCCTTGTCTGTTACTACCAACCTGCCTGTTTTGCTCACTAGGAGGGAGTGCCCCTTCTTGGACTTTCCTTTTCTGTTCGGTGCACCTATAGAAGCCTTATTTGTTCTTCTTTGAAGCCCCTGCCAACTCCAGTTCCAGTTGGTCTTTGGCCTAACTTACCCCATCCCCACACTGTCCACAGTAACTCCCACTCTTCCCAACCCTACATCCTCTGCTCTAATACCAGCTCCTTGTTCTGTACTCATGATATTCGTGGTAGTGCACACATGTAGCACTGTCATCCTACAATGATAATTTCATTCAGGACGATGAGACTTCACGCAGTCTTGAATGGAGGATAAAAAGGAAACATCCTCCACACTGCCAATAAGGTCTGGCACACACACAAGGTAACACACAAATTCCTGTGTGTTCATATTGTTTGGCATATAGTAAGTTATTCTTTGTTACAAGACTGTACACAGCACTCTGAAGAGATATCCATGCTAGCTCTCAACAGCAACATAAGTCCTTGGAGTCTACATCCATGCCAGCATCCCCTCTTGGCTCACCAGTGCTGTGTCAGGTATCATAAGAAATACAAGTGTGTTTTTACTATTGCTAGCACACATGGGCACATGTGAAGTGATGCAGACTGAGCATACAAATCAGTCAGTCTAAGTACAGTGATATCATTCACCCAATGCAAGGATCATATTGAGACATACGAAGCAATGCAACTGTAAAATCCAGCCTTGGTGTTGCTAACATCAGAAACACAGCAAAGACAGAACTTTGTTTACAAAGCATAGAGAAAAAAATGAGTTTTCTGCTTATTCTTGAAAAGTGCAGAGCACGTGATACACGTTTGCTCAGTTGTACACAATAGACAGGGTAAAAGTTCATATGCACACAGAAATGGTTCATCACACTACATTTAATAATTTTGAAGTGTTCATATCTCTAATATGCATGTTTCTGAAGTAACAGCAGCTGTTTGACTGTAATTAAATGTAGGACTTTCAACAAACTGAAGAATGAGAAGTGCAAAGGCAAACAGAACAAATCTGTAGGTCATTAGCAAGATCAAACACAAAACCTTCAGCGTTTACGCACTTGGGGTTTGCAGTGAAAAATAACAGACTTGAGCAAATGGCAGCATTATCATTGTTAAGGTCACTGCTTGGAAACAAAGTCCTCACTGAAAGCCAGTGCATTTCCTAGTAAAGTGCTACCCACACCAGATGAATATATGTAGGTCCCTCTATAAGTAATGCCTCCTATTTATTTCCGTGGAAACAAACACAGATACAAGGAGCACAATAACACTATTTGACAGAGCAAATTCTCAGCTACAAAACACTCTGCAACACTGTCACTGCCACTAGCTCTGCTTTTTCACCAGTGATGAACAAGAGCTTGCGTGCCATGCTTGTAAAAATCTGCACAAGTAGAGGTGACCACTGTTGCTGTCATCACTGCTGAAACGCAGCTCACTGTGCTCACATTTGCTGCTTGGTCTCTATCAACATTCAGCAAGCATCAATGAATGTCAACAGGTGCTGTTTCTGCATGGAGGAATTCAATGACACCCCTATGCCACACACACTTCCATGTCAGCCCCCTCTGCTTCCATCTGTCACACAGCCACAGATGTATGGGATATCAGTGGGAAGGTTCAGCCTCTACTGCCATACCACCATCTGTCCCTGATGTCATGGGCCAACATCATAACATAGCAGGCATTACTTTCAGAGCAGCCCTTGCAGTAAGACAGACACTTAACTGCTCCTCCACCACCTTTCTTCTCTTTCCATTGACACTACCATATGGGGCAGGCAAGTGCCTCAGCTTTCCTGCATGGATTTCTTGGTAGACCCAACTGATAACAGCACATCACAGCTTGCAGCCCAAGTACCCCATGGTCACCCAAACTGGACACAAAGCCCAAGTTTCACTTCCACCTTTCAGACTCTCTAAGTGTCACAGGAGTTAGAATGATTTACTTAAACCTACTGGGGACACAGCTCCTGAATGCACGCAGTGCTCCCTGCTGGGACATGGGCACAGCCAGGAGGCTGCCCTTGCAGAGGCAAATGAGCCAGAAGCCAAGGGTGCCAAGCAGGAAGAGCAGAGGAGGCCTACCAAGCCAAGGTATCAAGTCAAAAACACCAGTGTACCTGGCAGGGCAAAATACCTAGAAGCATATCTCGGGCAAGGCAGAGGTGAGACACTGGAGCTTACAAACATCTCCTGGACCACAGGGCCTGGCTCTGCATGAATGAGGTTTCTCCTCATTCTTCTCAGCAGTGAAAGTGTTGGACGTGGCCTTCTGCAGCCAAATGCCACACAGGGGTGGGATGTGCAAAACCTTTTGATACAGCAGGGCCCTCAGAGTGTATTGGCACACCTACACTCAAAGCATTCTCATTTAAATTGTTAATCTTTCCAAAGAAAAAACACCTTCCTGATACATTTTTCTTGTGTTCATCCCATTAATCTTCCTACCTGTCACGAGCACTCACAAAAGTGAGCCAAAATCATCCATCCTTTTGTCACAGACCGCCCCTGGGATCAGCACAAACACCCATTCGTAGCACAAGGCCACACTGGCATTTGCAGAACACCAACCTGTGCACTCACAACTCCCCTGCTAATTCCACCACTTCTTTCAGAAACACAATGGGGAATTTGGCACAAGGGAAGCCCTTTATATATACAAAGTGTTTGGGGAAAGTGTGGGCTATTTTCCTTTCTCCATTCATGTCCTTCTGCTATTTGAAATCTATAGAGGCAGTTAATCTTTCTTCATGGGAATTGTAGCCATGTCTTATTTTTATGCTATCGATCATTGTAATGTCTCTGTGGAACAGAGCTAATGCAACAGAACTCACTTATCAGAAGTATTAACTCATCTGGGAAGCCTCCAAATGTTTTGAGAAGAACCTTGTCCCCCCAAAAAAATGAAAAACAAAATAGAAAAGAAGGAGAAATGAGGGAAGAACACAAAGGATTTTCAGGTATTCATCCTGATTGCTTCCCAAAGACCTCGAATAAGACCTGGAGAGATGAAAGCAATACATGACCCAGCAAAGCTCTTGCTGACAAAACCGAGGCACACGGCAGCAGTTTGGTGACAGAAGCTATGTTGTAACTAGTTATCTCCCATTTGGTCTCAAGAAACTTCTTTTACCACAATTCCCCTCCCACCTTTGCCTGATCTTTTATTTCAAAATCAATGCTTTCCAAAAAAAAAAAAAAAAAAAAGAGAGAGAGCTTTGGGATCCAAGCTTCTTACTGCAGTAGTAGGCAGCACCAAGTTAGCAGGATGTATTTACTTATTATAAGACACCTAAGGCAAACCCTACTTATGAGTACACAACCGTCCTGGGAAAGCAGCCACAGCAGCCTGTGTAACTGTGGCTTTTCAGAGCATTTTCAATACATTTGTAGTAAAGAAAAAGAAATCAACTATAAAGACACAGGAAATAGGTCTTATTTAAGGACATTTTCCCCCCACCTCCTTCATGGGTTCAAGAATAGCCTAAGAAATATTCTATAAAATTGATTAATGAGACAAAAGATTTAAAGACAAGGAAACCCTCCAAAACTCTTGGAGTTTATCAAAGTCTGTGTACATTGAATTTTAAATCAATAATCCTGCACGATCTACAGCATAAATGCCTGCCTCCTTTCTTGCAGCAACAAAATCCCATTTGGGAGGCTGTTGTCTAGATCTATTTAGCATAAGCAATAACAGCAGAACCATAAGGCATCTCCCTCTTCAGCAAACACTTGTAAACATTATGTACCAAAACCATTAACCACCAGGACTGAACAGCCACCAGTGAAGATGAACCTGTGTTGCACTTAAGGCCAACTCCAAACTGGAAGCTAGGGACGAACTTATGTATCCCTGACTGCACACACAGCCATTATTCTGCTTTCACCCAATCTTGAAAACTTGTTTCCCTCCCCATCACTGCTGACCATACAAAAGGCATCTGAGAACTGCCTCCTTGAACTCCTATTTCTCCAGCTGTATAGTTCCTTAGGAAACCAGCTCTCCCTCTTATAAGATTGAAGGCGGTTTGTTTCATCATTCCTTTCTTTCCCAATTATGTGCTTTGAACGAAGACTTCTCCATTCTGACTTAGTAGAAAATGCAGGCAAGAGGAAAAGCTCTACTGATTTCTATGATACAATCACTTCTCCTGTACCAATAATAAAAGTCTACAGGATATGAAAATCCATATATTTTCCCATTTCGCTAGTAAGGAGGAAAGGACAATGTACTCTAAATCTATAATGTTGCAATGATGAAGGCTTGGAAAGTCCCATCAGCTGATATTTGCACTTGTAGACACATTCAGTTTCCACCCTCAGAAATCAGTGACAATGGATAGTAAAGTTTGCCTGATCAGGAAAACACAGTTAAGCAGATTTACACCAGTGTGTCCCAACATATTTTTCAACTAAAGTAGTTTTAATTGGGTTAAATTCAGCATTAAGACAGCAGGTGGGAATGGAAAGCTGGACATGAGGTCAGACGAAATGACAGTCTCTCTCTGACCCCAAAGCCATTTAGCAATATATTTACATTGATATCAGCAAGATGACCTACCATCTTTCATTTGCATCACAAGGTCATGAGAGAAATGATTGTATTAACTGTAATGCATGTTATTTAGTAGGAGATCTGGTGTGTTTCTCTCAGTAATGGTAGGCATAAAATTCCTGTGATAAATGTCTGTAAGAGAACTGAGGCATCTTGTACGACACTTACTGACAGCAAAAAGAACTCTTAACTTGCAGTATGTCCTAATTAATCAATACCTCTGGTCTCAAAGAAGACACTGACTAAATGTTTTTGAATCAGTTCTCTTTGTTTGAAGCACGTGGTCAAACTTACAGTGACCTCATTCGAACTCAGTGCTCATTTGGTAGATTGGATTGGACCCTCAGAACAGATTAATTTTCAAAGTACCATCTTCAAGATTCAGTAGAATTAGGTCTTTCCAAAATCAAACCTCAGCAAGCATAGAGTGAGGGTTGAAAACAGCCTCTTTTCTGCATCTGCGTACTGAAACATGAAGCTAAAGCAAGAATAATCAATTTGGTGATTAGGTCCCTTGCAAAGGAATCTGTAAAAACAAGTTAAAATTCCAGCACTGTGACTCAGGCTAACAACCTGAGGGGAGGAAAGGAATAATATTTATCTCCACTGCATTCCTGTAGCTCCTTTTACTCATATACATAAACATTCACAAACAGTGATGTGTTAAAAAGTCACTACAACCTCCTGCCCACAAGGTTGCATTCAACTCCACTCCCTATAGCCAAGGTGACACCCACCACAAACAGTTAAACACACAGAGAAGCCTCTGCAGGATCAGGATTCACTTCAAGTTTATCAGCATTTTATGGTAGAAGAACTCAGTCTTGATCTTGAAGGGGACCTCGCACATCTAACCAGGCTCCAAACACAGTGACAAACTGTGGCAGGACAGCAGAGCAGCAAGTTGTGTAAGAGCAAAGCAAGCCCAAAGAGATGCCCAGGATTTTGCTTAAGTTACTAGTGCTTAGCTATGAGAAAAGCCAAAGCACTCCAGCCAGCAACTATTTGGACAACACAGGCACAGAGAAGTTTTTGAAGTGTACAAACTAAACACAAAAGAGAACTTTTTTGTGCTTTCACCGCTCCTTTGCACACGTGCAAGAATGCCACAAAGAGATGGGGTGGGAGCACCATTACACCAGAAAGAAATGAAGAAAAAACAATCAATATGTAGATTCTGCACCTGTCCTCATCTACATAGACACAAGGAAAAAGAACTAGAGTTAAATAGAGAAGTTAACCATCCTATACAACAGAGCAAATCCCATATCATAACCTTCAATCTGGCCAAGCAGCGTACAGGACAAAGACTCACGGTGCCCTTTCCCCATGTCACCTCTTGCTGTTTTCTTCCGTTGATATGGGGCTTTGGGCTCCCCCCTCAGGGGGTAGATGATAACTCCCAGGGAGAATTTTAGAACTGGCAAGAGAGGATGAAAGAGCTGTTGACCTAGTAAGGACTTTCCCTCTGAACTGGGAGCCTGCTGTCACTAAGGGGAATGGCAGAGACGACACAGCATGCAACTGAAAGAGGACAAAATGAAAAATAATGTAGTCTTATGTTTCTGCCAGAGCCCAGAAGAATATATGGCTCTGAGTACAGAAAGTGCTCCTTACTTGTGGAGGAAACACATCATTATGTCACTATAATATGCATTACAATATAGAGCCTGCTACAGAAGAGTGAGTGATATTTGATTTGGCATAAAATGGGGACAGCAGAAAGATACAGAAGTCAAACCTGCACAAAGCCACTCTTAGTGAACCCATCAAACCACTCAGAACACCTGCAAGATAGAAAAGCTGCTGTAAATTCATGCTCTATAGCACACATTTATGGTGTTTCTTAAAGGCTCACAAATAGACTTCTCAGAGGTGGGGTTTGTCATATCACAAGTTGTACTGTGTTAAATAGTCACGATTCCTTTGATAGTCAAGATTTGTAAATAATGGGTTAACTCTTGCAGACCTTGGATTAATCTTTAACGTGAAAGCAGTAATAAGCACCCGAGGCCCCTTCTGCCCATACACTGCAGCCACACGTTATTCATACCTGTCACTGCAGGATAACCACACCAGAGTTGTCCCTTTTCCATTCCTTTGTGATCTACACTCCTCCTTTCTTTTAACTCATGAGCACTCAACAACACTCTCTGAGTTTCAGGAGCTTCTCACCACGTGTGTAACTTTTACAGTCGCTTGTGTAAAATTCAAAGAAAACAAAATCTTTAGCAGAAGGACCATGAGTCACTCCCAGGGGGAAGACCTCAGAAACAGTACGCAAATATTCACGGTGCTTTTGTGCTTGGTTTGTTCATGTGAAGTAGAGTTATCTCAAGCAGATGCTTGCAAATAAGGGATTAAAAGAGTATGCAATATCAGCAAATCAAATCAGCAGGTTTTATTCATAAGAACATTTTCAAATGCTTTATTGCTACATTCAGTCAATTCCAATTAGAGCTTCTGCAACACTGCTTCTTTCTTCCAGCAACTTCTCCTCCTCTTGGTACCTTTTAACAAATTTCTTGAAGTTTCACTGCTGCTGCAAGTCTTAATCTTCATGTTAAATCTGTTTCTGTGTTAATTACACACTCAACGTGCCAGCACAGGAGTAGCTAGAAGTCAAGCTTTTCTCCTTTAGTTCACTTACCTCCACAGGGAACACTACCAAGAAGTTGGGAGAATTCACATCTTGAAACCAGCAAAGAACAAAATAGTGTGCAAATATGAATCCAAGAACGCTTTCCAGTAACATCATACTGCACTTCAAGATTTGAGTGCATGTAAAGCACTCCCAATCTTTTGTAGTACAAAACTGGATGTTCTACAGCTGGGTTTCAGTTTTTCCTTTTTCCACAGTATCACGTTGGTTCAAACAAGCCCAACTTCAGGGGTGGAGGGAAGGATGGAACCATGAAACGTTATCAAGAAAAAACAGCAAAGCTTCCATCTCTGATGCACCACCTAACAGAATAAAACTAAGGACACCAATTAGGGCTCCTGTGATGGGAAGCAGGAAGGATGTTCTGCAGGGTATAGCTGGAGAGGAGATGCTCTTACAATGGGCCAGTCCTTTCCTGAGTACCACTAATACAGATTAGGTGCTCAGTGTGGCTGTTGCTGCACAGCATTCAATGAAACAACATTAAAATAGAGACAGTGTAATGCTGCAGTACAGTACAGACAATGCCCCGAAAATCCACTTCACTTTTGTGAGACAAAGATCTCATTTCTATCCCTGTCCCTTAAATAGAGAAAACTCACGTCTTAGCTCCCTAAGAAGAAGCCCATGACTCCAATCCCCCAGCCCTCTCTTACTACTTCACGTTCCTTCAGCTTTAACTGTTGCCCCATCAAAGTCTCCAGCAGTAACCTAGGGCTATAGGTTTCCACTGTCATTCCTTTCTCTTCTCTTCCTCTCCTCTCCTCTTCTCTTTTCTCTTCCCTTCCCTTCCCTTCCCTTCCCTTCCCTTCCCTTCCCTTCCTCTTCCCTTCTCTTCCCTTCCCTTCTCTTCCCTTCTCTTCCCTTCTCTTCTCTCTTCTTTTCAACATCTTTCTGGTTCAAGGATTTTGTTTCTAGAAAACAATTTTTAAAAATTCTTGCAGGCCACGGGAAAAGCGAACAATCCTAGAATCGCCAAGGTTGGAAATGACCTCCAAGACCATCTAGTCCATCCACCTACCACCAGTACTGCCCACTAAGCCATGTCCCTCAGCACATACCTACGTGATTCTTGAACACCTCCAGGGTCAGTCACTCCATCACGTCCTTGGGCAGCACAATCCAGCACCTGACCATTTTTTCAGAGACTAAATTGTTCCTAATATCCTACATGAACCTCACCTGGTGTAACTTGAGGCCATTTCCTCTCATCCGAAGTCACATAAGAGCATGTTAATAACGTTAGTGGGTTGTTTTGTTTTGTTTATGAGGATAGCAGTTTTGTGGCAGCATTTTGAGAAAGGATTTATACAAGACAAGGGAGGGCTAGGAAATAGCAGTAATAGCTGAACAAGCTTGGTAATTTTGTGTACATCATTTTCTACAAGAGCATACACCAAGAAAGGAAGAGACAACATAAAAAGGACAGAAAAATCTGACATTGTTTTCCTCCCACTATGGACCTTAAATGCATTGATGGAGTATTTGTACCAGTCTTGCTCACAGCTTATTTGCAGTAGCGGCACATTGCAAGAACACAGGGGCAGCTCTTAACGAATTAGAAGCTTGCAAGGTGCTGCACCTCAAACAACATAACATGTCAGAGTCCCCCAAGCAGCTTTTGTTCTTTAAAAGGCAATTTTATAAAGATTTGGTTTGTGGCTTAAAGTTCAGAAACACTGGAAATTAATGATTTGTAACCAAAATGAAATCTATGTCTCTCATTGATTTTGTTTTAGTTACTTGGAAACAATATTGATCCCCAAGAGATGCATATAAAGACCAAGTCTGGGGCCTAAAGTATTTCCATACCATTGATTAGTAGATATTATCTGCCACTTTCACTTTTAATGAGTCGTTTTCTCTTCAGTGAGATACTGTGTTCTATTGAAAGGTCAAAAGTGGATTCTGTACAAAAGAGAAACATTAACACACAACCAGCCTCAACTTCGAAACAGCTGAGTTCTTTGTGGCTTTAATTAAGCCATGAACATTTGTTTTCCTTCCTGTCCCTCAAAAGTTACTTTTTTAACATGTTTTCTTCCTTTTATAGTCAGTTCTGTTGACATTTTACCTACACTTCGGTCAGCTCTTCTTTAAAACTCAAACTGTTTTTGCCCTGTGGATTTTTAAGGCACAGTGGAAATCTAATTCATGATCAGGTCAGTGCGTTACGAATAACAATGACCCTCATTAAAGAAATCCCCATTACTCTTTGAGGCATCCTTCTTCTGGGCCAAACGCCACTATCTGTGCAACCCTCTTAAGCAAAACCAGCAAAATTGGAAGCGACAGGTGATACAAAGCCATTCATAAGGGGAAGACAATTTGCAATGATATTCGCCATCCCACTGGGAAATACACATCACTAGGAATTCAGCAAGTAATACAAGTGCTTACTATACAGTCAGCTTGGTAAATAACAAGAAAATTTCATCCAGGCTACAGAGAGAAGAGTTTTACATAAATCCTAACAGAGTAATGACAATTTCAGCATTACTCAGCAGCATGCAGGAAGATTCAAACCAGGGAATTTGCATTTACAGAAGTCCAGGGTAGAGGGGCAGAAGGGCACAGCACCATCAGCCAGATGCAAACCCACAGCTGGAGGCAGCAGAGCCCTCATCCCAAACCTGACAGGAGAATCAGGTTGAAATAATTCAGGTTGAAAGGGCCCTCGAGAGGTCTGTACCCCAAGGATCTGCTGCCTTTCACCCTCACACACAGCCCTGTCCAAGAGGAGCTTATCTCAACCCCCCACACTCCGTCCCTTTCAGTGGCTTAACATAAGCATCCCTCAGCAGAAACCCCAGCTGCCCAACAGGACACTGCTCTGTGCTGTGCCCACCACAGGCTGTTCCCAGGGCACAAGCAAACAACAGCTACTTTAGAAAACACTGCTTCTGTAGCACAGCAGAGCACGCTGGCACGTCTGAGCACATACATGAAGGCTCTGCTTTAAGAAGCTGCGTAGTTTGGTGCTCTGCAGCTGAGCAAATCATGACTAGAATATGGTGATCTAATGACTGGAATGTATTGATTCAAGGGATTTTATCATTTTTCAACAGTTAATTAGAGCTAGTTATGTTTAAAACAGCTTAAATTTCAAACAGGCATTTTTTCTTTATAGACATCAGCTTCAGTGCGTTACAAAAATATTAATCGATGCCTAAAGTTCCTGAATTCCCACTGAAACAAATTAACAAATTAAATGCTAATCTTTGCAATTATGCGCTATTGACAAAGTTCATGAAAAAAATGAGGTGAGGGAGTCACTGTTTGAGCCTCTGAGATGCAGTTTCATTATGTAATAAACCAAGCTTTAACATTTTAGCTACTTCTCCAGCAAGTTCCAAGAATATATTCTCCTGTGTTCCATTTCTCCTCTCCTTCCGTCCAGTTCAATATGTATTTTCTTCCCAAGTAAAAGAGCAGCTAGGATTCAAAAAATCAGAATTTTTCCCTTTCCTTCTCTGAAACTACTTTGGGAATCTGAGATCTCCAGATTTTTGAAGATTTTTGATCAGAAGTCAGCTGAATTCAGTGCTCTGTCTTTCATACACCAGCACTAGATGACACATCATAGGAAAATAGAAAATACACTTTTGTTACATTTTTCCTCGTTATGCAGTGCATCTACTGTTGATTTACTTTAAAGTACCATTTTTCTGTATAAGTTTAATTCCAACTTCTATTCCAAAGCCAGACAAACCTTGGACCAAATGAATGCAGTGAGCAAAGAAGAGTTCCTACGGCACAGATAGCAAAGCCTAACGAGCAGGCGCAAGGCAGGGCTGGAGGAGCTAGGGACAGCCCTCCCAGAGCCCCCACATGTACAGCCACCACCTCTCCCAGCAACACCAGTGCTCGTAGCCACGGGATGTGCAGAGTTGGAGCCTTTTAATGCCATAGCGCAGAGCTGCAGTGAGTTTCTGCCTCCCAGTTCTCTGGGCACAGCAGCAGAACCAGGCAGCCTTGTGCCACACATCACCTGTATTAAATGCCTCCGCACAGAACGGCAGCCAGCAGTAATTCCTTCAGTCCATCCATTAGTCTTCAGGGACTGGAGGATGAGATGCTGACTGCATACCACACTGCACAGAACCTCTTTTATTGCTAAGAAGTTTGGCACTTTCTTATCGCATCATAAATCAGCACTGAGAGAATAAGCACATACGTTTCCCAAACAGTACGTTAAATCAATTGTCACCAGGAAAATAACAAGTGTGGTAATGACATGAACAATTGTATCCTGCCTAGAAGACAGAGAATATAAGCTGTTTCTTTAATTGTGTTTTGGCAGTCCCATTCACACTGATACAATCAGGTTGCATCAGCAATTCTATCGTTATCTCCCTTTAAAGATTTACAGTCCCCCTCCAGAAAGGCTTCCCTGGTATGTGAGGCCCACGTTAGCATCTCAGAACATCAAGAAGAAACATGGAGTGTCCAAACTCAGGCTCTCCTCTTGCTAAAGCATGGCGGCACATTTTGCTTTGTTTGTTTTCCAGTGCACTTCTTTTACAGCATTACAAACTCGGGAAAATAGCTGGAAAGAGAAAATCATCAACCAGACGAGCGACAGCTAATCAGCCTGTGAACGCCTGCTCCCTCCTGCTGCTGCAGCCAGAGGGAAGCATGGCTGTGCTGCACAGCTGAGGCCCAATTAAGCACTGCTGGTCCCAGGTGTTGGGAGGTGAGCACTTCACCAACAGCAGCCCAGATAAATCCAATTATTCCCAAACTCTTAAGATGGGAACGATCATATTTTATAACGGTTATTATGGTTTTAGGATAACAGTTAATCTAAATAAAGTCTCACAGATCAAAATAAATGGTTTTCCAGGCACCGGTGTTAAAAAGAAAAATAAACGCTTTAATGAAATGTTCTTCTTGAAAGCAGTTTTAAAGGACTTTTCTTACTGAAGTTCTCCCTTGCTTCTTCCACTTGCCTGCATACCAAAGTCCAGACCCTGTAAAATGCAGGGATGGATCCAAGACACAACAATGACAAGGTGCTCACCCAAATCATCATGAACAAACACCAGTTACCAGCAGCAGACATTTCCATTATACACAGGCACACAAGATGTGTGCTGTTCTTGTCTTACAGCAGCACACTAATGATAAAATGCTCATTTTGCTCTGCGAGAGATGAAGCAGCTGAGATTAGCCAACAAAAAAAAACCCTCATGCACTACTATAAAGGTAATTAAAGCTGAAGTTCTCTCTCTGCATGGGGAAACCTACAATTATGGAAACCACCTGGAGTCAGGGAACCAACTAGCAGCATTCCAGGCACACCTACTAGGGAGGAAAACTCCATAAACAAGGTAACTTATGAAGAAATTACATGTTCTTGCTTCCTGTTTCGAGATACAGATGTTCAGAATCTATGCTTTCAAAACACACAGGGAGCAAAAACACAGAGGGAAGCAAATCTGTTTCAGAGCAGGAATGATCGAGCTTTAGAAAGATGTGAATTCCAGAAGTGCTAAATGAATATCAGTGGCACGATCTTTGATTTTCCTCACAAATTCAAACAAAACTGAGCCATCTACACTACTGTTGTGAAAGTATGTAATTGTTTCCATGGATATATTAACCCAGATCTATACATGAGGCAACCTGGTTAGTAGAGCAAGCTTAACACTGTGACATTTCAGCATTCACAATTCTGTCAAGTGTCTACAGCTTTTCGTAGGTTCTTCTCATATATAAAGAGGAAAAAGAGGAGAAGGGATGTGCTTTGGGAAGTCCCAGCAACCTCCTTTAACAACAGGGCCAGTCTTCTCCAGTGAGTGTGACAGGGGATGCCAGCTCTTAGACATCAGGGAGGGTGGTTGGCCACTCTCAGCAAATGAGCCGAGCAGAGGTGAAGGAGAATTCTTGTTTAGCCCAGACCTAACATTTTTCACTCTTTATTGCATCATAAGAATTTTGGTTTTGCAAGTAACATTTACTCCATACAGCCCTTATCACAGGTTAGGGTATCCCAGGCCATTTAGTGATCCACCAAACTACAGCACAGGAGCCAATTTTCAGTAACCAGCCCCCAAATAACCCACAGCGCCTGAAGAAAGGAGGGTTCACTTCTTAAACAACCTGCATTCATAAGTCACAGATTTGAGAGGCAAAATCATAGCTCAAGGGGCAATGTCAGGCAGCAAGGCAGACACACACAGGTGGGAAGGAGGCAGGGCTCCATGCAGGCTGCTCTGCTCTCAGTAAACTCAGAGCAGAGATTCAGCAGAAAGAACTTATCCCTTCCTAGCATCCAAGTATTTGAGTGCAGTGTGCTGTGAATGCAACAAGTCACAGTGTGCTCCTCCATCGTCACCCCACCCATCTGCTGGGCACGGGCTGTGCCATGACACCAACCTGGCCCAACGTTTCTGAACTCCCATCTGAAGAAATAAGCTTTTCCAAGGAGCGAGGGTGCCCATAAGGCTGCCTGTGCTAACAGAGAAAAAACGTTAAAGAGGTGCTCTGACAAAAGGTGTTCAGATATAAGCACTTCCTTCAAGTGCTCCATAGTCTCTATAGTTGTAAAGCAAGCCTGAATAAGCTAGCAGGTTCTCACAAACATTGATGGGATTTGGGTTTGGTCTTTGATGAAAAACCAGAGCATCTAAAAGAACTCCGGTAAATGTAGCTATCGCTGCATTACAGGGCTGGCAAGCAAAATCTTTACCTGTAATACATCCTCTCCCAAGAGAACTTCTCTTTAAGAATGCACAGATCTGCAACAGAGAACATTATCACCCTTCTCACCCTGAATCCTGGCAGAAGAAAACATGCCAGGATAAAAAGAAGAGAATACAAAATTGATTTCCACTCAAAGAATAAAAGAATGACTCATCAGATGGCTCTTCTGAATAAGAAGTTCACATTCACAAGCAAGTGAAGAAATCCTACTCTGGGCTTTGGTGTTACACCGGGAGGAAAACAGAATTTCAAGTGATCCATAATAAACTGATTAGATACATCAGAGAAATGAAATCCTGCTGAAAGATTTAAGCAAGAAAAAAGATTTGGGAACGGATTTTACATTGTTTAAGGACTTTCGTTTGACTTTTCAATGTTTTCGCATTTTTTAATATTAAAAAAAAAAAAAAAAAAAAAAAACAGAACCTTGTCAAGATTAAAATATCCCAAACTTGCCATTGCAGAAGAACAATGTCCTTGAGGTGCTCTGGACTGAGATGTAATTGGAACACTGCAGCTGTTCCCACTTGCAGGAAGCAGAGCTCTAGGCAAACACCGAGCAGCAACAGATTTTAGAGAAATGGAGTATGAGAAAAGAGACATAAATATTGCTAGAATAATATCTCATCGGTTTTGTCTCTCTATACAGTGCTCCAGCATGACAGATGTGCTGCTGACACCTCCTGTTATATTGGTTGCCACTTCTGAAGACGGTGTTTTCACTCTGAAGTGCAGAAACAACTACATTGTAGGCAATAACAAAGTGGGTCTTTGACAGACATGGAAAAGAGAGTTCAGACACGTACTGCTAACTTAAATTAAATCTAAAACTTGAGGTTATGAAAACCTTAACAAAAGCTAACACAATCAGGAAGTTCCCAGAGCATCATTCCTTTTCATTTGGATAGAATCAATGAACAAGTGCCGTTCTCTCACATAACTCCTGGAACTCCAGTCCAATAAGGATGCTAATAAAAATGGTGATGCACTAACAAATGAGTAACTTCCATCACACAGTGAGTATCGAGGGCAGGCTGGGTCTACGGTGGCATTTAGCATAGACAGAAACCAAAGCTTCAATACCTTCACAGAAGTACCCCGTGCTTCTATTTCTACCACTATGCACAGCCCTCAGATCACCACAGCCCTGGGCCAGATACAGAGGTGTTCTGCAGGTAGCGGATTCCCAATACCATAAAACCCCCCAACTCAGGTGAGGTTTCTGCCTTACTGTAATGTACCAGCCATGCTATGAAGTGAATTAAACAAAGCTCATGGATAGGCAGAGGAAGAGGGAGGAGAAGGAATGCCTGTAGTCTCTCCCAGGGTTACATATTTGCACCAAAAATTGAAAGACCTCTGCTGAAAATATTTTGTGACACCACACATTTGACAGAAAGAACATTCTGATACTTATCTAGCAATGGTTGTGGGCTGTTTAGATGGATGGAAAATAGAAAGACCATGAGTCAAGGCTACAGACCTTCTGATTTATAAAGACATGTCACTGCATTACTAAAAAGGAAATTCGGGGAATGCAGGAAGCTTTGAAGAAACTGGGAATTACAACTAAATATGAAGAAACAGGTTGTGCATATTTCTGTACTCCACATCAAATAATCACACTACCAAACATCCAGTTTTGCAAATGATCCAATATTCAAAATAAATTCTGAATGATTATTTTGGAGGCAGATTACAAATGTATTTTACTAAATACTTCACCGAACCCTTGGTGATTTTTCTCCCTCAGAAACCATCAGTCTGTGGTTACCTGTGAGTAACCCAGCCTGCTGCTTGCTGCTCAAGGGGAGCAGTAGTCGGTCCATGAGATGGCTGCACCAACACAGAGATGCACATGTAAGGAAAGCAAGCACTTGCAACGAGCAGAAAACCAACCCATGAAATTGCAGGGACGCCTCAGTGAATGCAGTTAAGCTATAACATGATTTCACATGATTATTCACCATTAGGACGTGTTGAGATTCCTTGCAGGATATGGGATTCCCCAGTGCTCATTCACTTAAGCCACACCTTTAACCTCACCTCACTGGATTAAAGGAGAACTTGCAGCAGAGGTGCTTGCTGCATCCATGCCCCTTCTATCCCCATGCTCCCTGCCACCCCTCAGGAGTCAGCAGAGCAGCAGGAGACATGGAAGCCACCAAGGAGAAAGAAGGCACAGGCACAGACACCACTGCTCTCCTCGCATGGGGCTTTGTGCCCTGAGAGCACCCAGCAGCAATCTGGGGCTGAGCACAGCTGCCCCAGCACACAGTCCAGCAACCATGAGATCAGTTCTTCCAGGGTAACATAGCATTAGCTACAAAGATTAATGTGATTCACACAGTGGGGGATCTCATCTCGTTCCTCCAAGTTAACATATTTCTGCTTTATAGACAGCAACACCAGCTTTTCAAGAGATCTCCAAAGAACAGTTATATAACTGTATGCCTGATAGTTTCTTAGCAGTGCCAGCCCAAGCATCCATAGCAAAAAATGAGGTGGAAAACCCAGCGAGACATCAGTAGTTATGTAGGTGCTCTTAACTCATTTTGAATGAGAGCTGTAGCCATGTAACATGATGGACAGACCCCAGAGGCAGCGTGGGAGGCGTAGGTTCTGCTCCTACACCTTGCTGTTGGTTGGGCAACCTTGTGCCGCTCCATTCACTGCAGCATCACGTTCATAAAACTGAACCAGTCCAGCTGACCGCCTCCAGAAAACTGTTGAGATCTGTCCATGAAAGGTACTGCAGAAGAGCATGGAGGTATTGCATTATTACTGCACAGATACATCAGTTCAATTCTACGCAAATCAGCTCACAGCACAGACAGACAAAAATAGTCAATAAGGGCTTACAGAACTGTTACAGAAAAAATGCCAGAAATGACCATCTTTGAGAATTTGCCTGTAACATCCAGCCAGTGACGAAGGTTTTTCAGACACAGCAAAAATTACTGAATCCTGGAGTCCAGAGTGCTGGGCAAGGTTTGAAAGAACTGAGGAGAATCACAGCTCAAACTTAATGGGAATGATCACTGATTTTATTGTTTTTTTTCTGCTGGTGCTGAAGGCTTTGTTTTGATAGTTTTAATTCTTTCCTGTAAGGCTTCTTCATTTCTGCCAAACATACCATGCTTCTGTCTTGTTCATCTACTCCTGTTTTAAAGAAATATCATTACAAAGCAATGGGTTCTTCAAGACAAAGCAGACATGGGATGCTAAAATCAATGATTCATCTCAAGACTACATATTTGACTATTCTGACTTATGATTAAACAACACCAAAGCCCCAGGCAGGAATACATCCAGGTGGACAGCGCCAGCAATCAATGAAACACATCCAAGAAATGATATCCACATCTTTTTCCAGAGCTAATATATTGAATAAGGAACTGATTTGTTCACACTTATTTAAATGGCTTTTGCAAGCCTCTGAAATCTCACCTCATTCTAAGTTATTACTTATTTTAGAGATCAAAGTAAGATTCTAAAAATAATTAGAAAACTGGAATGGGTCAAGACATTTTGCCTGCAACTCACAGCACAAAGGTACTGATAAAGTAAATATTAAAGAGAAGGGTGATTTTACCATGTCATTTTTTTATATCCAGACTGGCTACATAAACTTAAACTGTCAAATTACCAATGCTTTAAGATAACATAAACAAAATTCCAACTTTTTTCTTTTTTGCTATTAAATAAACACTATCATTCCCTTAAGATATGATACCATCGCCAGACACAACATGGATAAGGAGCAGAGCATTCAGTCCTCTCACAGCTGTGCTTCTCAGGTAGCACAAATACCTACAGGTATTGGAAATTCTGCCAGCACAGGAAACCACCAGACCAGCAGCAGACAACAACCTTTAACTTAAGGTCTTATGAGTAAATGAGTTAAGATGAGCTGTATGCAAGCCTGTTATTCTCCTGCTAGGTAATTACTTCGTCATTAACTGATACGCCTGTGATTCCAGCTGCTTTCCTGTGAGCACAGGAGCGAAGCAACACAGCTGTATAAATGGGAGGGCAGGGCTTTGTTTTGTTTTTATTTTGATAAAGGAAAGCCACTCCTTTCCAGGAAAGGCCAATACTGCTCCTGCTGATGGAGGATTTCTTCCCTTCCCAGGAGCTCTGGATCATGGTAAGGAATCAACGTGGGTTACTATTTTTCTGTGCACTTGTTTTTTCACTCTCTCAGCCAATTACCACAGCAGTGTGTATTATCTGCCAACAGTGCCAATTTGTCCAAAGGTGAAAGGCAAGCCACAACTTTCCCGTGGGCTTTGTAGCTTTCAGGCACTGTTGGGATCTGGTCAGGTGATTTTCCTGCTATTTTTACAATCGATAATGACAGGGTCAGATTGTCACTGCTTTTCAAGTTTTTACATCCACCCATTTCCACAGATAATTGGTAAAACGAGAATCTAACAATTTTCCTTTTAATCACATCCAGTTTGGACAAAGAGATTACAGCCTATTGTATAAGGTTTTTCTGTCACTGTACTCATTCACAAGAAAAAAAAAGAAAAAAAAAACTTTCAAAAGATCTTTCATAAAGTTCAACCTTTTACTCTGAACATTGTCAGACATCTGATACACCTGTACCTGCTCTTCCTTGTTACGCACCTGAGAATTTGTACATGGCAGCCCAATTACCTGCCCTCGCTGCCTCCATGTGAACACAAAACGCAGCCAGAGCTCCCAAAATAGCAATAACCTCCAGCCTGCTGATATTTGCTTGTTTGAAGAGATGTCTTGCTGTTTTGGTCAGCTGATTAAATATCCAAAAGCCCCTAAAGCAGATCTGTGCTGAAATTCCTGGCAGCAGGAATTCCTGCCATGTAATGCTGCAAGACAAAAGGTAGTTGGGAAAGGCTCACACTCAATGTGAGATGTTTGAGCTGCCAAGCACTTCTGTCAGGGCGTTTTTCCTTGACTTATTATCGTGGAATAGAGGAACACCAGTACCACCCCAGTGGGGCTCAGCATCTCCAGATCAGGCTCCATCCAAAGGATGACAGCTCAGTGGATGTGGCTGTGGGCAAGGTGCTGATGGATTGATGGTTGGACTTGATGATCTTAGAGGTCTTCTCCAACCTTAACGATTCTATGATAACTGCAGAACGCTTGAAAACACTGCTCCTGTGGGTGGCCAGTCCATTTGTTTGGTGTTACCAGAGAGACAATTTGCTGTTGAAAGCTATTTGCATTAAAAACCTGCTCAGCAGATATGAAATTAATTTGACGCTATAACCAAACTTTTTGAGAAAATGCAGGCAGAGACAAGTGTGAAAATTGCTGTTATTTATACTCAGACAAATAGCCGACAGGACTGCACAACAGCCCAGTAGCAAAATAGCAACAGCTCAGAGTGAAACAAATTAGCCTGGCATTTTTAATTAAAAATTTTCAGCTTCCTGGAATGCACCAGTTTTCACTGCTTTCTCCACGTCAGATTAACAAACTATCCTTTAACTGCTTCTGCATAACAAAGCATTCTTATATTAAATATAGAAAATATTTAAATGAGTTAGTTTAACCTTTAGAGATTTTCCCTGGGCACACATGCTATAGGCAATTTTTTTTTTTTTTAGTGATGTATCCTAAGGGAAATTAGAGGGCAGTGAACCTAGAAGCAGACTGCTAAATGAAGAACAGTTGTTTGCTTCATTATTTTTAGGGTCTGGATAGTCTACCTCATTCAGATCACACTATGGAGTTCAGATAATGCCATATTATCCCCCTGACCACAAACCAGTAGTTTGGTGCTGAACAACTTGATGCTCACGTGTAGCACAGTGCTTTAACTTGTGCCATTTCATGTGGGATTTTTCCCTCCATGCTGAACCCCCAAGAGATTCTTAATTTTCATTGTTTTATAAAATTGTTTCTGAAGAAATGTGGCTTTATAAGAAAAAGGTAACAACTAAACAGTCCAACATTGGAAAGCAATTTAAAAACTTTTTCATTCCCTTAAAGCCTAACCACATAATGTGATTCTCTGGGGGCCTGATGCAGGACTGCACCAATTGGGTTTGGCAACATTTTCACTCTAATGCAGTGACATCCTAACCTCACATCTCACTGAACCTGCGCGGGTCTAAGAACAAACTTCTGCACCGAAGGACGTGGGGCTAAATAGAAGAGCTGTCCAAACATCCTTAAGTTCCTATTTTCTATCTGCAACATGATAGGCAACTTAAAAACCAACGCAGAGGCCAAGAATGTGACCTCTGTCAAAGGACTTTGCCTCTGTCCCAGAGTGCCCCCCCCCCCCCCATGGCAGCCCCACAGCACTGTGCGGAGCAGTGCCACATGGGAGGACATCTGCTGGAGCACCAGGTTTGTTACCCATAGGGCATGTGATTTCTGAGCATACGGGAGAGAGGAGAAATTATCCTCTTCCTTCCTCTTTCTGCTGTCGTCTTGAATAATGCAAATAAACACTAGAAAGCCTCATTCTGTGCAAAATTGTAATTGTTAGGTAGTCACATCTTCCTGCCACAAATTAGGCAATTATTTCTCCATTTAGAAAAATACTCACCTGCCATTTCTGTCCATTTTTGTTTAAACACAGGCCTCAAGGGACTTAATAAATTGAAGCAGTGTGCGATCATTGCCAAGACATGAAATGTGTTTATTTTTCAGCATCACGTGTTGAAACAGGGGAAATGAAGCAGCAGTATTATTGCTGTGAAGTCAGATAGGTCTCCAGTTTTAAGTCAGATGATTGTCCTGAAAAGTATTGCAAATATGCTGGTATTTCTTATGCACTCATACCAAAAAAAAAAAAAAAAAAAAAACAGCCCAAAGAAATGGTGCATTCTTTTCTCCCTATTTCAATGGAATCTAAACTCCTGGGTCTAAAATGCATAACGTGTCTGGGGATAAGTGTACTTCACAGAATCACAGAATGGCCTGGGTTGAAAAGGATCACAATCATCACGTAGTTCCAACCCCCTGCTGTGTGCAGGTCACCAACCAGCAGCCCAGGCTGCCCAGAGCCACATCCAGCCTGGCCTGGAATGCCCCCAGGGATGGGGCATCCACGGCCTCCTTGGGCAACCTGTGAACAGTGCCTCACCACCCTCTTAGGTAAAAACTTCCTCCTAATATCTACCCTAAGCCTCACCTATCTCAGTTTAAGACCATTCCCCTTTGTCCTACCACTATCTACTCTCATAAACAGGGTACTTACATGATCTGGGACTGTATGAGTGAACACATTAGTTAAACTAAGCAATTCAAGTTTAATTAAATTAATTTAGCATGTGTTTGACTTTTTTTTATATCCCAAATGAATAACAGAAATTCTTCTAACCTTAAGAGGATAAACAATATCCACTATTGTGACATTCTGTTCTTAAGTGATAGCCATCCATTCATCTTGTTGGAAAACTGGCATACCCCAGTTTCCAGCAGCACTTGAAAAACATGCTCATGCCCCTATCTATATCCCCAGAGAATGCCTCTCCATCATCCCCCCAGCACGAGCAGGAGGATGGGACAGACCCAATGCAGAGTACTGCTCACTGGCCAGAACAGAGCATGAAAACGTCTCACCTTTTTCAAAGCATGTGCCTATAGGAAACCTGGTGCTAAATTTGTAGGTGACCTGATTCTGCAGCACTTGCCTTGTAAAGAGAGGCTAAGCATGATAGGCTTGCTCAGTTTTGAAAGAGACTCGGGAGCTCAGTGTCAGCCACCTCATCCTCACATGGAGCCTACCAAAGAGCCGGGCTCTCACAGTAGAGCACAGGGGGAGGTCAAGAGATGACAGAAAGAAACTGAAACAAGAGGTTCACATGAGATCTAAGGAAAGAAGATTTCCTCCTTGAGGTCATTTGAGCAGTGGAATAGGGACCCTTCTTGGAGGTTTTCAAAACCCAACTGGATAAAAACCTAGGTTGATCTCAGAATTATTCCTGCTTTGAGCAGGAGTTGGACCAGAGACCTCCTTACAACCTGGATTATCTTACATTCCAGGAAGAGTTTTAGTTTTCTTAAGGAAAATTGGGATTTTCTTGAAAACTTCCTCATAATCACATCCTCCCAAAAATTCTTTAAGCAAATCTTTTCCCCACACGTCAGAAACATGAGCACACCCAGACACACATATCAGACCTTCTGAGGTTGAAGGAAAGGACTAACCTCATTATAATTGACTGAAAATCTAAGGGCTCACCCTGTAAAAGTACAGTGTCTCAAACCCTCACCGTAGACAAGTTCTTATCTTAAATCTTACATATTCTGCTCTTCTATTCCTACAAAAGGGTGAAAACAAGCTATCCCAATAGAATACACCGTTACCAATTCCTGTTAGTGGTTACTTTCATAGAGCATATCAAGCAGAAGCTATACTCATAAAGAGCATAGATATAAAGATGAGAAAAGCATGCATTTGTCTTGCTTGAAGCATAAAAAGGACAGAAAAGAGAAGAGGGGGAAAAGACTGCCTTTAATACTGCTGAGAAACAAGATGACTTTGCCAAGCTCACAACAGTGACCAACCATGCCAGAGCATCACCAAGACTACTGACAGCCATGTGCTTCAGCCCACAAGCAGGGGATGCTTCCTACCTAACGTGTGGGGATAAGGCCACTCTGGGTGGTAAGAGGGAAGAGACACTCTTCCCTCTGTTCTGTGTGTGCTGCTCTGTGCCACTTGATCTTAGCTCTAAAAAGAGGCCCACCCCTATTTTGTTCACTACTGCTTCTGCTTTATTCACTGCTACAAATAAAGGATGGATGCACTGGTAGAGAAACTGTAAGTTCTGAGCATTCTATTTTCTATCCTATTTGTGGTCAGAAGTTTTCTTCACGAATTAGAAAAATGATTGAAGAGGCATGCAAAATAAATGCAATGCACATATGAGGTTACAGTACAGTATCTGGCTTCCTCCTTACTATGAACTTGTATTGCTGCTTACCTCTTCCAAACCTTGTTTCCCACCATCCAGCAAAGTGCAAATCTTAGATAACTTTTGCTTATAAAGAATTTTCATTTACAAGAATTTTGCTGCCATTCACATGGTGAAGTCAGCACCGTGATTTGCATGTAAGACTCATAGGAACTGTATAACATAGCTCCTGATGTCATTTTATCTCATGAATCCAGCATTCAACCTAACTCATGTTAGATGAAAACAAATCTTAAAATATTCTATCCAGCACCAGCACAGCATCTTTAAGCAGCACCACCTTTCTATCACACTTTATTTCTCTTTGCATTTAAGGCAGGGCTGTCAGTAATCACTGAACGTTTTTCCTCATTCCAGCCTCTTCCTAAAAAACACAAACCCAGCAAATTAATTAGAAATGGAGTTGCCAGGAATGAAGCAATCAAAATAGTGAGCTTGCCAAATAAACCATTACATATTTAATTTAATGAAAACCATTGATAGAACCTACACGTTACGTGTGCTGTATCACTCCATAGCAAATGAAGATCTCCATATGGTAGCATTTCTGCAGTTGTACCTTCGACAAAAATCAAGGAAGTGACAGCTATAGAAGTTAGAGATTGTTAAAGTTAAAAACAGAGAAACAAATAAATTCTCTCATACAGTGCTCTCCAAAATGCATCTGAAGTCCTCTGGGAGCAAAACATCTTGATCTTTCCAGTGCTTCATTCCAAACAGTCTGAAAGCAGCACCAGAGACAGGTTTTACAGAGCTGGTCCCAGATGGCAAGTTTCCAGTTTGAATGTGGGTGTATTCAAATTCATAGCTTTGGCTTATGTTAATAAGCATTTTAACACTTATGCCTCCTGTCAAAGGAGGAAAAAATAACTGTAGGCTGAGCTATTGCCTGAGAAACAGGAACAAAAGATAAAGAACAGTAAAACTAAGCCAATCTCAGAAGAACTTTCTGGTCAGAGAGAGATGATAATTCTTGTTACCCTAATACAGATCTCCTTGCAGAGCTTAATGATGCCTTCACCAATTTGACAAAGACTACTTAACTGACTGAAAACTAATAAAACTCCCTCTTCATTTGCTGGCTGAGAGCTACCTTGCAGAATAAATATATATCTTTCCAGTTTATGTTAAGTTCTGCATTTTACAACAGTAAATTAAGGCTTGAAATATTGGGAAGCGTTCCCACACACACTAAAGTGCATCATGGTAAATTGAGAAGCAAAAAGACTTCATATTAACCTCCAAATTCAGATGAGGATTGATGACACCTTTGATTCTTGCAAGACTTAGGAAAGGCAGTCATACTCTGTTAAGAATGGCATTAAACTGCCTTTCCACCCAGATAAGCGACAGCAGCACGAGTGCTCAGGAACAAAGTGCCACAGTTTGATTAATATGCAATCCTTTAGATCTTCTTTAGCTTACACCCAAGGTTTCAGCTCATTCTGGGATGGTTTCTATTAATTTATCTCCATTCTCAGTAAAACCATTTTTCACATACTGACACAACATTGCCTTTATAAACAATACCTGATTCAGCAAGAGGTGCAAACATACGTAAGCACGACCTGCACAATCAGAAAGTGACTCATTTGTAATCGGTATTAATCACTTCCCACTTGCAGATGCCTTTCAAACCCAACTTTCCCTCCTCCCCCTTCGTTAATATTCTTCCAACAGCTTTTACATTAGCTGTTCTCGTCCAAAGCACGAGATGAGGGGGGAAAAAAATATACCATGGATCAAAGCATTGGCTCGAGAAACTCCACATCACCAACAATCTTAAGCCCAAGAGTTATGCTAAGGGTTTAATGAAAGGCTACAAACGCTGTACAAGACAAATAGCCGTCTCTTACAAGCCTCTTTACCGCACAAGGTCCCCATTATCATTCTCCAGCAGCAATAAATTTCCACGGGAATTAAGCACCTCTCAAACCACCCCATCAATCAATATAACAACTGTTAGATGCCACTGAGCACCGCCTCAAGTTTCCCCAGCCTTGCTATCACTGGAAATAGGAGAAAGCCAGCAGTTCCAAGAAAGAGCAAGCTTTCAGCAGAGCTGCTCTGCCTCAGTGCTGTATTATCTTACACAGTATTAGAAGCAGCAACGAGAATTGACCTTTTCTCTCAGTGCCTTTTTCCCCCTTTCTATGGTACTGGTGACCTCATACACTTCACCAGTCTATTAAACGTTATCAGTTAACAGCTCAAGAGAGGCTATTACCACTTGAATACCAGGAAGTCCAGAAGCAAACCCTCAGTAGAGCAGCTTTTCTCTTATGCTTCAGTATCCTGAATTCAGTAACTCAGTTATCAGAGACCACTGAGACCTTCAGGGTTTGCTCAGCATTACCCTAAAAATCCCATTTCCCTTCTCAAACAAGAAATGGGTGAGCCCAGCTGGATTTCTGCCACCCAAATTTGACTTCAGTTTTTACCACTGCAGACAACAAAGACAAACAAAGTGGCAAACACTTCCAAGCACAGCTGGATTATCCTCACTGTTTTTAATGTAGCTCTTAGAGTCAGATATTCTCATTCCAAAGACTAGCACAGATCATTAAAGAAAGGACTCACTCCTAAGGAGACCGCAGAAAACTTTCTCCCCAATATGCAACCCTTATCTCCTCCTCCTCCCTTCTTCCATAATCACTATTTGTAATTTATTATGTGTGTCTAATTAAACGTGGGATGCAGCAGATCTTAAGTCCCAAACTTTGAACTTATCTTGGTATTTGCACAAGATGTTCTCATTTTATAAATTAATTGACCTGCAGCATGGAAAAAAAAAAATACTAAATCTTCTGATGGTTAGTACAGACTAATATAACTACTGTGCTACTCACCCTTGTGTAACAGGCTCATTTCCAACATACTGCAACACAAGGAAACAAAGTGAAAGAAAGCAGCTGAGCTGCTTGCCTTCCAACAAGCCATGTAAGCTAGAGCAATTTGGAAAAAGAAATCACTAGCAAATTCTGTTTAGATAAGAAAAAATACATCAAGTGGCCAACTTCTTTGTATGTTGCATCTCACCACAGGGTGGGAAGGCAAGACAAGAAAAACAGTATTTGTCCATGCCCTCTTTCTCTTCTGTACAACTCCCCTACATCACTTATTACACACAGCGGCTTTGGAAGAACAGACAAAAGGTTGCTTATCCAAAATTCAACACTTGGTTGATGGAAAAAGAAAAAGGTAAACAAAGGTATCTAGTATATATCTAGGAAATTGCTTAGAAGGCTCTCTTGAGAAAATACCCGTGAAATCAAAGAGGCAGAGGGGGGCTGTGTCTTACTGCATTCACGGCTCCTGCTTCAAAGCTGCTGTTTTTTCTATTTCATTAAGCATGCCAGATACGCAACATGGGATTTCTTAGTCTGGTACCTTCAGCAAGCAAAAGTTTTGGAATGATTTGTTCTTCGTGTTTATTTGCTCTTAGGAGGTGGAGCGAGCAATGGGGAAACAGGCACTGGAAACAGACTTCCACCCCTTTGGCCAGCACCCTGCTCTTCCCAGACCAGCAGGCTGTGCTTTGTGCTCCTGGTGACCCCGAGGAATGGCCTGAGCTCACACACTCATACAAGGCATGGGACATGGTTTGCAGCACCTAGGGAGGGGTCTGAACCCAAATTCCATATTGGTGGGAAAGTGCTTTAACCAAGAAGTGAGTGCGGAGCACTTCCAGCTAGAAAGCCCAGCATCAGGCAGCTGTGCACACAGATATGAATGCTGCACTGCTGCATTAGGAGACCACAGTGCACTCATGATACCCAAACACCACTGTCTGGGAGATGTTCCCAGTTATAGGCTACAGAGATTTGCTGAGATTTGTGCAGAAACACAATGTTGGGCATAAAGCAACATACCAGCAATGCAGAGCAGCTGACAGGCCATTAAAACACTCGAGCAATCAGGTGCTGTTTGGCAGCTAAACTTGGTTTAAAGGAAAGACCAATGGGGGTTTGGCCTTTTTAGGATCTGGCCTCTAGTTCTATACAAATCAGGCTGAGAGAGTGTGTTGTACCTGTGGCACTGGGGCTGAAAGAACATGCAAGAACACACTTCTCATCCCGAGATTGTCAGCTGCTCTGGTGGCCCCACAGAGAAAAGAGGCAAGAACAACCAAGCCAGACAAGAAAAGAAAATAAATAGAGATATTGTCTCCAAGCAGATGAGCTAGCAGGCTTTGGAAGGGCAGTAATTATTCATTGGCTGCTCCCAAGCACATCCTCAGAGAGCACACGTGCTCCTGTGTCTGGCTAAGGAGTAGAGAAATCCTTCATCCAGCAGTGTAAATGTCAGGAGCACACGCTGCCTGCCAGTTAGCCACACGCTATTGTTTTATCAGCTGTGAGTTATTCCATCACGGCCAAAGTGCATTCCTGGCAGGATATGTGGCAGCCCATGGCTCTCACTGCCAGAAACCACAGCGAGCCCCAAAGCCCACAGGGCAACCTGACCTCAGAAGACATGACAAGGGCTTTGCCCAACCCACAGCACTGCCTGTGCAAGGAGCAGGGAAACCATGCAGGGAAAAGGCTCCTGAAATACAGTAGCCATACACAGATACACCACGGGGAGACAAAGCAGCATTCCCCTCCAACTTCAGCCAAAATATCTGCAATCACATTGAGAGCCGATTTGCATCCATTTTTGCTTTGCATTCTCTGGGCTGTAGAACATCCAGAGCTGTTCCTGAAGCTAGATTTAAGTTGCAAACCACATGATGACAGATGATGATACAAACATGATAATCTGGGAACTGACATGTTTACTTCTTAGTAATATATGATTATTGTTATATTCATTTGGGGTTTTAGTTGTTCTGGGCCTTTTTTGTGGGCTTTTTGGGTTTTAAATGACACATAGTCTCACAGATTTCAATAGTGGTTGGAAGAATTACAGCACAGATAACTAAAAGCTGTACTTGTCTCACAAGTAATAATATATCGCAACCTTGAAGACTACTCAGAAGCTTTATCTAATACACAAAGTGGTTGTCTGCTTATTTTGTAGAATCTCAAGAATTATTACACAAATTCCCCGAAGTTTCCCTTACCTCACAATTTTCTTTTGAGTGCTCTTAAGGGAGATCATTTTTATCCGTACGATATTAATCCTTAAAGCTCTACCCAATTGGAACAGGTTCCTGGGGGGGGGGGCAGGGACGGATCGCACAGAACCTGCTCTGAGAGAAGGGTATATTCAGAGATGCTGTTAATCCTGCATTTTTCTGAGTATGTAAGATGGAATAAAATAAAGTAAGTCAGGAAGCAATGCCAGGTCTGTGCAGCCTGAGAACATCACTCATCCTCACTGTCTCTCACGCTGAAACCCACAAGCTGGAGTTGGATTTAACCGCAGGCAAGCCTTGGTGTAAGTAAATGAAGGGAGAAAAAGACTGTTGCATATTCCTGCTCTAAGCTTGTATTATCATACATGTAAGCACCTGGCAAATGCTCCTTGTGATTTGAATTCACCAGCATTTCAAAGGCAGCCACCGGTTATGAGACAAACATGAGGCTACCTTTGTGGGAAAAGCTTACAGAGCAGAACTATTCAGTGAACCCAAAGCAAGGAAAGGAGCTGGTGAATGCTGTTGGCTCAACAGAATGTCAGCAGAATCTCTTCCCTGTTTGCAGCTGGAAAAAGTCATTCCTACTCTCTGCGCTGATTTACTTCTTTTGAACTGACTTGATGGGGAAACTTGAGGGGACCATTTTATTTGTTACCCTCCTGCTCTGACAGCAGAGATTGAGCTGATTTAGAACAGCAGCAGCAGCATTACATAGAAATCAAGACTGTAGCACAAAAAACGGTCAATTTGTTTCATCTTTCTCTAGTAATCTATGAAAAAAGACAAGCTATCTTTATGATTGAAATCTACTTTCCCCCTCTAAAAGTAATGCCACCAATTTCAACTAGCAAGAACGATGCGTCTGTTACAGAACTTGTACGTTCTGGCTCAGAGGAAATCATCTCAGTGCTTCAGTAATTGCCCCCAACATAGCTCCACTAAAATACCTCCACCTAAGAGTTCACTAGCAACTACTCTAAAGGAATAACTTCTTTTGCCTGGATGATTTTCCATTTGGATTCTGCTTCTGCCTGCATTGTTTTTCTTCCACTTACCACTCTAAGCATAGAATCACTCAGGTTGGAAAGGACCTTGAAGATCATCAAGTCCAACCACGATCTGACCATACTACCCTCAAACAACCCTCTGCTAAATCGTGTCCCTGAGCACCACACCCAGATGGTTTTGAAACATATCCATGGATGGTGACTCAACCACCTCCCTGTGCAGCCCATTCCAATGCTTAACAGCCCTTTCTGTCAAGAAGTTTGTCCTGATATCCAACCTGAACTTCCCTTGGTGCAACTTGTGGCCATTTCCCCTCATCCTGTCACCTGTCAGCAGTGAGAAGAGACCAACCCCGCTCTCGCCGCAATCAGCTTTCAGGTAGAGGAAGAGAGCAATAAGGTCTCCCCTCAGTCTCCCCTTCCCCAGACTGAACAGCCCCAGTTCCTTCAGTCTCTCCTCATAGGACCCATCCTCCAAGCCCTTCACCAGCCCTGTTGCCCTCCTCTGGACCTGCTCCAGCACCTCCATGTCCTTTCTGTACCGAGGTGCCCAAAATTGAACACAGCACTCGAGGTGAGGCCTCACCAGTGCCGAGTCCAGGGGCAGGATGACTTCCCTGGTCCTGCTCACCACTCCATTCCTGATCCAAGCCAGGATACCAATACAAGTACAGTTACAGAGGGAACCCGGTCACCTCCCAATCCTTCTCCTTTCAGGATTGCTCCAAAATTCAGTTGCTGAGAAGAATATACCCCAATATTGATTCCCAAACAAGACAACACGGCTCATTACTACGATGTTGTGAGTGGAAGGATAAATAAGGTCAGACGTCAGTCTAGAGAAACATGACCTAGCATTCTTCCTGACCACACTGTTTCAGTGGGATGTCTTCACAGCTGCTTTAAGAGCAGCAGCAGAGCAATGGCAAAGAGGCACCTGCATAGAAGTTTTTATCTTTACTGTGTCTCTCACTCCTCTAATTTATAAGCAATTAATTTAAGCAGCTTCAAAACTGTTGGTAATTAAAAGGTGCCATCAATCAACTACTCTCCTGCTGGGGAGGAGAGAGAAATATTTGGATTTTGCTTTCCTGGATGCCCACATTGATGATGAGCACTGTGCCCCAGCCAGCACCCGGTCCTGCTGCAGGAATCCCAGGCTGGGGTACCACTGACCACATCCACAACGTACCCAGGCTCTTAGGAACATCCAGGTCCTCCCACAGAAAAGGGATGGAACACGGCTGAGCATAGAATGATAGATTCTGGCTTTTTACAGTAGGGATCCTAAGGGGTTGTTTGTTTGTTTGTTTCTTCAAAATAAGGAAGCGGTGTCAACAGAGCGGGGAATTGATGCCAGCCATCTGCTATGCAAGCATTGCTTAGGTCCCAAGCTTTGCTTTTCCCAGGCTTTCCTCAGGCCGAGGAAAACAAACAGCCTGGGCAGAGCAGGAATGCACAGCTGATGTGGTGCCACTCTATTTTCCTTTGCATGTTTGAAGCACATTTGCTTGAGCAAGATTTCATCTGTTCTTTCAGCTCTTTAAAACACAGCAATTGGCAGAGAGAAGAGAAACATTAAGAACAGGAAGCCCAGGCCTACTGGAACAAAAAATTAACAGCACTGTGTTCTTCCTTCCTTTTAGGTATAAATATGAGATCTACTGTTAAGTTTTACAAGCTTTGACAAATTCCTGCCTTCCTCATCAGTCTTAATGTATATAGTGCCTGCCTTGTTGCGCTGGGAAAGGGCCCAGAAGTGCTTTGTTTGGCACATTAAAATTTGAACTATAAAGCATTAATTTAATATCAATTTAAGTTTAACTACACTACTTTGTAGCAACAACAAAAATTCAAATGAATAAAACAGAGGGGAGAAAGATCACACAGGTTCACTCGAGTTCAAAACCATTCCCTACTTCTATAGAACAGAGAAGAATTTATCATTCGAGTGATTTAATTTGTTAGTGTGACAGTTCTATTTGCAATTTGTTTTGGTTTAGCTCCTTCCCCGGAGAAGACACAGGAATCCCTCACCTTAAAAAAAATGTTTTACTTATAATAGCACACCATAGCTTGAATCTACGATGACTTTATTAATTATACATTGTTCTCAATGCATAATTATGTAAAGTGCAACAAATTCAGTCTGATTTAGTTTTCCCTTCTGTGGCAAAAGCACATTCATATTTAATAAAGCTACAATAACAAAAGTGAAAGTCTAAACTCCCTGCACTGCCCATGGTTATGAAGACCATAAATTAAAGCTTCTGTCAGGGTCCTTTGAGGAAAATGCAGCAAGCAAAAAAAAGTATCCAAAATATACTTTTTTTTAAGTGCAGGAATAAAAAACTAAACATTATGCTCCCACAGTTTTACTACAAAGCCAGTGATATTTTCACTCAAAGTCACATCAATGACATTTATTATACATAAGCTTTCAGAAGAAACACTAAAAACGTAATATTGTTTTAGCCTGCTAGCAACAGGCCATGTATTTTTTAAAAGTATTCTGCTTAAACTTTCCAAGCATTCTTTAATGGCATCTCAGCTCCGTTTTCCCCTCCCTTTTTAAACGTATACAGATTATTCCTAAATCACAGAATAGCAGGGATTGGAAGGGATGTCTAGAAATCAAGTCCAACCCCCTACTAGAAAAGGTAGGTTCCCTTCAGCAGGTGGCTCAGCAGATGGATCCTAAATATCTCCATAGAAGGAGACTCCACCAGCTCTGTGTGCAGCCTGCTCCAGTGCTCCATCACCCTTTACTGTAAAGAAGCTCTTCTGCATGTTTGTATGGAACTTCTTATGTTCAAGATGTTCTTCTCCCTGTTCTACTGCTACACACCACCAAGAAGGGCCTGGCTTCATCCATTTGCCTCCCTTTTCCTTTTAGATATTTATAAACATTCATCAGATCCCCCCCTTGGTCTTCTTTACCCCAGGTTGAACAGCCCCAGGTCTCTCCAGCTTTCCTCACACAGGAAACCCTCCAGGCCTTTCATCATCCCTGTGGCCCTCCAATAGACTTCTAGGAGGTCTATATATAAATATATATATATATGGATCCTAAATATCACCATGTATATCTTTATTTAAATCTTTTAAATCACTTTACTTAAGCTCTCTGTTTGTCTCAGCTTTAGTCACTGTTCAATACAGAAAAATCCCCAAAACAGAAAAATTTGTCTGTCTAGACCAAAGACAGGAAGAAAAGGGCTGACAGGGAACACACCTGGTCACTCTTTGGAGAAGGAAAAGAAGGAGAAGAAAGAAGAGCAACCACTGGGAATGATCAGCAAATTCACTGCAGGCAGCACAGCTGGAGCAGCATTTATGGAGACAGAGGTGCAGCCCAAGGACTGTGACGATGACTCAAGTTATTCTGTGACACATTAAAGGAGATTGAGAGGCGTCGAGCTGGATAGGAAGAAAATCCAGCAGAAATTTGTGTAGGAAAGATGCGCTGTGAGGATTCACACTGCAGATGTGCTGGAAGGATGCGACAAGAAACTTAAATCTGAGGCAAGAAAAGACAAAGGGGACAGCACTGTGACCAAATAAAAGGAGAGCAAACTACGTGATAAATTTCCCAACTAAGATTCTCCCCCCTCCCTGTAACTTTTGAATAAAACCACACGGCTCTCTCTATACAAAACCTCACACTGCAGCTTGTGAGAAGAACCCCTCACCCACATTAGCCTTGGCAGGCTTTACTCTGGGGGCACTGTCACTGCATAGCTCACATACCAAAACACTGCTGGAAGAAATCAAGCTTTCAAACAAAGGTAATAACAGTGATAGTCTACAAGTCTAACAGAGAGTCTACAACTACAGCACATGACAACCTGCACAGCCAGGAGGTTTAAAAACAAGAAACTTCTCAGTGCTAGCTCCCAGGTCTTGACTGAATGTTTCTAAGGAGAGTCAGAGAGTTTGGGAAGCTGAAAATTTCTGCAGCTCATTCTGCAAAAAGGAGCTCAAAAACCTGAAATAGCCTATCTGATCTCATAGCCTTACCTCTGGCTTCTTAACGGGTCTGCCAGCATCTCTCAAACTGTTTGAGAGCTCATACTGTATCAGTTTTCCACAGAAATGGATATCCATCTTGCAAATGCCCCAGAGGTGGGGGCAGAGCAGAGGATTCTGATGGCTCATTTCCACCAGGCTTGCTGGCACCCAGCTCACAAAGAAAGCTGGGCTGGTCTAAGAGCCCACACATGAGATCACCGTGAGACTTGGCTTTTTCTTTCTGGATCTCTTTTATTTTTTCCACATCCGGTATCTTCATTGGAGCAAGTTTAGCAGACTGACGTTAGTGTAAATCTGCACATTTTGTTAAAGTCAGCCTAAACACATCAGACCAAAGCCAAAAATAACAGCCCACCTTCAGTACATGTTGTTTCGATGTCATATCCCACTCATACTTTTCTCTACCTCTTCCTGAAGTACGAGTTTCTTCTACTGTTGTGAGAAAAGGTTCTCCAGATCTTCTTCCCTTTTGATCCTCATTTTGAGCACTGCTGACTGCATGAAATTTGGCACACAAAATACAGATCAGAGCAAAGTAGCCTCCATAGCCTCAACATAAAAATCAAAGCCAATTAATATTTATATCTGTAAAAAGAGTGCCAAAGATTACGCATAAGAAAAACACAGAAGGAACCTGGAAACATCTAAAAAATTAAAACCATTTATCTGAAGCAAAAGATAAGCTGAAGGAGTTTACAAAAGAAGACAGTGATGAATGTAGCAATTTGGAAAGTGAGGAAGAAAGTAAGCATCAGGAGAAGTTCTGGAGGAGGAGAGCAGGGAGGACTAATAGAAGGAAAGACTTTGGAGGGAGCAGAAGAAAGGAAGGGTAGCTCTGAGTGCAAACTGTTTTCAACGGCAGTAAAACAGAAGGGAGCATCCTCATCCCTCATCTGACTTCTGTGACCTCAGTATAGTTAAAAGGATCGAAGGGATTGTAAAATATTAAGCTGAAGTCTCGGCACTAAAACCCTCTCAACCCATAGTATAAACAGCTTGTCTCCTTCGTAGGATTTTTAGTTCCAGTATCTAAAGGCAACTGACAGATTTATAGCTTTGAAGGAAGGCAATCTGGACTGCTCAGGAAATCAAGGGCTGCCCACGGACCTCAGGGCTGCAGAGAGGAGCTGAGGATTGCTCCTTCCCCACTGCAGCAATTGGCATAAAGCAGCTGAAGCTTTCTGGTCTTTGTCCTAAACAACTTCATTTTTTGATTAAGTGCACGGGCTGTTGAGTGACCTCCTCACAGCAATTAAGGACACTTGCAAGAAGGGCTGTTGCTGTGAAACTGTCTCAATTCAACACCTGCTGTATAGACTGGATGCGATGACCCACGTGTTCCCTGTCTATCCCATAATTTCCATCACGTATTTTCTGCTGAAGGGTATGAAGATATAAAAAATGGAGTCCTAAGAGAGGAGAACAATTAGACGCGTAAAGGACAGAAGTCTATTGAATAGGATGATACACAGAACATACAGTAAAGAATTTCTTTAAATCGCAAGGTTCGTTATCGCCACAGGAAGTTTTACTACATCAGAAATTAATTGCCCAGCTTTAACATCTGTTATATCGGTGATTTTCAATGTTCATTATCATATTAAGAAACTAGCTAGATACTTAAACAACCCTGACACCATACGAACATTACCCCATAAAAGTCATTCAAATTCAGCTAAAGTGATCTTGAGCACTTGTATTGCATCTCTGGATTGCTGATGGCTATGTCCAGCCTCTTCCCATCCAATCAAGATGCATTTTCCTCCCATTTTGCAGATGAGTTGGCTATTCATCCCAGGATTCTTGAGCAAATGGCAAAAGAAACACACTGCTGGAAGTATTTTAGCTTTGCAAGAGACTGAACAGCACTGAAATGCTCTGCAAATTATTCTATTCAGCTTCTTACATCTATAGCTCTAATTTCTCAGTGCCTTTGAATAGCACATTGTTGGTTTTTTTTTTCCCTTTCATGCAACTTCTCTGTACTGCTTATCCTGCACACTTCCTACACAAACCACCTACATTCTTCCACGCTAGCCTGCATACACCGTGTGTTCTAGCACTTCACAGGAAAATACAATCTTTTCATGCCATCAAATTGGACAAGCCACCTTCAAAAATAAAGTGCAGTCCAAATAGGCTGCTAATCCAAACCAGTGATGCTCTGGCCCTTTGCTTTCACCAGACACAGGAAAAATCAGCTGCTCAGCCCCAGCTGGAGCATCAGAACAGAGCCATAACATTTTAAGGCAATACCATATTTTACTTTATCTCTTTATTCATAAATGAAGATAACTTTCTTTCCATGCTCTCGTTACTGTTTTTGAGCTTCCTTTGTAACCTCCATTGTGCTCACCACTTTCAATGGTTTAATGGTCATCTTTCATCTCTCACACACTGGTTTTTCAAATAACATTCAAGATTTCTGGCAACAATCTGAGAGAACAACCGCCTGATGGTAAATGTCTATCTACATTGCCTCAGTGAAAATGTAGTCAATTAGAAGCCACAAAGGGACTTAAGCTTACCCAGATAAAACACAAGTTTGTAGAAAACAAAACCAAAGCTAAGAGACAAAGCGCTTTTGAGGTTTAGGGAAAAACGTACAAGAAATACAGCAGCAGCACAATATGTGAGCCCTATGATTATTTCCATTTCATTTGTTCCAAGTGAAAACATTTAAGCAGCTGCATGCTGAAGCCAGCAGGGTCAGGGGATGCAGGGTGCCACAGGATCCCTGCTGCACGGCCAAGCTGCTGGCACCGAGCAGCCAAGGGCCAGGCTTCAGTCAGGAGGACACTGCTGACAGCCACCCTAACCACAGAGATTGTGTTGTGTATTTTTTCCAGCATTCCACTTACAGTTTTGCTACCTGTCTGCTCCTATCTACAAGCAATAGATAGCTCAGACAAGAGAACCTCCAGACCACTGTTTTGGGCCACCCAGGCCCATGCCAGTAGTAACCACAAGGCACTTGGGAAGCAGCACCTGAGATGAGATTGGCTGCCTCAGCCCTGGGCCCAGCAAGCAAAAGGCTCCCATGCAACTGGCACGAACAAGTCCCCTACCAGAAACCTGAAAAGGTTTTAAACACAGCACTGAATTCAATCCATCAACTACATTCCTGACTGTGTTCACTTTTTGTGCAAGAGAATTCTGACCCGTCCATCATCTCACAGTTGGGAACAGAATGAAGGCATCTCTGTTTGGAGTCAACACATAAACATGTGAAACTTAGAAAACATTTTCCCTCCTCATGTACCAAGGGAATTTTTATAAATAGCTTGGATTCCAAATGCACTGAACACTCCGACCACTTGCTTAGAACACATGCTGCTTCTTCCAGCTGCTGCTGGCTGAGGGAAAACAAGTCCTTTCGGCCCATCCACGTTTATGCCGCATTTTGAGTGCTTGGTGGAGCAAAGAGTTGACAGAGCGTCAACATGAAGATGCCAATTAGCACACTTTGCCATGACAGCCACTGCATCTTTCAAGGAAGCCAGGGATGGTTTTACATCTTCTCTAGGAATCAAGTTGTTCATGAACTCTGCAGGTTCTCATTCCTTTTGAGAAAAGCTTGCTATTCTTCCACAATAAAAGCAGTAAAGAAGGAATTTAGCAGTGAGCGGAAAAGCTATTTTAATGAGGTGGGACAAAAATTAGGACTGATCAGAAGCCAAATTAAGTCATATTGTTGGGAATTAACTTTATTAATAAAGAACTACACTGCTTGTCACTTTTTTTTTTAAAAAAGGATCAGCAATATTTTTTCTGCAATCTATTTATGATTGACAATCACTTCCCTGCAATTTGCCCCTCTATGAAGAAAAATCACATGAACATTTAAGCAGCAGCAGAGGCAATGTGTTACTCTTACCGACCGTAAATACTCTGCCAGAGATGCTGCAAAGAGCAACCCTGATGTGGGCTGAATGCCCCCAGCCACTGGGATAATTTCCTTTCCAACTTGCCAAGATCTAGAACCCACAGAACATTTTAAGATGGAAAACAGTACTTTGGAAAACACAGATGCTCGCTTACACCTTCATGTTAGAAGTACAGCATGGAACCGAATGGCTGAAGGGAATGCAACAGACATTTCTCTACAGTTGATACCAAATGATTGATTGAAAGTGTTCTGACTTGTGGTCCCCAATCTGAGACAATCAAGAAACAGGCAAGCACCCTCAGGTCTGCTCTGAGCCCAAGGCAGCTTCACCAGGAGTTACTCCATTCAATCACAAGGCCTCAGCCCAGCTCACAGGGACTTCAACAACCTTCTGTTTTTTCTGGACTAGCATAAAAAGCGTTGTGATACTTCCAACATAAATAAAACATGAAGATGTGAAGGTGCTTTCAAAAAAATCAATCAGCATACTGACTTTTCATAGTGTCCCCTGTGAAAAAAATCTTCTAGCATTCAGTGGGACAGAGAAACACCTTGAGAACCCTACAGGCAGGAAGAACCATCAGTTATCATTAAGCATCTATTAAATTCTGTACAGGTTTCCTATAATGGATATTCTGCTTCTAGTTGAGTGGATTGAAAATAATTTCATCACTCAGCCTGAGGCAGAAGGAGCACGCAGTCCATTGTGTCTTGAAATCATTATAACAAGAATTACTAATTTTTGAGGCAGTTCTATTTAATGGCACCCATTGCAGCTCTTCACCATTTCTCAGGTGCCGTCACAGCGCAGTGCTCACAGGCAGGAAAGCTGAAGGATAAGACTCCAAAGGCAGTGGTAACTCCTGCCCTACAATAACGATTAGCATCAGAAAAGCCTAAGTTTAAAATGAGTTTTTGCTGTTTCATTTCAGATGAGCAATTCTGGACTAATAGCTGTCCCTTCTGTTATTAGTGTTGAGGAGTAGGTCATGCTACAGAAGCCCTGCAAGGTATGCCTGGTAGTGATTTCAGCTGCTGCTACCAGTATCTTCAGGCATTCTTTCTGAACTAGCAGAGGAACATTATTTACATTACAGTTAGAAAGTAGGTAGATACCCCATTCTGATGGCCTTCATGCAGCATATTTCTAGGCATCACAGTTTGCACTCAGCTGAACGGCTGAGTGCCCAGGAGACTCTTAGCACTTAATACAGAGCAATCTAAACAAACGTTCCTATTCCAATCATTTATACATCTCTCAAAGGCCTCAGCCATGCAGTCACAGATCAACAATTTCAAGGTAGATGCAAAGAAGAGACTGTTTTCTTGCTTATCAATTTGCATGTTTAAAGCAATAATTCTTCCTTACAGTTACAAACGAGGTGCTCAATTTACTGCTAATGTTTTTAGAAGCTGACACTTGCAATTCACCGAATTCAAATCAAAACGGAAAGGATGGCATCATGACTTGTAGCAGAAAGGCTCCCAGCACTACTGGAGGGAGCATCTTTCCATCCTAAATAATCAGCATGTCAAGAGTAGGCTCCATTCTGATTTCATCCAGATGCATGTGACTTTACGGATGAGCTCAGGCTCACCCAGAATGTATTTTATTTTATTTCAAGCAGAGAACATGTACACCTCCATACCACCAGACTGTAACAGCCCTTGTCATTATCTTGTCTGCTTTTTTTTTCTTTTAGGCTTTCCAAAGAGGACTGTCCCTCTCAGTAATTATTATATCCAGAAAAATGATATTCATTAAATATAAGCAATCAATGCTAATACTGAGGACAAGGGGTTGAGCCTTTATCCTTTCATTCAAAAAGTAGAGATTTTTATTGTAATCCTAGATACAAGGAGAGATCAGTCTACAGTTTTAAATCCTAAAGCACTAAATATATTTGTGTGGTTCTGTGCCTGTGTTATTTCTTCCAGACTAAGGTTATCTTTCAGATTTTACACTCTCCACTGAATGCAAATGTGTATATCTGCCAAGAACATGATTCCCAGCCTCAACCAGTACCTATGCAACATCCACTCAGTACAGATATTTCAAATACCCAATGAGATGAATCCTACTCCTCCCATTTGCCATTTCTGGCTTATCTGTTTAAGCATAGCTCTATCTCCAGTGAAACATCTGGAATGTATTAGCTAAGTTTTTGTGAACAGAAAATTAGAGTGACTTAATTACAGAAAAGTTCTTGAGATACCAAGAGACACAAATAACACAGCGAAAGCTGAACTGAGGCAAAGTTCTTTGACTCTCTAAGATCCATGCAATATTATTTGCAACTTTGAATGTGATGTCACTTCTCTATGAATCCAATAGCTGCATTAAACTGATAACATGTCTATATATCTTAGGGGAAAGTAATAAACCCTGCTGTGAAACACTATTTCCGTAGAATCTTGGAGGAAAGATAACTTCTTACACAAACTCATTTTTCATTTCCATGGCATTGTCTTCTCTCTCCAACAGGATATAAGATGATTCCACAGACAACTTCAAAAATAAGTGCTTATTCAAGCTCACTCTTTACACAAAAGCTGCCCATCTGAAGAAATTAATAAAAATAGAAATGCACTGTATTCCTCCAGAAAGAGAACACTCGAGATCAGCAGAGCTAAACTATTTCAAGCTCTTTTCAAGGCAGAGGCATCACCTTCCACCAGTTAAAAGGACAGTTTAGTTGAAGTAGAGCATTTTTACAATAGGAATCACTTTTCCGGTGAGGGTGGGAGGGAAAAAAAAAAAGTAATTTGAAATGTTATTAACTGCATAATCCAAAGAACTCAGTAATGGCCATTTTCCATCTCTGCCTAAATTAGTTGCCTTTGCAGTGCACTCAGACATCACTTAAACCATATTTTCTTCACTTTATCTAGAAGTCTTTTGTGTATCGGTTGTATGGTAGAGAAGTATAGGCATCAGCTTCCATACAGCAAGAAAATCTGCAATAAGGACTAGGTTCTCCAGCCCTGTTAATGTTGTTGTGTGCACTATTAAGGACCACAAGGACACCACTTACCACACTTCTGTAACTTCCTTCTAATTTAATTTGCCATTGAAGATTCTTTGAAAGATCAGCAGTACTATCATTAGACAAAGTCATTATAACTCTACTGGAACAGAGCAGCTCAGAGTTTCTTGCTTCTAGCACTGTAATGGCAGAGTAACCACTGCTCTTCTACTGCTGGGGCAGGGGAAAAAGCAGAGGTGCCTGACCCAACAGCCCACCCCAACTCTGCTCCTGCACAGCAGGAGAAGCAGCTGCCTTGATTTGGACTCCAGCAGAATTAACAGCATAGTTCTCTCTGGCCTGGCACTACTCTCCAGTTCAGCACCTGAGAAGCAGGATCAGCCGTACCACCTGCACGTGGGGCACACATACCCTTGGCTTTCAGTACAGCCCTTTGTCAGCCCAGGGCACGTGCCATCACCATACCTGTGTGCTCCCAGCAAGAAACTCCTTTTTCCAACCACAGCTGCTCTCTAGCTGCGCTTAGCAATGCTGATGCAACTTGAATGCTGGCCAACCAGCAGGTATTTTGCTGATTGTCATTTTAATAATAATTTTAGGACTCCTTTCCTGCACAGTGCTGCAGATGCTGACCCTGATTTAACAAAACCACTTTCAGTTATACAAGAAATATCCCCTACCATGAGGTACTCACAGGGTGAGCCATAAGAATGTGCTTAAAGGCAATTCAACACTCTGTGGAGTTAAGTTACTCATTAGCTGGTCACCTGCTAGCACCATTCAAGCTAAGGTCCTGGCCCCTGTTCTGCCTGGAATTTCAAAATCTTAAGGAATTTGCTTCATACATTCATCATACAATTTTCAAAAACAAGACAGTACTTCAGAACAAGACAAGATGTCCCTAGGAAAGAAAAGGGCAGTGTTAGTATGACAGCTTCTTTAGATGGATACTCCAATGGCTCGGAAATGGGGCACAGCTCCCCCAGGACAGCTGACAGTGAGCACTTACGCCCCAAAGTGTTTCAGTGGTATATAATGAAACATCAGTAACTTCCAAACTTTCATCTCTAAACAATAAAAAAGCGCAACGTAAATTTGTAAGGTAAGTCTGCTGCAGGAAGCTTCACAAGAATATCCAAATATTGCAGTAAAATCACACCTTAACCACTTTTGCACAGTAAAAGAGGAACAAGTTAGAGGGTTTGACGTGGTTTTTAGGATACGGCAAAGAAGCTTCTATTTGTTGAGTTGGTTTTTGCGAGTGCTTCCCCACCTAAACCCTCCCCCCAGGATATCCACCCCACAAAAAAGAAAACAACACTCCTCAAGAAAACAAGTTCAGAAAAAGTTCAGGTGGTGTTTCTAGAATTCTCCATCAGTGAGATAATTCTACTGCCTTGTTTCCAATGCAGCTGCAAGCAGAAAGGACTGGAGTTAAATAGTTTCTGGGCTATCACCCATTGTTTTCTTTCAAATCCGTTTTCTTTGAGAATGGGACACACTATGCTTTTGTTGCCTGGTACAAGCAATTATCAGCTCCTGTCCACGCTTATGGAAACCAGCTCACGCAGAGGAATACGTCACTGTCTGTACTGGGACAAGGAAGGCAGGTCAATCAAGTCACATTGTATTTTGCGCCTGACAGCACCAGATACAGCACCTAAATCAGGAAAAAACATCCCCGTCATCAACTTGCTACATGTGAAATGATGCAATTGATGGGAAGTTCCCACACAACTCCCACAGGGATTGTCTTAAGAGCTAGTTGGTGAGACTGGTTTTCAGTTATCTTAATCTGTACAAATAGGACTGTCTGCATTTGTCACTGTATGTTCACATTGACATTTATGGAAATCCACCATCACTGATTACTGCGTTCCATACCTAGACACCAAAGGCTTCCCTGGTGAACAGGGCAGTGAGAATGGCATTGCCACTTCAAAAGGTTTAATAGTAATTTCTCTACTCAATGTATCTCAAGCCTGGGGGATTTGTTCCCCTCTCTCCCACACCGAGCTGGTATCAGTCAGCTCAAGCAACTGCATTTCTTGGGCTGATCTGGCTGCAATGACAGCGCCCAGATCCCAGAGGTGCTGATTAAATCACCACAGCCGCACAGTCAGACCGCCAAATACAGAAGCAAAATGATAAATAACCATGCCTGAGAGATGGCCACAGCCTGGAGCACGGGAAAGGCTGGGACAGCACGTGCAGCACTGCTGTCTGGGGGCTGAGCCTGCTGCCTCTGGCTCTGTCCAACTCTCTTCTAACCTTCAGACACAGCAGAGCGCTGAAGGCGCCCACCAACCCTCCCCCCAACAAGGAGCTGCTGCCATCACTACCAGTTTGTAGACTGGGGTTTGGTGGGGGGCTGTTCAGGCAGCCACAAAGTGTCAGGCTGATTGCCAGGGCATTGCTGTGCACTCAGCGAGGGGAAGGAGGAAGAGGAAAGATTTAAAAGAAATCTCCAAGGAGTAAAGACAGTGAAGTCCAAGAATAATTGTTCCACAAGACAGCAAAACAACTTCTGAACATCAGTCTTGCACAACCCAGTACGTGATGCTACCTCCAGTTATCACTGCCAGCCACGGGCAGCACTCCTTTAGAGCTGAGCTGCTTTTTATTTATAAGTGTTTACCGCAGGCAAGATACAAAGATAAGGCATGACATACAGCCAGTACATGATAGACCACAGGTTTAAGTGTGCTTCCCACTAAGATTTAATTTACACAAAGAAGAGCAGCTCCAGCAGCAGAGGCTGAGACCAAAACCCCAGGGAGACCTGAACGACAGACCCCATGCCTACCTCAAGGCTGCTCCATTGCTGATGCAGGGTAAAAACCTCATACTTCAAAACTTCATTACTTTTTTTTCCCTCTTCTGAAAAAGCAGTGAAGCTTTGCACTTCAAATCAGCATTTTCAGGAAGAAAGAGCATTCACAGCAATGTGTTCCCTCAGCTCTAGCTGAAGTTCGATGGCAGAAATACAAGAGCACCTTCAACTGTTTACATATATCACTCAGAGCAGAATGCAGTGAAACATTTTGCATCAATAAAATCATTTAAGTTCATCTTTGTCAGGTCTTCCCACAAATTTGTAAGATACCGCTGCATGTCATTAGGAAGTCAACCAAATTTGAAGGAGAGCTTAAAAATCAGAAGAAATTAGGTTAGAGCTGCACAAAAACAAGAGCACATCCAGATGGAAAAAAATAATATCCTATTCCACAATGTCTTACTGTATGTAACAAAATTTGCTCATAATGTATTGAAATTATTTTCCTCATAACTTCTACCAGTATGAAATTTTATTTGCTCTGCATTTATTTTTCCATTACAGAAAGTAGGCTGCTGAAATGATTTCTCTAAGTCACTGAATCACATTTACAGGAAAAATTCTCTGCTTTGGAATACTCTATACCATGAGACGCCAGATTTCTGCTGCAGCTAGATCATAAAACTCTACAGAACCATGGGTAGAGAATATTTCTGGCTCACAAAATTGCACGCACCTAGGTAACAGCTGTAGGGAAGATTACCAGAATGCCTGATTCCACACCACAAAGACCACTTGCCCATCCTACCAGCCATTTTGTTGATGATACTCAGACTTTGGTATCTGCTTGCTGTGCTTGCAGTGCTCATTTAGCCAACTCCTGTTATTCACCACACACCGTAATGAGTCAGGCCAAGCACCTCAAAACCCTGCGCCTGCATCACCAGGTACACGGGTTCCAAAATCCCACATACAGGGCCACAACAGTACCATCAGGAAGCCCAATTAAAACATGAGAAGGTGTATCCTCCATTTCTCTGCTTCATTTGTTTTTTCTGCCAGACTCCTTCCTTCACTCCAGGGGAAGAAAATATCAATTAGTTTCTAATTAGTACTTAGTCAAAAATATGTCACCTGGAAGGATATCATGTAACAAATTAACATAGAGTTGTACTGTATTTTCACAGATAGCATAAAGAATAAGCTGCATAATTATTGCTAAATTTCCAGTTTAGAACGTTACTTACACTTCAGCTTCCTGAGCAGCAAGTTATGTAGGTCACCCAAAGTTACACCAGCATATCAAACATTTCCAAGCATTCAATTCCTGCACCACTGTGGAAGAGGCAACAGGCTGCCCTTTTGGGGGACAGAACACACTATGAGGAGCATCATTTCAACTCCACCGCCACCACAGACAACAGATAAAAAGTACAACTTCGCCCACCATAGGCACAAACACGTTGAACGAGCAGCAGGAATACAGAATCGGAGAAAAGGCTACAAAGGTTTCAGCAATAAATTATTTCTTGTTTTTAACATTCTTCTTAGGTGCCATTTCAAACGATGTAGTTGGCATTCCCAAAGCAAGCACCAATAAACACAGTTAAGCCAGTTATTACAGCACTCAGCAATGTCACATCAATAGTAATCCTCAGCTCATCAACACGTGTTCCATCACAAAGTGGGCACTTGGTTGATGCTAAATTAATCCTTCTGATACTGTTTTGTTTGCGTTGTTAATTACTGTGTTTCACATACATCCCCTAATAAACCAGAGCTTACCACATAATCACTACACAACAGGGTAACACACAGATGAGAGTCATTGTTCAAAGCCACTTCAGAAACGTACTGACAAGTAAAAGCTGATGTGTTTCCTTTCTTGTCAAAAGTGAAACAAATGAACTGGAAGCACGTCTCGCAAGTCTGCTTTCACAGCAGGAGCACAGGGCCCACCCTGCGTAGGTCAAAATACCATTGGAAATACTTGTTTGGAAAAGCATTGCACAGAAATGTCATGGTTTTACTGGAATATAAGAGAGCAGCGCGATATTTACCTGCACAAACATTGCCAAGCAGCAGCAAATCTTGAAGGGATGGTCAAGTCGTATCAAAAGTCATAATCAAAAAGTTATCAAAAAAAAGGACACAAAAACCCCAGAGGGAAAAAAAAAATGATAAAGAGCTTCATTTTTCACAAGGTGCCAGGAAATACCTATTTTCCAGAGGAACAAAGAAGAACTTCCCAAAGATTTCAGACTCAGATCTGTAGCACTGATTCAACTTCCAACATTTTTTGGAATTACATTCAAATATTGCTTTCTCTGAGAATATTGCCAAAAGCATCCTGAGATTCATCAGTTAGCATGCTACAGAAACATACGCTCATGCAACCTATATACATGAGTGACTCGAGTCTGGAGCACAGAACAAGTGATACCCCTCATTTCCAGTATGTGAAATAGTTGTATTTTTGTATCAGGAACTTTACACACAATTTGTTTATTTTCAGGGAGGTAACAAACCCAGCTGGTTATTTTTCTCTTAAAGTAATGCTGAGGCAAATAGAAAGAGCTCTGTGGAAGTAAACATTCTTTTTTTTTCAGCTATGCACACAGGTTTGCTTAGTTTCATTCATGCAGTCCAAAAGTCTCAGCCACACACTGCCCTCGATCAGGTACTGACCATGGGCAACCACAGCCAGCTCACAGGTCCAGCTGGGTCAAAGCAGATGTAACAGAAGGACCTGACAGAACTTCAAGTATTTGCAGACGACGCTGAGCTGAGGGGTGCAGTCAACATGTCCAAGGGACAGGATGCCATCCAGAGACCCAGACAGGCCGAGGAGTGGGCGCAGAAGAACCACAAGAAGTTCAATAAAGACAACTGCAAGGTCTGGCACCGGGGTCGTGGCAACCTCCACTATCAAGAGATGCTGTGGGATGGAAGGATTGAGCGCAGCCCTGCCAAAAAGGGCTTGGGGTGGTTGCCTGGTGGGTGGCAGCTGGACACGAGCCAGCACTGTGCCCTCGCAGCCCAGAGAGCCAACCGGATCCTGGGAGCATCCAAAGCAGCACAGCCAGCAGGGCCAGGAGGGGATCTGCCCTTCTGCTCTGTGCTGTGAGACCTCGCCTGCAGCGCTGCGTCCAGATGGGGAGTGCTCAGCACAGGAGGGACACGGAGCTGTTGGAGCGCATCCAGAGGAGGGCCACAGAAATGGGCTGAGGGATGGAACACCTCCCTGAAGGACAGGCTGAGAGCTGGGGTGTGCAGCGTGGAGAAGGGAAGGCTGTGGGCAGAGCTGGGAGCGGCCTGTCCGTGTCTGGAGGGGAGCTACAGGAAAGAAGGGGACAGACTCTTAAGCAGGGTCTGTTGTGACAGGACAAGGGGAAATAGTTTCAAGTTAAAAGCAGGGAAATTTAGACTGGATATTTAGTCAGCACATTTTTGTTATCTCTCTCACTGCTGACAGCTTCCCTGCCTGTGTTGCAGGCTGCTCTCTGTTCTTCAAGCAGCCGCTTGCCCAGAGCCTGCAACATGGGCAGCTCTGCACCACTGCCAAGATGAAAAGCTTTCCTGCTGCCTGCCTGAATCCATGCATTTATTTCTCACCAGCAAAATGGACACAGAAAAGGTAACATCCACTTGTGCTTTAATATATTCTTGGTTGATAGATGAGCTCCAAGCTTCAGCTTCTGCCAAGACCTTTCTCATGTCATCCAGAAAGTGAAAGCAGCACAGCTGAAAGGCAGGCAATAATGTGTGCAAATGTGACCTGATGCAGATCAGTAAGCATGTAGTTTGGGGCAATTAAGTTCCAGCTCTTGCCAATACTAAGTCTGCATTAGAATTACTTATTTTCATATTAGCAATGCTGGCAACCAACTGTTCCAAATGATAGCTTATCAGACACGCATTTTTTATCCTCTTGGTTCCTTTTGCTTATAAACATAGCACACAAAAAAATGCAGTATAAAGGTAAGCCTGCTGCATAAGGATAAGAATACATTTCAAACTAAATCTGCATCTCTACTAACTGTAAAAGAAAATCTACGTATATGCTATGAAAAAGAAGAGCAGCCTACCATAAAAAAAGGTGAATTTGATGGGGAGAAAAATGCATCGAAATGCCAGCCAAGAGGTCATGCTAACAAACAGATTTGAGACAAGCTTGAAGTAGTCATTAAGAAATTATGAGCTCTGATGCACTAGCCCCACTGACTTGTGCACAGAACCATTTGTGTGAGGCCTTGGCAATGCCTCCAAAGGATGCGCAGGCTGCTGGTGCATACACAAGCCAGTAGTCCACCCAAATTCCTGCAACAGGCTCACACCAGGGAAGCAAGCTCAAAAACCATCTGCAAAAACCTGCTTTACCAATGTGACAGAGCCCAGCACTGCTTCCTTCCAGAGGGCCAAGGAAAACAACCCAGTGAGCTCACCCTCTGCAGCTGCCATGCACCAAAGGCGCACACACTGCGCTTCCTCCTCACTTTCCTCTGCAAACTTTGCAAAGTAAGGAAAGCCAACACAACCAGACAGTTTAAGTGTGTCAGGTGGGTAAAATACAACCCACTAAAAACTGCATTGGGCTGTAGTGAAGATAAAAAAAATCTCCCCTTACAGGTGAAATATCACACTGGAAAAGCCAGCTAGTAACTCAATAACCTCTTCTGGAAATATATGATGGCCATAATGCTTTGGATGGACAGAACTGTACTGAAAAGGAAGAAAAGTTGATGGCTATTTGCAGTCTGCCTGGAAAGCACACAGTGCAACCTGCAGCTGTTTAGTCTCAGCTTGTGCCACCAGATGCAATACGCCGCGTGAAAGCAGCACTACAATACAACAAAGAGCCCACCGGAGCAGTGCAGACAGAAGGGATAAAATGCATCCAACAACACAAGTCCTGCATTAGTGCTGCTAGGATTGCAGGGGAGAACGGCCTTTGACAGCAGCCTGGAGCCTGCAGCACATCGGAGAGGCACGATGGCTTCATCCTCCCAGAGAACGTACCAGCCAACAGCTGTCAGGGTGGGATTGGGTTGGAGGGAAAGAGCAGCTCTCTGGAGAGAACACAGACAGTCCTGTCTGTTCCCTTCTTCAGGAGGGCAGGAACAACAAAGAAAACCCTACTATTTTTATTTTAAGATGGACGCCATGGTACAAAGGACAGATCATCTCCACTACAGGCGGTCAGCACTTGCAGAACTAGCACACAGCAGGGTCTGTCATGTGTCACATCCAGCTTTGCAAGGTTTTGTTTTCCAGGTGCACTGAGATCTGCAGAGGAAGATGCAAGGAGCGCCCAACACTCAGCACTGTCCCCTCTTCACAAACACAGACAATTGCCCAGTGCAGACCTGAGGTAAGGGCTCGATCATTCCAAACAGCTACACCAACAGGAGCTTGAGACATTCTTATTCAACAGCAAACCTCTGCAGAAACAGCAGCCTTGGGCCGAGGTACCTCACTCTGCCTTACCATAAACGATCAGAAGTAAAAATGCCTTCCTGCTTTAAATACTGATGAAGAAATGCCTACCCGAGGAGGGACAGGGCATCCTCTTTCCACATCACCCAACTCTAAGCACTGCTGCCCAGCTGTGAGACAAGGAAGGGACGCAGACAGCACGTCTGCAGAGCTCTGTGAGCAGCAATGGAGACAGACTGTGCCTCTGCACTCCAATGCAATATCCTGCTCCTAGCCAGGCTCTGAGCTGAGCCCTTGGGAATTCAAGACTGCACTGCTGACTAATAACAGAGGTATAACCATTATACCAAGAAGAGACCTCACTAAATGCTCACATTTTTAGTGTGCTTTTTCCCCTGTTGAGTCATTTGAGCAGTTTACAAGGTAAACTATACCGCTAATTTGGCCGAGAACACAAGATGCTTGCTTTATCCTCACAGACATCAGCAAATACTTATTTTGTTCAGATTGAGAGCAAGTTCTATGCACTGCAGCTACAATGACTCTCACAGACTTAGTTTAGCACCTAGAAGAGAGAAGCTTGACTGTGTTCATACTAGTCTCCTAATAATAGCATCCTCTCAGAAGGAAATGTGAGGGGGGAAAGGCTGACATCATTTCTGTGCTTGCTTGACTATCTGTACAGTTGGCCTCCACTATAACTCACTGCCAGTGATTTCATATTCTGCTGCATCTATGGTGTTGCAGAAGAGCAACTCCACTCCTGAACAGTTCTCAGTCCTCAAATAAATTAAACTTGAAGGACTCTCCACGCATCATGAAGCATCTCACTTGCCACTACTTGATCTGGAAAGTTTCTAATCCTAACCATGAGCCCACCACCTATACTCACACAGGAATTCACATGAGAGGAAATCTAGGAAACTGCAGCCTAGCCTGCAGAAAAAGCACTAAATTTTGTATGACAAAACACTGGGTAAGATGAAAAACTGACTTTCCACTTCTTTCATAAAACATGGAACTGACTTCTCACTAAGCACTACACAACTACAAATTAGTAGTAGTGTTACAGGTACAATACCACAAAATAAGAAGAATTTGTGGTTTGTTTGCCACACCAGAAAAACAAATAGGTTTTAAAATGGAACAGGGGACATGCAGATCATAGACTAAGAAAGGTACACTGAATATTGTGCAAAATTGATAAAAATAAAGCTAAGAGAGGCTCTTTTAAATGCTTGAAACACAAGGAGATTACTGCAAGGGCTGATGCAGGAGCTGTGTCATCCAAACCATTGTGAGGCAGGGAGAGGTCAGATGGACCATCAGGAGATGTTCAATCAGATGGTCCCAAACAGTTTTATAGTCTATAGTTTAAAACATACCAGAAGTGATAGAAATCATTTTGCTTCTATTCCCATCTGTCACTAGCACTCTCACAGACTGAGGAGCTTCAGAATCCCTTTCCAAATGCAAGCACTTTTGTTCTTGGGCATGTAGGAAACACGACGTAATAAATCCTGTAAGTCTTAAGTTCACCTCCGCAAAGCACTTTGAAATATGTTAGAATCCTTGAAAAAGAAACATTAAAAATACAATACCAAAAACTCGTGAAATTTTAACAGCATTGCAGCCAAAGGCAATTGTGGTTGGAATCCACAAGCTCGAGGTAAGCGTGCCTTTTAAGATCACCAAAGAGGCAGAAAACGAGTAACTAGAATTAGTTGTTAACAAACATTCATTTTTCAGAGTCCTGGCTACTCTGATTTCCCTACAGCTTTTAGCAGCCACACTGTGCTCCAGACCCCTCTTTCACTGCTTACCAGGCAGAGCAAGCATTCCATCTGGACCACCAATACTGCTGAGTCAGAAACTAACAGCCATAAACACACCAGCCATAAACATACCCCACATGGCTCATTTCTTACTGCTAACCACATTAGCAGTAAGAACTAAAACCATCTCCCAGCTTCTTCTCAGCTCACAGCCCCCCCTTCAATAGCTTCAGCTGTTGACACTTAGTAGAACACATGAAAGGTTAGAGATCCCTGTCTGAGGAGCACATTACAGGAAGGGAGATGCCAAAGCAAAAAGATCACTAAGGATGAACTGGTATCACAGTCCTGTAAAGTTACCTGCATCAGCTCAAGTTAGGTTAGAGAGGGCAATCAGCTTTTTCCAAATGGGCTGCACGTGGGTTAGGTGCACAAAAGAACAGTTATCCACACAGAAATGGTGATCCTGCCCCTTACATCCCCAAAGCCCCAAAGGCTACACGTGCAGTCTAATCAGTTCCTGTGCAAGTGGGATGTTTAGGAGAAGAGGCAGTATCACCAACAGGAATCCTAACCTGTTATTTTAAAGGAAGCCATCATCTTCAAAATACATGTCTTATTCATTGTATGTCCAGCAATATATCTGGTATGGGTTTCTCCTCAGCTTCTAAGGACATTCTTCTCTTTCCTATCTACTGCATTCTGTATGCCCTTCTCCACAACAACTACAGGGACCAGACTATTAGCAGCACTACACAATCCATTCTCCCAGCGTTACTGTCCTACTTTCATCCAGATTGAGTTCCCTGACCTATGACAGAGCTTTCCACTATGATCAGCTTCATCAAGGCTCCCTCTGCCTCGCTGTCTAATAAACTCAAAAGAATTCTGAACATCTTGTCATGGTTTCATTTTAACAGATTATTTTTCCTTAACTGAGATAGGCAGGAGCTAGTAGCTCCCAGAGCTGCCCTTCAGATACCAAAGCTGAGCTGCAGAGTTCTAAAACAAGGTTGGGTTGTTTCCCCTCTTCTGTTTTACTCTTTCTTTTGACATTTTTGAGTTCACAGGGTTCTGTAAACAGACAAGAAACAGTTTTCCAACTGGCCAGCTGAAGACTCCTAAATAGAATACCAAATTAACAATAGTGGATTACATGAAGGAAGATGGGCTTTGCTCATCTGTAGCCATGTTCTGCCCCCAAGGGACAATTTTTATAAATACAGTAACATTATTCAAATGATTCCCCCTCAAATCTAGGCTCACCTTTTTATCAGTGGCAGGTAGTGTTGTCAAAGAAAATGTAAGTGTGCCATCACAGTAATCCAGGAGCAAAGAGCAGATTGGAAGGCTCAACGTTGTCAAGCTATTTGCATTTCTGTTGTGAACAGCTCGCACTGCAGTTTCAAAGCAGGCCTTACATAAGCACTAAGCTTCCTATTCGTCTCCATAAAATTCTAGTTGTTAACATGGCAGAAGTGTTAACAGCCAGTTAAACACAAAATGATTTTATAGGATTCCAGAGATGATGTCATTTGGGAACAATGTACTGCATGTACACATCACGTCTTAAAAAAACACGGTCAAATGCAAATCACAGAGAAATATAGTCAGTGTTTTACAATTTTGTAAATTTAAGGCTACGGATATAGAGGGAAGAAAGTTTGAATTTAGCACCGTAATTTGTGGACACAAAGATTCAACTTCACAATATTTCGGATATACGCAAAATATGCTGCAGCAGAAGCAAATATATAGGGCACTAACACAGCACTAACTAAAAATATTTCATTATTGTTGCTTCACTGCCCAAGCTCATAGACAGTAGTCGCAGCATACCAGTGCATACTGACAAGAGATGCTGCGAGAACAGACAGCCCATGTGCAGCACCTAGCATATGCTCTAACTTGGTTGATCATTACATAAGGGGTTTTGTTCCTCCTCCCTTTTCTTTTCCCCTCAAGAACAAGCCAGAAGAATGAATGCACAACAGACTGGGTCCTATCCTGATTCACAGCTGCTGTGTTCTTAAGAACCGTATAGTTCTCAACAGTCTATCAGGTCAGATGATGTCCAAATACATAGTGACCAAAGTTTGCTCAGCACTCACCCACAGCCAGGAATCACACAGTGACAGAGTGAAGAAAGTGCATTAAAAAAAAGCAAAAAAAAAAAAAAAACCCATGCACTACCACCTGTGTAGTTTTAAATGCCTATTTTTAAGCCAAACATGACCCCTTCTCTCCAGCTACTTCCGTCTGTTCTGCAGCACAACATCTCGGCGTGCCAGCAGCTGAAAGCTATGTCAGCCATGCTTCAGTGGGGCAGAAAAGTACCTTCTGTTAAAGGGAACAGGACAGCAGAGTAATCCTAACAGGCAAAATTTAACGCTACGCTGCCCACCAACTTCTGGGGTGACACATATGATCATGCACTTGGAAAAACACAGCAAATTACGGTAAGGGCTCAGATATTATTTGTGCCCGAGACACCGCCACAGAGCTCCTCACATGTGCAGACCAAAAACAGGCTCCAATTGCTAATCCACCTCTCAGACAGACAAAAGGCCAGTTACTTACAGTTGTTCCATCCTATTTCCTAGTCTTCCCTCTCTGTCCCACATAAACAGCCACATCACCACTATTTTTACTCGGCTTTCAAAAGGTCATTTACATCGCCTTTACTATCATTTGCATTACAATGCCTGATTAGCACTACTTAGACAGTAATAATAGCTTATATAGAAAGCTTTCCATCAGTAGATCACTGAGCTAGGCAGTCTGCGTCATCCCCTTTTTTAGAGGGAAAAAAAGAAAAAAAATGTATATATATTTATAAATTATTTATTTATATATATGTATATATGAATTATTTATTTTTATATATATCACACAGAGATCCTGGAGAATAAAGCGACTCCACCATTCAGCAAAACCAGGTATCGAGACCCAGCATTACCAGTGGCCCAGGTACCGACCCCAGAGTGAAGCCACAGCTTGCTGTCTGTTCTCACAACTCAGGCAATGCCAGGAGGAGGTTTCTCTGCAGCTCAGTCCTGTTTCAGCCACTGCTGCTGCACGCTCCAGTCCAGGCTCCTATTCACTCTGAAAAAGCAATTCACATAAGTAGCTTAAGAGATAGTTTAGGATCAAAAAATGAATTTATCATATAAAGCAAATACTGAAATAAACTACAGTTGGGATCTTCAATCTAAGAGGAGATAAAAGGGCAGGAAAAATAAATGCCTTGAGCTCAAGGTACAATAAAATATACCCCTACATAACAAATTCCAAGGTATACAGGCCTCTCAACGAAGCAAGGTGCCAAACCATCACCCCCCTCCACTTCAAGCACGCTCTCACTTGCAGGAACAACCTGTTACAGAAATTTAGTGCAACACATTTAACACTACTATAGTTAAAATTACATGTTTGCATTCAGTAATCAAACTGATGAGTCACAGCTCTCATTTAGCATTTATTAAATAATAATAAAAAAAGCCTTGGAAGCCTTTAGCACCACAAAGAAAATCCAAAGGGAGGGTGAATTCAAGCATCTATAAGAAATGAGAGGTGCATTAATCAGCAGGTTCAACCTCCCAACAGCAGGAAAAAAAATTTATTGCTCGTCTCAGGCATTCTTCAATCTGACCTGCAAAGCAAGCAGATTTCAAGCAACACCCAGTACCTCACCAAGGCTGTGAGCCAAAGCAGCCCCCACTATTTGCATTTCCCACACACACACAGACAAGTGTCTTAACCACATCAAGGTCATTCAATACCAAGACCATTAAATTAAGTTTTCCTCTAAAATGAGGTCTTCATTATCAAGACTAATTAAAGGATGACAAAACCTTCTGAACAATTCCAATTCTCAGCAAAGGCTTATTCACGACTACAGCATTCTTTAGAAATGAAGTTAATTAAAATTATTAAAAGCTATTTTAGCCTGTGTTAAAGGTCACCTGACTATCAACACCAGAACTGTATAAAACTGCAATGATACAGATTTTTCTATTTGCACTATTAACATGTGCTTCTTTATTGATCTTCTGGACTCATCAGCTCCCTGGTTTTGGCAATTATCCATCCATGTCTGGAAATCACAGTAGATGGGAAAAAAAAACAAACAGACAGAATGTAATGTTTCACTTAATTGAGGAAACGCTTGTTCCAGGGGGCCAGGCCATAGCACCTGTAGGAGTTTATTCCTGCCATTAACATTCTGGATTTTTGGCTCAAGTATATCAAAACATGTTGATTTCTTCTCAGTGTTAGAACAGAGGTGAGCTCATTTCACAGCAGTTCACATAGTTCACCCGGCTGGAGCAATGCTTTGCAAACATCCAATATCTGGATCTCCATTCCCAGATGCCCAATAGTTAGCAAGTTGCACAGATATAAGGTGGAATATCCAAAGGCCTACACTGCTCCCCATGGGCAACTTCTGGGTCACAGATCTCCAGAAGAGAATTCTAATACCAAACTTGTAGCCTCTGTGCGGAACAATTTTCTCTTATCCGTGGCTTCCGTCAGCTTCACTTTCTCCTCATTCTTCTCAGAATCCATTATACAGCCTTAAAAAGATTTATATTATGTGCTTGAAATAAGATTGAGAGCCCTAGACTGCAAAATCATTTCCAAGACACAAATGGCTAAGAAACATTATTTAGGTAAAATTCTTAAGACCCATGAGTGTTCTTTTCCAGTGTGAAAATGGATTATATGGGTGAGAAGCTTCCTTTGGTGCTGCTGCAATTAACGAGGAACTTCCCAAATCCCGTTTGCCTGGACAACAAAGAGGAGCCAGCTCTCTCCTAACTCAGCCATGCACTCAGTCTGTGCCACAAGCCCTATGCCCTGGAGAAGCTCCATCTCTGCCCTCACCACTCTGAGCTTCCTTTATCCTTCAGCTTGACTCTCTCACAGAAAATGCAGTCCCTAGGCTGCTGCTGTCAGTCTTTCCAGTTGAATTTCATTGGCCTTACCATATATATCCTCAGGCCCGAAGTAGTTCTTGAAGCTTCCTACTGTTTCCACCACACATAGGGTGAAATGGCCTCATCCATCCAGCCTGAAGCAGGAAGGGCCATCGCGTCCATCAGCTTTAACCAGCTCTTTGATTGGTGGCTGCCATTAATGCCTTCTTCCTGCACACCAGGTGTCATTATTGCCAGCAGGACTATTGCTTATTGCCTCTCAGCAGGAAACAGATGAAACATCCATGCAGCTCACAAGTGTTTCCATGCTACACCCATAGGGAAGCTGAAAGCTGCTGAAAATCTTGAAAGAAAAGATTTCATGCTGCAAATGTTTCTCAAACACGTACCAAAGGGATGGAGTTGGTCAGTTTTCTTTAATTTGATGTTCCCATTTCCCATAGATGTGCCTGGACAAGAACTCATGGATAAATCAATTTAATACCTGGAAATAAAAGCACACTTTTTTTTTTTAATTATTTTTTTAAACCAGAAATTGTGTCAGAACAGGAGCAAGGGGATTCCAAGTACCAAACATGCCAGTCAGCATGGAAAATGCTGGAGAAGGGAAGCTAACCCAAAACAGCAGGCACAGGGATATTAAGAAGCAGACTGTCCAGACCCCTGAGAAGTACACATACTGGAGTGACTATTAAGGGAAAAGAGTACAAAGCTTCTAACAAGAGCTTTTTCTACTTGTTCTTTGAGGAGACTTGGTTCTAAGACTGGAAAGAGACTTCTTAGGGCTCTGAACAACATGGGAAAACCCACCTAACTCAAGACTACCACCTGGCATGTGGGAATTAAATTGATAAGTTAGCCACCCAGAATACTTCTCATACAATGCACTTTGCTTTAATGGGTGGTTTTACTTCATCTTTTTTTCTTTTCTTCTGCTCTGCTGCATCTCTTTCAACCTCACATAAACCTCTCTCTGCCTGTCCCTAGGCTTTAGTCTTTTGATGAGGCTCTTTCCATCTCTTTGCCTAGCACTGACCTGTTTTTCTCCCTTGGAGAAAAATGTCCCATAGAGCTGTAATATAAAGTAAAAAAGAAGAAAGTAATGTGTTGTCACTGTGAAATGTATTTACCTCATTCTCTGTACTCTGCCTCAAAAAGTCGCTCCAAATGCAAGTCATCAATCATTTCTCCATTATTGCAAAACATTATAATCCACTTGCATGCTTTGGTAATTTTAAGATTAAAATTATATTGTCAAGGTATTTTTATGGCTCTTAATTTAAAAAAAAAAACAAACTTGTGTTTTAATACCTTCTCAGTAGCTTGAAAAGTGAATCTCTCTTCTCTACTGATTTTATTCTTCCCCTTTGGCAAACATTGATTTCCCCTCCCCCCCCGAGTTATGAATAAATCAAAAATTAACGTGTCTGTTCTGCTCCATGACAACAGTTATTCTGTACCATTTGTGCCCCCATTCCAGCTTGCCAGAAACTTCATCATTCATGACTCAGCACTGCAAACAGTGACTGAACACCCTTCACAAAGCTACTTTCACTCGAGATATAAAACAAACCAAACATCTGAGAGGGTACCGTACAGGTGCTGCTGTTTGCTTCAATTACAAGTCTGACTACCTAAAGGACAGAGAAGGCCTTTTCAAAGACTAGGTGAGCTCCCCAAAGGTAGTTATATGACCTGGGAGTACTCCATCTCTGGTTTGCCAAACCCACCTGACACTGTTCCTCCACATTAAGATGGAATACAGACGCACTACATTGATCTGTTTGGTGCATTTGGGACAGCACAATTGCACAGAACAGTGCATATGTGCATTTCTTACTGGGTCACATCCCCACCTCTGAAGTGACTGCAGCCACCCAGCACTGAGTTCATCTGAGTGCACCCCACAGCACTGCAGGTGAAGTGCCCCACGATGCTTGTCCTTTGCTAAGGTTACCTATAGAAGACTCTGGGCAGCTAGAAGAAAAGGCCGAGCTAATAATTAGTCTGCAACCATTAATTTTCTACCTTTGTTATGCAACTTTCTTCCTGGTTACATGGGGATCTGCAATTCTTATTGTGGGAAATAACTGCCTAGTGAGGGAGGTGGTGAAGTCTTCAGAAGTACCTGGATAAGGCAGCAGATCCTTTATGATAAAAACAAGTCATTTTGTCATCAACTGAGTGCTATCTTTTGGACACCTGGGAGACCCAAACAGATAAGACTTGAAAAACAAAAAAAAAGGAATAAGCAAAGGAAGCAGACACTAAAGATAAGCAAGGAAGGGTCTCTGAAAAGCATCCTAAGATATGCATGCTCTTTACCACACTAGACAGCTGTGACTCCCCCTGGAAGAGGCTGGAGGTGCAGCTATTGAGAAGAATAATTATATCCAGAACATCCAAAGAGATCCACATGAAAGCTTTTGACTGGGAGAGACTCACCGCTGACAGCAGAGGTGAACTCACCAGGAGCAAAAAAACAGAAAAAAAAGACTCCTCTGAAAGCATTCCTACCAAAAGGTGGCAACAGTTCAGAAATAAACCAGCACACTGGGGTTGCACGAGTACAGCTGTAAACTAAGCCAAGCACAAGGCAAGGCAGCACAGGGAGGAAGCTGAAATACTGCCAGGAAGACTGGGAGATAGGAATAACGCTGCAGACTTTTTCTCTTGTTCTAAAGCAGACTGCTTACTGTGAACTAAGGTACCAGATAACTGCTCAAAAGTAAGTTATGTGCAGACACAGCAGTTCTGCTGACAGCATCTACATGACACTCACACTCAATCCGAGGTGCTAATGCTGTCCCATGTGTACACAACAATTAGTTATTAACCAGAACAGTGAGACATCAGAGCAAGTATTGCTGCCAGGGATGCTGTATTAGCAAGTAGAGGGAAGCCTGAGCTTTATATACAAGCCAACCTGGGTTGGACTGTTATGGACTAAGATGCAAGTTATGTTTCTAACTATGCAACAGCATCAAGACCTCAATAGTTCCTGCTTTCCCAGCATCCAGGTCAGAAACAAGAGATAGAGGAAACACCACAGCCTTCCTAGTTTGGCAGGAGCTGCGCAGGAATTTTAAAGAGCTAAATGGTGAAGTTGAATGGCTAAATGCATGATTTTGGCAAACCAATTTTCACTACCAAGTATTTGGAGGAGACTGATTCCACATACATAAGTTAAAGCCTACCCAGACCAGAGTGCATCCATCAGGAACTTAGATTTCAGGGTGAGCTTCACCTGTTACAACACTTTTCAACAACAGCCTGAATCCTATCTGAAACACCACAGTGATTTGCTCTGCCTAGTCTTCCCCAGACTGCCCACCGCCCAACATGGGAAACATCATATCCATCTATAACTACCTGCAGCCAAGTGAAAACAGTACTGAGTGCACAGCTAAGCACAATGCACTGATAATTCAGAGAAGAAAGTGCTTAAACTGGACGCTGCATGAGTATTTCTTTATCTTCAATCCAACTCAGACTGCCAAAGCAAGTCTGCCAGGGAGCCCAGAATCTTTTCAGGAAAATATTAGGCAGGCATTCAGCAATGCTTTATACAACATTTATACAACATTTCACATTGTCTTGAGGTAGGAGAAAATGCCAGCACTAATGATTTTTAGAAGATGAACAGGAAAAAAAAAAAACCAAAACACTGGAGGGAATAAGAACAATGCCTGCTGACCAATCGCTGATCAGCAGCTTGCCTACTTTTAAAGTGAAAAAAGACAACATTCACAGTTTGTGCTGAACTTTACCTCTCTTGGGGATTTCAGCGCATTTCACTCCTGGGAGCAGCTGGGATTTGAGGTGCTCTGCATTGGTATTTTCACATTCTATTTCTTAAGCTGCTTTCGCTAAAAACAATGTTTTTCATCATCCATAGCAGCTCAGCTAGGAAATTCTTCACATAAGTAACTGCTGACACATCACTGAAAAGCCAAGAAGGAACAAAAAGGCATTTGGAAAAGAGCCTTGAAGGGCGAAGCACTGGACAAACTTAAGGAATGACCAACTAAAAAAAGCCAACTGAACGCTAGTTGTGAACTTCGTTTTAGACTTGAAGTATAAACAGTGTTCAATTAATGCCCCGGAGTTTCAGTAAACCAAAGATCTTCCTCATAAAACACAAGGGCAGGTTTCACACAGTCTCGGTCCATAGGGTAAAACACCATTAATCAGACAAAAGCCACTGAGCTACCTTTCCAGCTAAGCTCACTACAAGCAGGCGTGCCCTTACACACCTACACCATGGAGTGAAAGAGCTGCAAAGGAAGGACTGTATGAAGAATAGGGAGATGAGAGCATCTGGGCAGAAGTAATAGCAAAGGCAGAGATCATCAGGGCAAACTCAGGTCTTGAGTAGCCCTGACAGACACCCCTCACAATAATCATTCCCAGCAAAGCCCACACAAGCCTCCTTTAAATTACACTGGGTTGACATGAGGTTTACATTGAAAGCATCATCTTGGCCCCTCTCTCTCCCTGCTGCCATAGTCACATGTAAACCTATTCCCTGACAGCATTCCACATAGACACAGTTCTCCAAGGGTACCAAATCTTTTTTCACTACTGGATTGTCTATTTTTCATGAAGTTTGAAAGATGCTATGGTGAACAGAGAGTATAAGAGTGAGCTCAGCTGTTACCCACTGTAGAATCACAGAAGGGCCCAGGTTGGAAGTCATCTCAGGGATCATCAAGCTCCAACCCCCCAATATTCATATCTGATCACTGATCATCCGTATCTAGTAGACCAGGCTGCCCAGGGCCCCATCCAACCTGGCCTTGAACACCTCCAGGGATGGACAGGGCATCCACAGCCTCTCTGGGCAGCTGTTCCAGCACCTCACTGCTCTCATAGTAAAGAACTTCCCCCTAACATCCAACCTAAATCTTCCCTCCCTCAACTTTAAACCATTTCCCCTTGTCCTGCCAGCTTGTAAAAAGTTGAGCCTACAAACAGGAGGGAAGTCAAACATTTTTATTACCTCCTGGTAAATCTGCATACAAAGCTAGTGAAGACAGCAGTCAGAAAGAGCGAATAAAGAGAGCCTGCAATGGTAAGGCACAACAGTCCAGCAGTTCCAGCAATGGGGGAAACACATACAGCTCACAGAGACCCCTGGGAATACTCCTTTGTAGGTCGGATTTCAGTCACATCAGGCACAACACTGTTTCTGAGAAGGACTACTTTAACAGGAAACAGTCTGAGAAAGTTAACTTGAATCGAGATTGAAGAGCATCCCATATCCTCCCATTCTTACTCCTTTGGGTAGGACAAGGCTCTTTTCTCAAAAACGCTTCTTATAAATGCATTCAGCAAGCACACACATCCCAGTGTTCTGACAATGAGCACGGGCAGAGAGGCCAGCAAGTTGGAAGGGTATCGCCTTCAGGCCAGATCAGTGCTACACACATCATCCTGGAAATCCTTCTGTAGCAGAAACACAGCTGCTAAACCTGACTAACATCCAGTGGGTGGGAAAGCTTCATTTTGTGTGCCTAACTGCAGAAAATCTCTCTCAATTTTTTTCCATTAGATGTGAGAAATTCCACCTCTTTTTTCTTGTATGCGGTCGTGAATCCTCCAGAGCTCACTGTTATGAGCTCAGTTAAAGCTCTTCCCTTGACCATAATATTCTCTCCTTAACTCATCCTCACTTGTTGCAAATTCTCTGGTGCCTTATAAAGCTCCACTACAATCTCACTACAATGGCTTCAGAATAATTTAGCTACAAAGAGAATCCACCATGAGTCACAAAGCCATAGGAAAACAGTTTTCATTAGTTCTGCTAATCACAAAAGTGCTTGTTTATTATTACAGAAGCAGCTGGAATATATTTGGTTTCTGCAGTGTCTCACATTTCACTCCCCAAACCAGGAACAGCTGGGACATCAGATTACTGGTGGTTGCCTGTAACATTATTAAATAGGGATAGCAGCACAAGATAAAGACCCACTCTGCTGAGGAGGAGCATGCTTGGCTAAGGCAAGGAATACGCCAAAAAGCAGACTGTTTCTGTAATCCACCCTGGTTATCAAAAAAAAAGGAATAAGGACTTTTTAAAGAAAGCAGGCAGGTGATGAGAGCCAGATGCATGCTGTCAATGACAAAAATCCAGGGGAATCCAACAGCAAAACAAGGAAAATGAAAGAAAACATCAAGTTATCACTAACCTCAAAAAAAAAAAGAAAACTCCCCAGCTCTCCATAATGTATGTGTTAAATAGTTAGGTTTGCATGCAAGAGCATCTACACCAACATCTGGAAAGAGCCTGTTCTACAGCAAAGCATAATACAGTGAGATACAAGAGCTTTCCAACCCCCTGCATAAGTCTGATGCATCAGTTTAACCAGGCAGAAGCAAAAACTTTACTAACACAGTCAAAAATTTGGCTTTGTGAAAGCAGGCCGAGTCAATATAGAAAATAGCTCAGCAAGGGCTGGCGAGGCCATTACATCACGATAGGATTACCCAAACTTAAAAGAAAAAAAAGCCTGGGGAATTTTTTTTTTCCTTTTTCCTTTCTATTTTTTATAGTTGGAAAGTGTAAGCTATGATTCATCTTCAACCAACAGATGCTAATAGTCACAGAGCTTAAGCAGGGAGGCTGTTCTTTGTGCTGCTTATCTTCTCTGAGGAACAATGTTGTTTTCCTCTGCCAAAAGTGTATGTTAAGTTAATGATTTTTTTTATGGGATGATCCTATAGAATCAAACAGTAAGGAAAGTAGAAGCCTTGAAAGACACAGCTACACAGCTCTCCTAAAAAGTCTTGGATGGCCTCATGTTTATGGAGCCCCAGCATCACATAGTTACAAACGGACTTTCTATTCCTATATCACATGAGACAGTGGCAGCGATTGCTTCCCTTTCACAGATGAGAAATGAAGCAGTGACTTATTCCTAGAGGGACTGGTGAGAGCTCCTACCTGAAATGCATTTTGCTGCAGGGCAGTCTGGCAGGACTGAAGAACAGGGGAAAAAAAAAATAAAGCCATCACTCTGAAAAATCCTCTGAGCTCACAACAATGACATGGAATAACTCAGCGAACCTGAGGATAACAGGCAGAATGAGGCAGAGCTGAGAACTAGAAGGGAACAGAGGTTGGGACCAGGAGCAGCTAAAGCTTACAGGCCCCAGAGTTTGGAATTCTGAAGAACAGCAGCACTGGATTTACACAGTGTTAAAGTCACTCCTCTACCTCACTCCACAGAAAAAGAAAAAAAAAGGATTGGCTGTGTTTGTACCTGTGCATTCATTCCTTCCACCAGCAGTCACTGTCCTTGTCTCAGCAGGAGTTCACGTACTGGAAACTGAGGCTAGAAGTTTCTTTCACACATTCAGCCAACCTTAAGACAGGAACAGGAATTAAGGACAGTAAATTAGGGTTTCCTTTAAGCGTCAATAATTTGTCCTCAGTTTGGGCAGTAATAACTACCTCCATTTATGACTGACTGATCTACTCTTGTGGCTTATGACTGGACCTCTATCCTCACTGAACAGAAAGCATAGTACCTATAAAACCCTTCTAAGACAGTTAATGCACAATAAATACAAGGGGTCTGCCTGGAGAATACGGAGTTTGTAGGTTACATGAGCAACACACGTTCAGTATGCCAGAGCATCAGGTTCTGAGGATAACTGTGTGGTTTGAAGCCACTGATGTCCCTTGGCCAGGCAGGGTGACATCCCTCACTGCTGGGCCAGATGTCTCATCCACAGCTCTCAGCTTCCACACGCACGTTACAGAGGAAGAGCTCCCAAGCAATTCTGTCACAGCGTGTTGTCTCAGGTTCAGTTTAGCATTTTTCTGCCTTGTCCTCCCTTCCCTGCTTCAAAAAAGACCTACAAGTTTGCAGTCGAATTCTGTGTCTTTCAGACAAAGAGGAAACTTAATTGCAGTCTTCAGGAGACTGAATTTCTATTGAATGAGATAATGAAGCATAACCAATTGCATTTCAGTGCCAGGGCTCAGAAGGCAATTTGCTAAGAAGCAGAAGTGTGGAGCAGAGTGATTCACTGAAACACAGCAACCGTCAGGCAGAGAACAGCCACTGGTGGGCGAATGCCACGGATGTCATTGCATTTAGCTGGAAAAAGGCTCCAGCTCAGGCAAATTGGCAAAGACATAGGTCATCAGTGACCAGCTAATGAATAAAAATTATTACTAGAATTAGTAATGTACATATATAAGAATGCTGTAGCAAAAATATTTACCGTTAACATAAAACCCTTGCATTAGTCATCAGGCTTTTAAGTACCTCCCTGCTGTCAGCAGTGCCTGGATTCAACAATACAAGATGCTACCCAGGACAGAAACGTATAACTCTAGCCCTGAATAAATGGATTTTTAAAATGCTTACTAAATCACTACACAATAACTAGCGCTATATCACATGAAGCCTCATTTTCTTCTGCTAGAAAGGACCAGCTGAACAGTTTTATTTTTCAGTGTATTTTTGGAATGTGTTTCTACGATGCTGAAATAGCAGTGTTGAGTCATAAGCTCTGGTATTCACCTGTCCAGATCCTGCACAGGTATCTGGAATGCAAAAGGCTGGGAAAGAGAGATATGAGCTTCTGGTCCTTTATCAACTCAGCACATCCCATATTCTACCAAGTACTTCCCTTCTCCAGAAGCAACTTATAGAACAACTTCAGCAAGCAATAAAAACACCTCTAATTCAAATGCTGCCACACAAATGCCTGACATCATGGAAAACAAGCTACATTTTGAAAAGACATCTTATCTACCATTACAGGAATCTTTTGATCACTGATGAAGGAAGTCCAGTTCTCCATTTAACACAGTTCACTCTGAAACACAAGGAGTAGGCAGCTCTGCCACATGCCCACTGAAATCCCAGCCCAGCCAGAATTCTGGAGACAAAACCCAGGGCAGAACCACTGCTGGCAAACTTGTACAAGCACGTAAAGAACCATTCACCCAAGTGAGATGCTTGTCACTCTAAGAACACCCATCCCACGCCGAGTCATCCCCCCAAAACACTGAATGAAAGTAGAATAGAATATAGCGAAAAAATGCACATGCTTCTAGGGAACATGTAGGTAGCACTGGGTTGCATACCCCTCTTGAAGCAATACAGAGGGGGAAGAGGAGCCAAAAGCAACACCTAAATACATTTTCTGTCCTTCTCTGTGACAATATTTCAGACATTTCCTTACATCAGAGAGCTTGACAAAGCACAGTCTCAACCATCAACTCTCTGTACTGACATGATCTAGAAAAAACTTAGACAAGAAAGGAAGCTTACAGCCTTGATCTCATCTGTGAGCCCTCGAACAATGTCCATCATCTACCAAAGAGAACATATAAAATGGGATCTCAGTGAATAGCAAGAAAAGGCTCGGGATTCACAGTGAGAGCCCAGACAGGTCCCATGAAGGCTCTCTAGGTGTCTGAAATCACAGCCAGAAGAGAGAGCCTGGCCGCAACACATAGAACAAAACACACACAGCAAAATATCACCTCCCTGCTCCTGCTGGCAGCACTATTTGTGACACAGGCCAGGATGCCACTGGCTGCCTTGGCCACCTGGGCACAATGCTGGCTCATGCTCAGCTGTCACCTCACACCCCCAGATCCTTTCCCTCTGTGCAGCCTGCCAGCCACTCTGCCCCAAGCCTGTAGCTTTGCCTGGGGTTGTTGTGACCAAAGAGCAGGACTCAGCACTTGGTCTCATCGAAGCTCATCCCTGCAATCAGCCTGTCCAGATCCCTCTGTAGGGCCTTGCTGCCCCCAGGCAGATCAGCACTTCCACCCAACTCAGTGTCATCGCAAACTGAGCACGAACTTACTCAATCTACTCATCCAGATAGTCAAAAGTATTAAACAGAACATATCTCAATACTCCTGGGTCTGGGGAAATTTCTGATACATCTTGGTAGTTTCAGCTTAGAGTTAGTGCAAGGCAGCTACTCACAGCACAAAATGGATAAAGACCACACATTGCTCTCATTAGCAATTTCCCAGGCAGTTCAACACCTCCACTCTTTCTAGAATGCTTACAGTATGCTTTTTCCAAGTCATGCTGATCAAAAACTGTTCTACTTGTATGTCAAAGATTTTTTTTTTCCTTAATGATTTGGAAAGACAGAAGTTGCTGTCACCAATGCTTTGCAAGCTACCAGGGCTAGCTACCTTCACAGGCTGTGCAACACCATATTCTTGAAAGAGTATTCAAGGAGCACTGAAACATGCCAAATGCCATTATCATGGGTGAAAAGTGACATTAACAGGAACTGAGAGTTTGTATCTTTGTACCCACATCTCATCTGCAGACAAACATTGCAAATATTGAACACGTTGCTGCCTTGGCACAAAAGCCTCCCTTTGCCCTGCAAGTGGCCACAGGCCAAAGCCAGCCTTCAAAGGCCCTCCAGCACTGACATAACCGTGCTCTCAATGAAACCAAGGGGAATTTCCTCACTAAACTAATGAGGATACCCTGGCCAACACCAGTCCCATCTGTACCAAGTGTAATCCATCATTCTAACAAAGTAGAAAACTCATTCATGCACAAAACAAATGAATATGCAGCACTGATACACACAATACTGAAGTCCAGTAGCATTTTCAGCTGTAATACAATCGTCAGCAAAGAAAGCAGCATTCTTGCAAGCCTACACTGAATTTAAACAGGCAAGCAGCACATTTATTACCAGTCTCAGCCACCTAGTCCCTTGATAGGCATTTCTAAATTCTGCATTTCTAGAAGATCTATTCGTGTTTATCTGTCATCCCCACCTGCCAAAACACCAGTTTGCATCCCTGGATTTGACAGAGTTTTGCAACTCCTAATATTGCTTCTCAAAGCTCATTTTCTAATTGGATAGCTCACTTTCCAGCATAGTCATCTGACACGAAACCAAAGCATAATTTAACCTGTCAGGTTCCTAAAGATATATTAAAGAACCTCTACTTTCCCAGAGGGTCAAAATCCTGAAGTATTGATTGCTGAGAGTACTGCAGTAGCCAGAAGACTGGAGTATATTCACTTTGTTCCATTTATTCTTTCTCTATGCATCATCTTTTGGACACAGAGACGAAATAGTGCTCAATGGGAAATAAGACCTGCATGGAAATACTTTTTGTCTTTCCAAGGAGTCTGAAACAAAATGTAAAACTTGTGTGCTCACTTATGACTACTCTTCTGCAATAAGGTGCCCTTTCTCTTATTTTATCCTTTCAGTCCGTTCATATTTTCCATTCAAAGTAATCAAGAGGGAATTATTGTACATTCATAAACCTAAATGATATTTTAAGACCACAAGGCAATCATCAGAAAACAATGAATTTGCCCGAACCAGTTGTCTCTTCCTCCTTCCAGTAAAATGAGTGCAACAGTTCATCTACAGCATTCAGAAAAAAAAAAAAGTATCAATATGGTTATTCCCTTTCTCCATTCTCAAGCTCCCTTTACATAAACAAGTCATGGACAACAAAGTGCCAATTCCCAAATCTGTCCAAATATCTGCAGGAAATCTTTATGAGAGGTTCCATGCAAGTACCTGTCAACTCTCACCATTCACAGCCAATAACTGCTTCAGCAAGAAATGCTCAGTCATGCAACATCACTTTTCATCCTGGCCAAGTTCCCTTCATTGTCCTTATCTCCAGCTGCTGAACCTGCCTACATTTTCAGAATATATTTCTATCAAGTATATTTATATCAAGGCAGCAGATCTCGCCACCTGAGTGAGATGCAGCACTGCAGTATGAATATTTTTTTGGAATATGAAAGGAAAAAAGATTTTTCCATGGCAAAAAAAAAATGCAAAAATGCAAAAAATCTTTGTGGACAAATAAACCAAAGCTTGTTTATGCAAGGCACACACAGTACCCTTTTTTGCTAACAGCACTGTGAGGACATTAAGATGGTGAGCATACAGCAGCAGGCCTGCATACCTGCAGCATGAGCCTGGGACAAAGCCCTTTTATTCCTCTTGACAGTGAGAATTAATGAAAGGATGAGCACCACATGGACTCAAAGCACCAAGTTAAGGAAATGACTGCAGTCAGTTAAGGGGATTGCTTTCCCCAGCACACCAACGTGGAAGCTATGTTAGCATCTGCAGTAACCTGACGACAACGGAGACAGCAGTGTTCCCACTCTCTCTCCCCCCACCATTCATACCAGACCCACTCAGTTTCCCCTCAATAGAGATGGTCCTAACTCGGTGGTTTTTTTTTCTAATACCACCTGAGGAAAATCAGGAAGGCCTCCAAACGGAGCACAGCTCAGGATCTGCAGCTGACACTGAACACTGACACTCAACAACACCTCACCTCAGCTCCCACTGCCTCCTACCCCAGGCTCCAGATACCAAGCAAGCTGTCATTCACTCTAGTTGGCTCAAATGATGATCCTATCCATCCTAGGTCCCCCACCAAGTTACACCCTTTGCTGGAATACACCAGAAAACCATTGTAGGGCCCTGCTACCCACTTGTGCACCCTGTGGTGCTCAGCTGCTCCCTGCAGCTCTGGTCAGGACTGCAACACAGACATATGTGACAGGGATGCACATGCAGAGCAGCCTGACCATGCAAAACAGGCTTTGCTCCTCTTCCCCTCCATATGAGAGATGAAGTGTGTCCATACTAGCCCTGGACAGTGTCCTTCCTGGTCAAACAGCATTAAAACAAGCACATACACACAACCCTTCTGAATAAGGGGAAAAACAGCTGATTTTCCACTGAAACACAGACATTGCTCCAACCAGCAGCCATGCCAGCTTTCACTGAGGACATCCTGAAGTCACACTAGCTATGCTGTCTTCCTCACAGGCAGAAAGTGCTTGGTCAAACCTAGGTATCACTACCAAAACTATATAATCACAAGGACATGTTACAGTATAGGCTCAGAAAACCCTCTGAAAATGGTCTTGCCCTCTTTAGCATTCCATCCTTAAAAGGACATTTTATTCCTTTCTTATCACCCAAATCCATTGGGTGTGAGTTCCTTTCACAAAGCTGTTTTGCTTTGCTATTCTTCCCTTCCTATCCTTGTCTCAGGACACAGGGCAGTGAAAGCCTATTTCCTGTTATTAACACGCCCTAAATAAGGTACAATGTAAGCCAACCAATTGGTTAAGCACCATAAGAAAATAATCTGACCAAAGTCTCAGCAACAAAGATCAGAAAGTAGGCATGAAAACTAACTGCCATGAATCACCCAGTAGATGATGGCCTCATTGCTGCAATTTGACATTTTCCAGTTTCCCCCACTCCTCTAGTGCACACAAAGCACACTGCACAGCTTACCACAGCAGCCAGTATGACCATAAATTCTGTTCCTCAACTGTATCACCCATTTTAAAAATAGACGCTCAGTAAGAAAGAGCTCCTCTACTCAGCTCTTGTGAGACCCCATCTGCAGTACTGCAAACAGGCCTGGGGCCCCCAGCACAAGGAGGATGTAGGGCTGTTGGAGCGGGTCCAGAGGAGGGGCACTAAGATGATCAGAGGGCTGAGCACCTCTCTATGAAGATTGAGGGAACTGGGCTTGTTTAGCTTGGAGAAGAGAAAGCTCCGAGGAGACCTCAGTGTGGCCTTCCAGTACTTGAAGGGAGCGTATAAACAGGAGGGCTGTTTATGAGGGTGGATAGTGATAAGACAAGGGAAATAGTATTAAACTGAGACAGGGTAGGTTGAGGTTAGATATTAGGAGGAAGTTTTTCACACAGGGTGGTGATGCGCTGTTCACAGGTTGCCCAAGGAGGCCGTGGATGCCCCATCCCTGGGGGCATTCCAGGCCAGGCTGGACGTGGCTCTGGGCAGCCTGGGCTGCTGCTGCACATAGCAGGGGGGTTGGAACTACATGATCTTTGAGGTCCTTTTCAACCCAGACCATTCTATGATTGGATGAAAATGGGTTAAATAGTAACTTAAGCTAATAAGTACATATTTTTGGCTGATGGTGTGCAATGAATTAGAGATGGGAAAAGGCATCTATTATGCTTAATGATCACATCTGTGTATTTAGCAAAGCTAAAAAGAATTCAATTTCGCATAACAATGTAAATACCAAGATCTAATTCTTTACTATAGCTTTGCCTAGATGAAACCAAACCTCACAATAATGAAACTGACCCTCAGGCAGCAGAGAACATAAATGATTCTTGTCTTACAATTCAGAGCATCCCTAACCAATGCTTCTCTGTCTGATGGTTTATGGACCTGTAGCAGAAACTCTCTTAAGGGAAAAGCAGCATGCCAAACCCTCCCAAGGGGTGCAATCAGAAAATCCCCACATGGTTTTCTCTAAGTCATCCATCTGCAAAGAATACTTTGTCCCACTCAAGTCACACACTGCCCTCTTGAAGCAGCTAATGGAGAATCCCCCTTTGGCAGGGCAGTTCTCTTGCTGAAAACCCACAGAGGAGGTAGCCGCCTACTCTGGGCAGCAAGAAGTGACAGATCTGTGGTGGATGAAATAGCATTTTGCAAGTGGAAAAGTTGCTTATGAACCAGTAAAAGAAACTGCTCCTGACAGCTTAAATGCACAGCGTGGAAAAGGGAAACAGCTCTACATTCCTGCACAACCTCCCCTTGCCATGCCAGGAGCACAGCTCTCTTCCAGCATACCACAGTCCTGCTGCTCTACATCTCAGCCACACGTTCAAGTACTCTTACATTTTTCTTGCACAGATGAGACGCCTGCAAGCCCTGTGAGGAACCAGTTTTGATGAGCACTACCCACTCAGTCATTAGGAGATCTCAAATATTTTGCCATTTAAACCAAACAGTAAGAGCTTGATCTTGAAGTTCAAAATCAATCAGCCTTGCATCTCAAGGAGAGAGGTAGAAAAGACTTCACTAAAGATGCCTCGCTGAGGATCATTCAGCATATATTTTTCCCTTCTGCTTCCCTACTGTCTACCAATTACACTACCTAATGTCAATTGGAGTTATGCTACCTTGGTTTTCCATTCTGTTGTTTTGTCTTCATTGGCTGCAGTGTTAATAACCAACAAGAACAAGCAGGTCATCTGCCTATTCCATAAGTGTTCTTCTAAGAGTATGAGAAGTAAGTGTACTTCATGTCAGTGACGTGAGACAAAATGGGCTATAAAAATATGGTGAAAAACACATTGATGTGCAGTGTAAATTTTTCTTTGTCCTAAAGCACAGGGACTGAACCGTAGGTAGGCAATCAATTCTATGGAAGTATTTTCCACATTACCAAGAAAGATTCACCATCTTATTACTAATAATCCCAAAGAATAATTCATGTACATATTCACATATCTGCCAGGAATATTCAGTTATTCTTTAATTAAAAAAAAGCCATTCCACTGCTCCTGCTTTTATCCCTAATTATGAAAAATGTGGTTCCTTGAATTTAGAATTATAATAAAAGCACCACCCAGGGCTGTTCCAGATTTTCTCATTCTACACTGGAGCCATCCTTGAACAAATGCAAAGTAGCAATGCATCAACTTGTGAGAAATATTCACAGATAAGCACCTAGAGAACAGATCTGCCCATGTCCTTGAAGCATACCTTCATGTTATACTTCCAAGAGAATTTATGCATGCAACCTTTCCTGATGAAGTATAATGCATTTTCATACAAATCCTGTCCCATTCACTCTTCCTTAATATGAGCAGGAAATATCCATTACAAATATTCTTGTTTTGCCCACTCTGAAGCATTTAACTTCTTCATATAAGCTGCACTGCATTAGGGGAACATTACAAGTCTGCAGTCAGTCTTATCACAGCCTGTTGTTGGAAAAGCTGTTTACACTAAATGACTTCCAAAGCACAGAGAGGTTCGTACCACAGCTGCTTTGCATCAAGCAGAGCCTCGCAGTTGGCATTCATCTACACCACTACAAGCCACAGTACCAGCCTGAAAGATTGATGAGTTCTACATCCATGACTGAACATTGTGGTCTTTCCTCCAAAGGCTCAAAAAAAAGTTATACCCACATTTAGTTCTAGGCAGCTAAAGCTGTTGCTAAATTCAAGCTCACTGCACTTCACAGCACTTGCTTTCAGAGAGCCTGAAGGCTTTGACCTGATGATGCTGAACTCATCTGCAGGAAGAAGCACTATTGCCACAAAGGACAGGTCAAAGCAGCAAACATAACTATGAAGTGGAAATCCCCCAGGTCACCACAGCTGCCAGTGAAATACAGCTATATCAGGGAGAGATGGGATGAAGAAGGGAAAGAGAAAAATATGGTACGCAATTACCAAGAGAGAAAAAAAAAATACTGAACTGCATAGAAGTCATTTCTCTAAGAAGGGATAAAGTGTCTGCTCTGAGAGGATCTACTGCGCCAGTTTAATGAGACACCAGTGGGCAAAACCTCATGCTGCACAGCTGTTCCACCAGGATGCCAAAGTCACCTTGTGCTGGCTTGCACAATGCTAGGAAACCTATTCCAGGGCAAGTCCTATCCCAGGCCATTATCTACCAGAACATATCCAGTATATTGGTTTGGGATATATCCAGGGGATATTCACTTGACACTGAATAGGTCCAAGATGGCTAAAACAAATACAGTGAGTCACCCCCATGCATCACTGAATCCAAGTGCTCTAGATCCTTGCCAAAATAAAAGCATTTTTCAGCCTCTCAACAGGATTTCAGTTCAGCTCCAGCCCAATACCTGCCACAGCCATGTGCCTTCTGGCTGGCACGGAGCCCAGAGGGAGCTTCCATCCTCCACAGGTAATCTTCTGCAGTCACTCTCCCACAGTACATTTATCAGCACAGTTTGCATGTCATGAAAACAATTCTCCAGCACGCGCTGCTTTAACTTCCCCTTGTATCTTGCAGATATGCTCTGCTAGAGCTGGAGAGGCGAGTCATCTTCCCCTGCCTGGTTTCTTCCCCAGTGATCTCTGCAACATGGATTCAGTGTTATCGTGTAGAGGAAAGGGGGCACCTAAATAGCCATTACCTTCTGCAACAAGGTACTTTAATTATACAGAGGCTCCAATACAACTGCTAAACTGGATGACTTTGCTCTGTCTGTCAAATCAGAGGCAGGACAACAGAGCTCCAGGCTCTGAGGGGTTTGGATTTTTGCTTGGGTTGTTACTGACATGGGTTCACACTCTCAGAATCAGGTAATTTCAGAAGCCCTTCTACTAGATAGTAAGTAAATACATTATGGTTCTGCATGAAGAAATTGCAATATATACCAAAAATCAGTATAGGCATAATTCTGACAGCGAGAACTTCAGGATGCAATTTACTTCAATATCTGATGCATTTACATGCTCTCACTGGGTACCAACAACAGATTAACAGCAGTCAGTTTGAATGCAGCTCTGCTGAGAGAATATACACACTTGACAGAAAGCACACTGTTAAGACAGCTTTGATCTATTCGCTGCATGGCCCATCCTTATTTTCTATTTAGAGAACAAAGACTGGAGTCATAATGACCAACAATTACTGTTAACAGATTTGAAAATACCATCAAACTGTGGGACAGCGGGCAAGAAGCCTGTAGCCAGCAGAGAAAGGCAGTACCTTCAAAAAACCACTTGGTTCTCCCCGTTCTGCTTCAGTGCTCACAATGGAGCACCCCAGACCAACAGCAAGCCTGTACTGTGTTAAATGGACAGCTTCCTGTCTTCGGACCACATATCAGCAGCTAAGGTCAGGCACTTTTCCCCACGCAGCATTTGCTTTAAATATTTTTTATTCCGGGCCAGACTCAAAAGCTTTGTTTGCAGCTTGGAAGATGCTTAAGCAGCAAAAGATGATGTGCACAGCTCTTGCAACTTCGGGGGAATCTACCTGTCAGCCATCACTCACAGCAGATGCTACTCAGACGCAGCAGTGAAAATCCCTCCACAGAGCTGAAGGACTGTTTCTTTCTTGTGTTCATTTGCTTGGGTTTGCTCTCCCTCAAGTCTGAAGCTAATCTGATGGGTTTTACTGTGGTGTGTGAACTAAGAGGTGGTTATTGCAAAGGCTTGCACATATTCACTGCAACTGGTTGAAGAACCAATAGCACGCTCTGGAGTTACAGCCCAGTTTTCCATAAGAGCATTTATCTATATGGCTCAACAAACAGCACATTCGATAGAATTAATTCACAAAGCCTTGAAATCAAAGGAATTCTGATATGTGGGGGGTGGGAACATGATGGATAAGCCAACATTTTTTAAAAGCTTTGGTTGAAAGCACATCATTTTCCTCTAAAGTGAAGAACTGTGGCCAACTCTCACATTCTTCTAACAGAAAACAGCTGCTGCCACCACATAAGTTTTGCACATAAGCCTTTGAAATCTCCTTGTTTGGCATCTGAATACCAGGCAATTTTAAGTGTCTCATCAGCTTAGAAATACAGGTGGCAAAAGAGGGCTGACTGAGAACAGAGATTGAACTGTAAGTCTGAGCAGCTTCTCCTGTGAAGGAGACAGAAGAACAAATTGCAATACAGTTCACATGAGTGAAGCTGTATAATTGCAAAATGCAATCTTTCTAAGGATGAGAATGAACTTTCTCTATCAATATTTATAAGCTTGGTATTTCAGAATCTCATTAGAATGTGTCTGATATCTCCCAGGTTACGTAGAAAATAAAAAAAATGGCGTATTTGTGGCGTATTTGTGGCGTATCCTGACAAATGTCAGCTTGCTTTTAAACAAACACCATCCTGCATCCAGTGCCCTGTGCTCACTGAGTGCTCCATGTGATGTTCTGCTTCAGGAAGCCTTTGTTCCTGTGTGTGGCAGTGCATGTCACTACACAGTTTGTACCTGGAAAAAGTCAAGCCAGTCTAACGTATGTTGTTCTCCAGCCCACTAGAAATGAATATTTTAGCTGCTTCTCCTCTTCTGCAGCCAGGCTGATGTTTTCTTTCTGTTTTGAGCCATAGCCTTTTCCTTTGGGCCTCTTTCTCATTTACAGAACACAATAAAAGAAATTATTCCAAAAAACTTTACTTTGAATAAGGAGCTTGGCTAGAAATTCCTTCCCTTTAAGGCAAAATCTCTAAAGCCCCCAGAACAGCTGAAACAAGCATCCAAGTATTTATGCAACCAAAATAAAAGAAAAAACAGCCACTCTTCAAATCTGCAGAATCTTCAGACGACAGATACACAAATGTACACATGGCTTCACACATGCTAGCTAACAGGGCAGGATCAGAATACCTTATCTTACATACTTGCATTAATTCAAGTGCAAACATAATGACTAGTAACACAGACAAGTAATATTTTGTGCATGCAATTTGTCTTTCTTCTTTAATATTCTCTTCACAGCAAAATCATTGTTAAAACTCAGTTTTTCAGCCAAAAGAAGCGGCACCAGAGGTAAGATCAAAGCCACCAAAGGAAATTTAGTTTGACTGTTGTATTACATGTCAATATTCTTATATCATTTCAGTGTCCTTAGAAAATGCAAATAAAAGGAGTCATACCCAATAATGCTACATAAAGGCTCAGCATTTTCCCACTTCCTCACAGCAGAAAACAAGAACGTTCCCAAGCTGGGAGCCAGCAGGAAACTGTCCTTCCCAATACCAAGAGACTCACAGAACGGCCAGGGTTGGAAGGGACCTCAAGGATCATCAATCTCCAACCCCCTGCCACACGCAGGGCCACCAACCTCCACATTTAATACCAGCCCAGGCTGCCCAGGGCCCCATCCAACCTGGCCCTGAACACCTCCAGGGATGGACAGGGCACCCACAGCCTCTCTGGGCAGCTGTTCCAGCACCTCACCGCTCTCTCTGTAAAGAATTTCCCCTCCCTCAACTAAAATCCATTTCCCCTTGTCCTGCAGTTATCTACCCTTTCAAAGAGTTGATTCCCCTCCCCTCTGTAGGCTCCCTTTAGGTACTGAAAGGCTGCAATGAGGTCACCCCACAGCCTTCTCTTCTCCATGCTGAACAAGCCCAGCTCCCTCAGCCTGTCTTCATAGTGGAGGTGCTCCAGCCCCCTGCTCATCTTTGTGGCTCCTCTGGCCCCTCTCCAACAGCTCCCTGTCTTTCTTGTACTGGGGGCTCCACACCTGGGCACAGCACTGCAGATGGGGCCTCAGGAGGGCAGAGCAGAGAGGGACAATCACCTCCCTGTCCCTGCTGGCCACCCCTCTTCTGATGGAGCCCAGGATACCATTTGCTTCCGAACCACAAGGGCACCCTGCTGGCTTGTGTTCAGTTTTTCATCTATCAGAACCCCCAGGTCCTTCTCTGCAGGGCTGCTCTCAAGGACCGCTCCTTCCAGTCTGCATGGATGCCTGGGATTCCTCCGGCCCAAGTGCAAAACTCTGCACTTTGCGTGTTGAACCTCATCAGATTCACCCAGGCCCACCTTTCTAGCCTCTCGAGGTCCCTCTGAATGGCATCCCTTCCCTTCAACTGTGTCAACCGCACCAAAACCAAATCTGCAAATCGAGATCATCTCCTCCCTCAAGAAAACCCTGAAAATTCCCATTTTACTTCCACTTTTTATAAAGGCATCTTTCAAATTTTCAAATCAGCTTTAAACATTCTCTGCACCAAGTTCCAAAGGGCAATAGCTTTGTGTTTCTTACCCTTATGTAAGAAGGCTTAAGCAGGTTCACAGCGAAACAGCAGAAGCTAGCGATGCTAACTCAATTCTTACTTTTGGGTAAATTATTTAGTAAGATACCGCTGTAGAGCACCCCACACAGGTACTCTGAGCAAACAGGGTGGAAGTGATAACAAGAACAAGCACCATCTGGCAGCAAGACTGCCCATGAGTTTAGGGGCAGTTTATGAGCAAGTTTCAGAGCTGGCAGTGGGAGGATGAACAATTCTTTTCCAGTTTGCTTCAAATCTGGGAGGTATCCTGGTGTGAAGGTATAGTAGCGTCAGAATTCAGTGATGAAAATAAATCTCAAAGCCTATCTGGTGTATAGAAATAGTGTTGAACTTGTATAAGCGTTACCAAAACAAAGCCTCAAGCTGGACTTCACTGCTGTCCTCAGCACTACGAAAGAGGAGTTTTCATTCTCTTTTGGGCTCTTGCGAGAGCTCCAGGGGGACAACGCAGGGGGTAGATCAGAGCTGCTGAGAAGCTGCCAGCAGGAGCCTAGCTCACGGATCAGCCATGTTGAGGAATAAGCAAAAAGACTCACCTTCCCCACAGGAGCAAGGAGGATTAATTACCACAAATGTTTGTACAGCACTGTAAACATGTACAGCACAAAATATCATCATCTGTATCACACTCAGGGAGCTGAAGTCTCCACGGAGGCCGTGCTTTGAGAGCACACCACTGCTGCTCACCCATGACTCTCAGTCTTCATGTGCTTTGTCACTGCAGATCCAGATGCTGTGACTCTTTGTTGAGAATAAGACTGCTAATAAGACTAACAGGGCTTCACATATTGCTGTTTTTGAGAGTATTCATTTCCTTTTGGACAAATTAGCCTGAAAACATGTGCAGGGGTCCAAACTACTGTTTCACTGCCAGGCTTGAAAACTGAGATCTTGAATGTGTAGTAGGTGCACTAAAACAATCATCTTCAACACAAGCCTGCATGTTCTGAAGTCGTAATTCACATTTAATCAAGACAACCTGCATCAGGAAGTTTCTGGGTTTGAGCACAAACAGTTCTTCCAACATAAAAAACCAAGCCCTCATCTCACAGCACAGTGGTGAGTACACGCCAACCTCTGCATTCGGCACAGCTCTGGGTACTGGAAAAGTACTATTTTTAATGGCACAAATAACCACCTAGATATCGAGGACATACAGCTACAGATGAAATTCAACTCTTTCTGAAGACAAAAAGAAGTTAATTATGAAATTCCTTGAGAGGAAATAGCTCAAATCACTGCTACTGAGCACAGACCACACCAGTGCATCTGTAACACATTGCCAGAATTATTTTCACAGCTGATATGAAAACAGCATACAACAATAACACATTCTTCTCCTTTGACTCAAGCACTTGCATTTAGAAGCCCTTAAAAGGCAAGACAGAAATCCAAAGCTATTTAAGAACAGGAAAATGAGATGTGAAGAATGAACTGTCATTTTAACACGAGCTTTCCTAATTAGGAGTAAACAGTGAAAATCTTATGGAAGAAAACAGACAATATTCTCTGTTAGTTCTGCAGAAATTGAGCTGTAACAGGAACATTTGAATAACACACCAGCTCTGCTCTGTCCTCCCACAGATTGCTCCAGACAGCAATTAATGCTACCAAGAAGTATTCACTGTATTTCACTTGTGAAGTCTCATCAGCCATCCTCTTCTGGAGCCTCAGGAGACACCTCAGCACTATAGGTCAGAGATCCATAGCAAGCAGAGATCAACACCCCTTCCCCCCCTCCCACGCTGAACAAAACATAGCTCTACTAGAAGGAGTACAGTGCATTTCTACATTCACCTCCACACAAAGGACTGAAGCAATGCTATAATCACACACCCTCAGATGTTATGCTAATACATCGTTTAGTATTTAATACAAAAGCCATCTCTCAGGAGGCGTGTGTGTGTGTGTGTTCGGAAGATACACTGCACCAGGAGTTAAGAACCATTTACCTGCTTTCCTATTCTTAGCCTCTGAACCTAGACCAAATGACAATCCATTATCACTGGGTCAAGAAGCAAATCTAAAACACTGTCTCACATTTCCCTCAAAAAATAGCACTGCCTTATGATACAGGTTATGCATTCTCAATGTTACCCATCTCAACACAGAAAACAACAGGATGCATGTACCCTCTAACGCGCTATGAGGACCACAGGGATGCTGCATCCTAAGACAGTCCCAAAGACACAAAGGATAAGGCAGCAAAGCCCCCAGGGTTTACAGAAGCCACCAAGCAAAGAAAGCACTTTTAAAACAGCTTCAATACTTCTATTTTTTCCCCCCTCCAGAAGTTGTGCAGACCATTACTGAGGTCAGCAGTGACCAAAGAATAATTAACCACCTGTGCTGCTGCAAAACCTGGGCCTGGCAGCACAGCAAGGAGGACGGATGATGCACGCTTCCAGCACTAACCTACTGGGAGCCCCAGATTCAAGATCTATTTAACGAGGGCCTGCTGGTGGCACCCTGAGCTGAGCGAGCTTCTGTGCAGCACTGGTTCTCTCCTGGGGCCATCAGCAGCACCATCCCTCACAGCGTCAACCAGATAAATGCGCTGCACACTGAAGAAATTCAATACTGTGTCAACAGGGAGTAGCAGCTGCAAGGATGGATGCTGGAACAAGTCAGGAGGTGATGTTTCATGAAGCTGCCTTTCATCCTGAAGGCCAGAATTCAAAAGAGGACTGGAGCCGCAGTTCTCAGCATTTATTCCTTTTAACCTTTATTATTATGCACACACTGAGTCATCCCCAGACTGGCTCCTCAGCGTGTAAGGCTTGCAGCAGAAATGACTTTGTCCCAAAGGCGTAGAGAGGTACAGAAGGAGAAAGTTCATCACAAGCTGCATTTCTACTCTAAAACAAGTATGCACAGTCCTTGGGTGCTGGAAAGTGAATTCAGCACTGGATTTGCAGCACTGTAGCAAGTGTCACAGGAGGTGGTCCTTACACCGTAACCCACAGACACTGAGCTCCACCAAGGCTTCCACATGCTTGCATTTCTCACAGCCCTGCAGCAGTTATTTCCAAGCCAGGAGCTCACCAGGTACTGTCCTCGCATCTTGAATACTTACAGGCAGTTCTCATGCAGTAACTGTACAAATGAACAGCTTTTCAGGGAATAAACTACCTTATCTGACTTTCTGGCCTAAAAGATGCTATTTACCCCCAGTTCAAGGGGCTTATCCATGCAAACACCCTGCTCGTTCGTCCATGCCATCAGACACTAATAAGCAGCTACAAAGATATACTTTCTGTTCCAAGTTGTCACCAGAAAAAGGTTATCGAGAGCACAGCAGGTTTTTGTCTAGGTGCTCTGCAATGTGCTTTACTGGAACAGCTGAATTCTTACACAAAAGAGGACTCAGCAGCTGCAGACTGCAGCTTCAGGCTGGATACAGCAGCAGTTCTGAATGGTACACAGCCCTGAGACCACCACAAATAAATTGGTGGGAGGTATTTCTACACCCTGAACGCAGCCCAGCAGGCTGACAGTCACACTCACTGCTCCCTGCTCATCTCTGCATGCCCAGGGCCAGCAAGCAGCAGGGCTCCCAGCAGAGCCCTTGTGCATTCAGCTACGCTGCCTTCATGTCACCTAAGGACACAACCTTATGCTGCAGAAATCTCCAGGCAGGGAATAAATCAACTTCCCAGATGCTTTTGCTTCCACAGGTGAATACAGAGCATCTGCTGGGGTGTCTGGCAGGGAGATCCCAGCAGCAGGGCACACCCTGCTCCTGTGCAGGAGTCCCAGCCATTGGGGCACAGTCACTGATGTATTTGCCCCCAGCACCAGTGGTAGCAGAGAAGGGCACACCAGAGAAACAAGCACCTCGTTCTGCTTCTATCACATGGCACAGCTAACAAGACAAACAAAGCAACAAGCGGATCAGAGTGAGCTCTCCTCCAGCGCTCAAGCAGGGGACTTCTGCTGTTCGGTGCTTCCCTGCTCTTAAAGGGTATTTTATACAATCTAAGAATTAGAAGTAATATTTCCTCAACTCTCTGTGAAAATCACTGAGGCTATTTTGCATGATGCAGAATGACCCACCATCAATTCAAATGGTTGCCTGGGGGGAAAAAAAAAAAAAGGAAAATAAAAGGAAAATAAAATCTTGGGGGTATTCTAACTACTTAACAATTTTTTGACAATCAGGGCTCAGTCTTAGCTTTTCCATTGACTGTCACAAAGGAAAGCTTACAATTCACTCTTTCACGGGCAACAGTTAGGCCCTGCATAACCCACCTCCTGCTGGGCCATTTTGCTGTACAGCAGGGCTTTCACTACTGTGACTTCCCACGCTATATCTACCACAATCCTTGCAATGCCTTTTCCACCAGACAACTTAATTTCAACAACCTCCACTGCAGTCTATCTTAGAAGCTACTTCTTTGTAATCATGAAGAAACAGAAGCTGGGCAAAGGAGACAGCACCACAGTTCACGGAATCCCAGAACCATAGGGGTTGAAAGGGACCTTTGAAGCAAGTCCAGTCCAACCCCTCCAAAGCAGTTCCCTACAGCAGTGGCACAAGAAAGTAAGGCTGAGCATCTCCAGAGAAGGAGGCTCCACCACCTCTCAGGGCAGCTGGTTTCAATACTCTATAACCCTTAAAGAATTTCTTTCTTGTGTTCATATGGAACTTCCTGTTCCAGTTTGTGCTCATTGCTCCTTGATCTGTCACTGGGCACCACTGAAAAGAGCCCAGCCCCAGCCATTTGACTCCCACCCTTTAGATACTGATAAGTACCAGTAAGATTTTCCTCCATCTTCTCCAGACTGAGCACTGCCAGGTCTCTCAGCCATTCCTCAGAAGAGAGATAGATGCTCCAGCCCCCCAGACACGCAAATACTTCCATACGGACCAGAAACTTGGTATTTCTATTAATTCAGATATTAGAACTTTAGAAATCAATAGTATTTCTTTCAAGAACTACACATGAGATAACAAATTTCCAAGACAGAATCTTCCACAGCAACTTTCAGTCTTTTTCATAATATACATTACTAGCTTACATGGTCAGAGATAGAAACTCCCTGATTGTACTTTTTTTCCCTGTCCCCACAATACCATGCACACCAGCCAGCAGCCACCAACAGACTCAAAAGAACATGACTGCATTCAAATTAATGCTCAGTCACACCCAGGTTGGACTATTCCATATGCACATCGTCCTCCACACTGATTATATCAGTATTTGTTCTCACTCACCACAGCTGTCAGTAGAATACCAACAATTACCAACACGTACCACAGCAGTTGCCAGCCATAGATCTGAAGGAAAAAGTATCTTGTATAACTGCAGCCTATGGTGAGTAAGATTTTTGTTTGTGATGCCTAAGCAAAAAGAGTCCTGTATAAAGCTTATTTTCTATCACTCTGAATAACATTCTAACAGAAGGCGCAAACCTCAATCTGTTTCAATTAACACTTACAGGGCTTTATACTGAGTGCAATATATTTGGAATTATTATCCTCAAAAAAGCTCGTCAGCAAGAAAGCACTACTGATCTTATGGAAAGAAAGACGACACATCCCTAAGGATTACTGCAAGCAAATCTAATAACATCAAATATATGTACAATGAAGAAAAAACTATAGGGTCAGAGCAAGCCATGTGAAATTGCTATATTTGTCTAAGCTCAAAGAAATATTACAGACAGAATCAGAAAGCAAATCAACAAGTTATTTCTACAGTTATCAGTTCTTGTTATGCAAATTAGCATATCTTTGAAGTTATCCACCAGCCCATCTTTTAGTGTTACTTATTGTTCCGATTTCTAGGAATCTGGGGAGATTTTGTGAATAATACAAGACTTAATAGACTAATGCTTCCTTGATCTTCACACCATTCTTTAATAAAATAGCATTTAATATAGCAGACATTTGTGTTCACTGAAATGGAAACATGTTCATCAAAACCAGTCATAGGATTTGTTGGGGGCTTTGGGTAGAGGTTGCTTTCTCAAGTAGAAGATATACACTGACCAGGCTTGGCTGAGACAAAAATGTTATGTGAAGTCAAGTCAGTACCACTTCGCATCATGCTTAGCAGAGTTGACATGGCAATTTAAGTAAACATAAGGCTGTACTTGGGCCCTGTCCCTGTCACCTGGAGAGGGCAGGAGGATTTGCAATTCCAATACATTCCCAGCCACTTTAAGCGCCATATGCTCCATCTGTCCAAGAAAGCATGATACAACCATAGAGCTTTTCTTGTTACATTTGCTCAGGTTCATTACAAATACCTGCACTGGGGCTCAGAGTTCAGACTCAACACACCAGCAGCTATCAGAACCCTTCAGAACATCCCTGAAGTTACACAGGCACCATCCCCACAAGACATACAAGGAACCACTAAATTAGAGATCTCAGCAGAGAGATGCTAACAGAGGTCAAGGGAAAAAAGAAAAATCAGACTCCAGTTATTCAACTATATGAAAGTCATCCTAAAGCAGGAGGTAGTAGTTACAAGTATCAGCAGGCTATCTGGCTATCTTCACTCTCAGCTTTGTCACTTCTTTTGGTCAGAAAACAAATGCTTTGTACTGTTCCTGGTAGCAAAGGAACACTCCAGTTGTGAGCAAGAGTCTTCTACAATGATGGTCACAGGTCATAGTACTTGAATTGTTATATTAACAAGCTTAGACATGAACTCAAAATACACTTTTGAGACCAGAGTGAGAAGCACAAGTCATTAAAGAAGCCCATTGTTGCTACGTTCACTTACACAAGCTGTCCTGGAGACTCAGGGACAATTTCAGAAGCGAAAGCTTCTCCCAGGTGCAAGATGTGCAGTGTTAAGGATAACTCAAACAACGGCACAACCTCACTGCACACAAACTCTGCAAACAAATACCTGTTGAGCCACTCCCAGAATGCAGGTACCCCAAAGCAGCCGGTATAAGCAAGCAGCTTTTGTGCCACTGCTGCTGTCACCAGTTCAGAGTGAAGTCACTCAGTGCAGACGCAGATAAGCACTGGCACAACATCAAGACACTTGAGCATACTTATTACAAGAGATAGTACCTGAGCACTAGAAGACCAATTTCAGAGGCTTGTCTGCCCACCTTCAGGCCTAGCTGTACTCCAACCAAATAACAGAGAACTCAAAACACATACTAAGAAAGAATTTCTTGCTGGCACTCCGCTGCTGTTGGTCACGCACTTACTCACACCCAAACCTCCAAAGGTCGAAGCCATTCTGAAAGCGTTTTATATTTGCATGCTGCCTTTTGCCTGAGGGTCTTACATGGAGGTGAACCTGGCAATCATGAAGCTTGTCAGTGTCCTCATGGAACAAGTCATCCATCACAACCAAGGAACACAGCAGCAAAGCTATGAAGCTAAGTGTAACATGCCTACCAGTTTCCTGACCAGGCCTCAAAGGCTTGTCCTGAGTACTGTTTACAGATTAAATGGATATTGAAAGATCACAATTACGCCATTCTGTGAAAGCTTATTTTCACTAACATTGCAGAAGTGTCTAGAGGTGTGAACCAGGAGTACACACTCCTCCTGCTGGAGGTCACAAAATAACAGACAGTTCTTACCAGGAAAGCACTCTGTTCTGATAGTAAGGATAGAAAAGAGAGAAAAAGAAACAGAAACAAGGGGAAGAAATCGCCCAAGGTCACTTGGATGCTTGCACTAATGAAAAGCTTACAACTAGATCTAATTTCCAGTTCCGTGGTAGTCTGTAAGCTGTAGCGTTGCATTCTGCTGAGCACGCTACTGCCACTCCTTAGAGTTCCTGAGGATTAGCAGTGCTGTTCCCAGGCATTCTGAATACCTCAAACACTGAAAAGCCTTTAAGAAACCTTGAGGAAGCCCCACACACCAAGCCTTTGACAGAAAGGCCCCACACTGGTGTATTTTAATCAATGGAACGTACAGCCCACCGTTCTGTCACAGCTCCCAATGCCAACTCAGTATATGCACACGTGTGCATGGAAATCAGCTGCAGCACACAACATACTGCCTTGGTCCAAGCAGACGATCTCACCCTGCTTGAGTAACCACATTACGTAACCTCCATGGCTGCACCTCAGTACTACAGGTAGAGGCTGATGCTGTATATTCCAGTTACTAATAGGGCCGTTCTTACAAGCCTGCTGGATGCGAATTAGGATGACTACAGCTTCAGCATGCAGATCCAGGAGTTTGTCTCAAACTGTGTGGTGTGTGGCGTGTGGCAAGAAAACCTGTGATGTATCAGCAAGTGCCAGAACCAGTAATTGAGTTTTCATATTCTGAACTAACCCTGCCTGAGGATTTTAATATGCTGCAATTACACAACCCTCCCTCTTCTCCCCAGAACCCAGGGACTTGACACGATTTAAATCAAGTTAAAGGAAACACTCTGCCCAGTATGACCCCAAGCCCCACATAAACTGATAGGGATCATAATTTAGAACTTGCCACATACAGGCCCAGTGAGTCACAAGATTCCCCCCGCTCATAGCCACTGCCAGAGCATGAGGTACTATTTCATCTACCAGCACAGCACTGAGCCTCAAATCAGTGTTATGTCACCAGTTGCTACCACCTACAGTAACATTCTGTTTCGCTATAAGGAAGTAAAAGGAACAAAAGGTGGGCAGTACATCAGAAGGAAATATGCAAATCCACATGCTGCATATGCAAATTCAGGCAGAGGTTTTCCTGCAACAAAGCCCTGATGTCAGACAAAGGCTGACTAATAGAAAAGCCTTATCCGGTGGAATCCAAAGGAATTCTGGCATTAACATCAAGGGCAGCACAGTTCTGCCTGAAAAGCAAGGTGTCAGGAGAAAGGAAGCACATTCTACAGAGTGCTCCAGCACGAGAGCACTTCTCTTTCACCAGAAATACCAGTCTTGGCTTTTCACTGAGCATCTCCCCAGTTAGAAATGACCACAAGGAGTCTGGCTTCCCAGGACAACTGTTTGAGCTGCTTGTTTTAGGACTGTTCCAAAATCGGGTTTGGTTTGTTGGAGTGTTTGTTTCTGAAGTGGATTAAGGAAATATTAATATCCTACCTTGAGCTGTAGTGCAACTTATGCCAATAATGCCAAGATATACGCATGTCTTAACTGCAAGTCACAAAGTTATAAAGAATGGCTGTCTACTGGCAATTTATGTTTATTCCATGGGATTACCTTCTTGGCACTGAATGCATCTGTGGATCAAAGTTGTACTTCACTATCAGCTTTAAAGGAGCTCAGGTTTGTCTGCTCTGACAAGTAGCACAGTACCATGTGGAGGTAGGAGGCAGACCTACAGAGTAACACAATTGGTGCTGAAGGGACAATATTTGCATTACACACATTTGAGAGATCCACTTTCAGGCAAAATCCAGTTAGCCCCACAGACCAAAGTATCCTGGAGTATATTGAATGCAATTCTAGACAATATTTGTAGTTCAGTTTCATCATCCAAAGTGAACCCATGTTATACACTCCAAGGTACCTTCCATGAGGTAAACAAACGTACTTAATCTAGGCTGAAATGTGGATGTAGAAACCCTTGGAGCATTATTTTTCCCCGTTGCAAACTCTTCATAAAAATGCAGCCTGCTTGGACTTGGAATGCCAATTCCTGTAAGAAGCAGGAAAAGTGCAGAGCTCAGTGGATTTCTGGACCTGCAGGTTCCCTGGGAGGCAGAGGCTTTGACTTTCAGCACGTTCCTTCCAAGTGACAGAAGCTCTAAGATCAGCTAGCAGGCAGTCAAAGGGAATGTGCAAGAAGAGAGACCTGACTAGGTTTGGTTGTAGGAGGTGCTGGTGATTCACAAACACAGAACAAATTCGCCAACACAAATAGGATGTAGTTAATGTTTCTGGATTTTGATATATTTTTCAGCAATACAGTTACTTTGGCAATATCTCCACAAAGCAAAAAGGCTGTCCTACGTGATGCTGAAGAATGGAAGGGCCTCAAGCTATAGCTAAACTTCAGTCCAATAAGGAAAACTGAACACATTCTTCCTGTGGGGAACTGGACCACTGTACCTCCTAAGCTTGACTATAATCCAGATTAATCTTCCCAGAGGGAAACTTTTCCTCTTTATTGCTCTTTGCTCTGAAGCATTTCTCCTGAGAGCTGCTCAGCGCAAAGCTTTAAGTCAGCTTTCAATTTAAAGGGCTCCCAGCAACAGAACCTGGCGCAGGCAGACCTCGTGCAGGGCAAAGCCACTCCAGTTAAACCACTGGCAATTAGTGGCACGGAAAGAGGACAGCCTCTGTGTAGTGTTAAAAGCCTGTGGGTCCTTCCACACTCCCCATTTTGAGCCACATGCAGTGCATCTGCTTCAGGGACCCCTGACCAGCCTACATTTAGACAGCAAGATTGGGCCCAATGCATTTATTCTTTCACTTCTATGTATTTCTATAGAGGTACATAAAACAATGAAAAATCTCTCCTGCTAGCAGATTTAATTAAGAGTTTTACATTAATAAAACCTCAGGTTTCTACTGATGTAAGTAGCATTTCCTAACATGCATCTGAACAAAAGAGTTCAGAAACAATGGAAATTAATATTTGAAGTTAAGAAGTCTTGCTAGCCATTTAGTTATTTCCCACAGCACACTGTAAAATCTTTTTATAAGTTAGGAAACACTGCTTTTTATGCCCAACTTGTACAGTGACAGTTGAACTGATTTTAGAGGATTTCAGAGACCAGCTAAGCCAGCAGCAGCTGCCTTTGTATGTAATCAAATGAATGCAACTTTGCCATAAAGGAAAACAGCCCGCACCTCACATTAATGGAGATAGATGTGGCAGTCTGAGCACCTTTAACAACCACCTGGACTCTGGCAAAACCCACTGCACTGTTCCCAGCTTTTCCCTCCAACACACTTTCCTCAGAGATCTCGTTAGCATATGCCTGTTTCCAATACTGGTTTGCATTTATTTTATAGAAATGTTACTGATCAGAAGAGCAAAAAATTGGACTCTGCTGGAACTAAGCTCACTCACCCAAAATATGAGACGCCAAGTTGAAGATCGAGCCCAGATCAGGCTGGCCAACAGCTGAACCTACAGTATGCCTTTGGGGGTTCAACCATTCTGCATTTCTCTGATTGACAACTGGGTTATTGTTATTTCCAGCTCTACCCCAGAGCCTTCCCATACTCCAGAAAACCCTCCGAGTTTAGATTTGATTAGAAGTGGCAGGCTGCCACAAAGCAAACAATGAGAAATCCTTCTGTTAAAAGGTTCTGTAAAAGCTTTGCTCTGACATCTGTGTGGGCAAACCCTCCTGCCTATGGCTAGCTCCATTGGAGCCCATAAGCATTAACAGAAACACGAGTACAGGATCAAGTCACAAGATTCCCATCTGGAAGGTCCTTGAGCACCACGACCAGCTGTGCTCTCTTCTTCCAAGAGACTCTCTTCAGTCTTTTACAGTGAGGGTGTTGAGGCACTGGAATAGGTTACCTAGGGATGTAGTTGATGCCCCATCCCTGGAGACTTTCAAGGCAGGGTTGGACCAGACCCTGGGCAACCTGATCTAGCTGTGGTGCCCCTGTTCATTGCAAGGAGTTGGACAGGACGGCCTTTAAAGACCCCTTCCAACTCTAAGGATTCTGTGATAACCTGCTGTAAGGAATCACCTTTTCTTTTACCAGCCCTCAGGCTGTCAATCACCACCTTCAGCGCAGCGCTGTGTCTTCCAGCGCTCCCATCAGAGGGCTGTATCAGGGCCTCCCCTACCGTGGGCAAGAACAGCACAGGCATATTATGGCCCTGCCCTCATGCCAGGAACAGCCCTTACTAAGATCTTAATCTGTGGAGTGGCCTCCAGCTGAAGCTTGCTCCTTGCTTCATATTTATCTCCTTGATGTATTTATAAGCAAACGTTTCCCCTTTTGGCCTTTGTTATACTACACTAAGCAAGCCAGCCAACCTCTTCCAATCTCCTCTCTTAAAATAAGCTCTCTATTCTCCTTACCACACTAGCAGGCTTCCTTTGCACCAGTTTATTTTCCTCAGACACAGGTCATCAGAACTGCACACACTGGTTCAGAAGAGATCAATTCGGGTCCTTGTTAAGCAGCATCCCTGGTCCCAGCTGGGAGCAGCCCTTACTGAAACACTGAACTCATTCTCTCTCTGCTTCCCACCAGTCCCCTTGCAGGAGCCCCACTCCCCACCTTCTTCCCCCTCCTGTCCCCCCCAACATTCTTTCACAAGAATCTTCCCTTTGATTTCTCATGAGAATTCATTCTCTCCTCCAACTGCACCCGATGCTGTTTGTCTGTTTAAATTTTAACCGGAGTGCTGAAGAAGCACTTTAATGTATATAGCAGAAAGCACTCTGCGGGGTTTACTTCTGGCACCAGACAATCAGAGCACACTGAACTCAAGTCCTATTTACACGTCATTCTGTTAGCTGAAAGATGTCATGGGTGGTGATGGATGCACTTGCCTGGAAGGCCTTTATAATAAGCAGTGCCTGTTATGCTGGAAATCAGGCACAGGAGCATAAATTAACCTGTCGTGTTGCAATATATTCAACATACCTACAATAATATATACTTGCTAAGTTTGCTTTTTTATCTGTAACCTTCACATAGCACGAAATTCAGCTCCACGGTATGTCGGATGCTCCAAAATCTGGGTGATTTCCCCCGCACTTTCATTTTTCAAAACAATAACAAAGCATCAGTGCCCTTCACATCAAGTGTTCAAATCAAGAATCAGGACCTCAGATTATACAGTCAAGACAGTAAAAACTGCATATATTGTTCAATGAATTGCTGGGTTCTGCAATTACAGACTTCTGCCACAACAGAAGCCTTCAAGCTGACCCACTAGGCTTCAGCCACCCCATTAAAAACATGACTCAAACAATACAAGTCTGGGATGAAAATCCTTAATCAAAAATTTGGGATGTGCTGAAAAACATGCAGAGCTATTTTACGCTTCTCATGAATAACATTTGGCAACAGTGTATGGCATCCTAACACATGGAGAAAAAACACAGCTTGCAATCCACAGCACATATTTACAAGTCTAATTCACTTTTCTTGTGTGTGTGTGTGTGTGGCAAGACGCAAGGTCGCTGTGGGAATTTTGTTATGAATGAGGAAAAAAGGCTTTTGAATCTTGAATCAAGTGCTGTTTCATTGAAGGAGACTGCTCTTTTCAGGTACCGAGTCCGAGATTGAAAGCACATTTTTTCCCACTGCAGCAAAGAGCCAGAATCAAATGTTGACTTAAATTAATGCAGCAGAACAGTCAGGAACGCTGCACTAGTTAAACACTGACATCTACAGTCGTATCTTGGGAAAAAGAGTGGAGCGGGATCCGCCACCAGCACCCTCTGCAAAGCACTGCCCCTTCCTCACACCCAGTAGGCAAAACCCACTGTGCAAACTAAGGATTCCACCGTGACATCAGACTGGCCAGAATTACCACTCATGATTAACCATGAAAGAATATAACCTGCAGAACTCCACTGCTATCCAAAAGTAAGAAAAAAAATACACGACTCGGCGCCAGGCCCATGAGTTGATACTTTCAGTGCCAGCTGAGCATCCATAATTTCAACTGAAGCTCACTCTGTGCTGGCACTCTTACAAGAAGAAACACCTTGCAGTTTCTGCTGTTCCCAATGGGTAGTAGAATTTTATTGTACTATTAATTAGACCAGTAATTATAATGGAAAGGAAAAAAAGTTAATTTGATGACTTGCACAGTAACTAAGCCACAAAGTGCCAACAAACAACTGGATGACAGCTGTACATTTAATAAGAACTCATACCACAAAAAGAAAGAAGGAAAGAAATCACATTCACAGCCAGAGTGCATATTTAAATTAGGTTATGATTAACACTATCCTGGACTTGAATTTCCCATAGGTAAGACTAGAGGTCCAGATCTGCACAAATCCTTCCAAGCCACTCATCTTCTGTTCTGACCACTACAGAACAACCTCTCAAATTAAAATATATGTATATACATACACATACATCCAGGATATCTGCATGCATAGATACATATATCTAATTATCACCAGGAAAAATAAAGCTCTAGGGACAAAGCAGCAGCTTGTGCCAACTTCTCTAGGTGCAGCTGATGCAAAACCTTCACACTGGATCCTGCTCCTCCAGCACACTTCCAGAAGGCTCCTGCATCTCAGATTCACCCCAGCTGAACTCTCTCAATGACACCATACTGCTGCTCACCCCTGGTTTGCTAACAGCCAAGCCTTCTCTTCATTCATATAAGATAAGATTGATTCTGTTAATAAATACCCACGCACACTGACAGGATCAGCCACATTAATTTTAAGCAGTCAGAGATGCTTAAGAGTTATGCGCTCAGCAATACTGCCCCAAAAAGAAAAGTCAGCACATGCAGCATGAGACTCCAGCCACAGGCAGAGGGATGCACTCAACGAACAACAGTCACTAACAGAAGGAGAAACAAATATCACACCATACAATAGAGTATTCCCTGTCTGAAAATAACAAAGCAGTAATTCTGATGTGGAACCCTGACAGCATAGGAGAGATCATGGGACAAGCTCTTACCAGGAGCAGCTTAAGATTTTACATTCTGCTGAATGAAAGGTGTTCTTCTATTCTCAGGTAATATTCATCTCATTAGGAAAGACTGTTAGAAACCTTTCTCTCAGAACTTCAGCTTCACTGTGCTCCCTCCTGTCTGCTAATGGGTGGTCACTGCCTTAGTTTTCTCTCCGTAGAAGTGGTAGGCTGGATTTGCCAGACTAAGACATCCAGGAAATGTCTTCCAGCTTCCCTTCATGCCAGTGTCCCAAGCTGCTCTACAATATACCTGTTGCACTAGATAAAATTATTATAATTGATTAGACACAGGATGACTGCTACTCTCGTGGCAATTTGCACCCTTTTTTAGCAGAGGAAGCCCCAGTCAAGCAAGCACCAAAACCATCTAGGTGATTCTGTCTGGTGCAAGCTCTTTCCTTCCTCAGAGGTGCTTATCCTTGCAACCTCTGGCAGGGTTTGCTATAATTTATCCAGTTACCCTTTCATTATCTGATGATAGAACTGCATTCACAAATAACTTGCCTGAAAGCTGTCTTCTGAGTTCAGCAACTGTACATTCATGGTTTATGCTTAAAACCAAAGGTCTTCACAGATGTCATGCAAGATGATGATACCCTTTCTATTCATATATTTTGGGTCCCGCATTACACCAGCTGTACACAAGTGCCATCTTAAACACTGCTCTGGGATTGCTCCTTTCTTCTGTTACCGATGTATATTATTATATATATTGTATATAATAAATAGCATTTTATCACTAAAGGAAAAAAAAAAAAAGGAAAAAGCTGAGATGGATGGCACGTAGGATAAGATACCTGGGATACTTCCAGAATACAGGTTATTTGCATCAGCCCTGGATAGGACACATTGGTAACAGGGGAAGAGGCACACCAGGCCCTCTGAGATCAGAAAGGAACAGACCAGGCTGTTTATGCCATACTTTAGAATTAATTCAGAACAAGAACACAGAGTAGAGCCCAAGTTTCAGCTTGCTTCCAGTCTTCGTCTCAATAAAAAATCGTTTTCCCTCATGCTTTACTTAGAATACTGCAGACTGGAAAGATGAAAAAGGGGAACTGAATTGGGAAACAGAGCCTCTAATTTCCTTGCAACTCACTGAGCAACTCCTGTGCCAGCCCTGACACCCCGCACACACAAACCCTCTCCCAATGAAACACACCCATAGAGGAGAAGTCACTTATGCAAACACCTTAAGGATCTACAGCTCCTCAGCCTCCCGGTTCTTCCGCCCTCAAAGGAGATGCAGCAGGTCTGTTTCCACATATAAAATGCAAAGGTAAAGGATGATGCAAATTGCTGCCTGTAAAATCCAATTATGGCAGCACTGAAGAGCTTTTATGCAAGTCTTCTGGCTTGCAAGGAAATCAGATGAGTGCTTTTAAGCTACCAGTTACAGAGTACTTGGGTTGAAAAACAACTGTTTTGTTTATGCATTTAAATTTTAATGTTTGGAACATTCATTCTTCAAAGTCTTGTGCTGAGTTCAGTTTATTAAAGTAGTACTGCAACTTGCTTAGAAGAGTAGTTGAAAAACACATTTATTTTTTCTTTTCAGCTGTATTACTACCAAACTGCACCCTGTCACAGAGAAAGCTATTTTTCAGAGTTTCTCCTTGAAAACAAAGATTGGCAATTAAGGCCAGCAGAAAGGAGCACCATCACATGATGAAAGAAGGGAAGAGTCTTAATAGCATGTCCCCAGACCAGCTCTTTCATCTAATCATAACGTCCAGAGAAAAGGAACGTGCATCTCCCTGTTTCTATAGGGCTATAATTTACTGAGGGGTGGGATGAGAGGGGGGTGACAAATTCACACCTTTGATCCTAATTATATAATGCTGTATTACTCTTCAGAGAAAGTATATAGAAAAAGTTTCAAGGAACCATTACAGAGCTTGAATCAGCTCATAGCTAGCAATCCCAAACCTGTTATTACATCTCCCCTCCCATGTTCTTCCCAACAACACTCCAAGTCAGCCATGAAAACACTTGTTCCCACTAATGAAAATAAGGAGGAAAAGAAAAAGATAGGATGCACTGTTTTACCCTGCAGAAAAATGTGGATCCTGTCCCTCATCCACTGCCGGGAAAACAACAGGAAAATAGCATTTGGGCTTCCATTGATTAAAGAAGTTCCTGGTAGATTTTAAAGGATAAAAAGCCTCAAGCTCCCTATACTTTAGTACAACTCGTGTTTAATTATCTTTCAATTAGTTGCCAAAAATCAAGGGCTTTCAAGAAGGTCAGTATTCACACAAATTAACATCAGATTGCAGGAGATTTTCCAAACCAAGTTCTCCCAGCATTTTCATAAACTGTAATTGTCTTAATCAACTCTAAAAGCTAAAAAAATCACGCTAGATAGAGGACTATTATTAAATATTATTTTACTACATTATATTGAAGGCCTTAGTATTAAGAGGAAAAAAAAAAATCTCAGGCTGCTTTGCCCGTCTCCCTCAGGTCTGCCACCCACACTTGTCTATTTGAGCAGGATTGAGATTGGGGCATAGGTTTAATTGATTTTGAGTTTTCCCTCTCTATTTTTTTCACCCCCCATCTCTGTTAACTGATTTTTTCTTTTTAATCCCTTCTCACCAAGGGTCCTTCCCTGCCCTGGAATTTTTCAGAGCCCAGCACTGGGCATCTTCAGCAGCACTTAAGGTACTCAGTGAGCAGGAAACATACATCTCCTTGCACAGATGAAACAAATGAGGTTTACTGAGGAAGATCTGCTAGCAGTCTTTTGCATTTCATTTGCAGGACTTGTATCACTGAGCCTCTCAGCACATGAAGAATGAACCAGCTGCTCAGTCTCAAATGGAACAGGAGCAACGATGCCCAGCCCTAACAGTGCAGCAATGTAGAAGCTGTGCCTGTACCCTAGAGTCCTATTGTCTGAACAGAGAAATATCAGAAGAAGCAGAAGGGAGGGGAAAAAGCAGCACAGCATTAAAACAGGTTTCTAAAATAGCATTTTATCACTAAAGGATAAAAAAAAGGAAAAAGCTGAGATGGATGGCACGTAGGATGAGATACCTGGGATACTTCCAGAATACAGGTTATCTGCATCATCTCTGGATAGGACACATTGGTAGCAGATGTGGCAAAAACTATCACCGCCTCTGTATTAACACACCATCACGATCTGTCAGTAGATGGATAGTACTTCCATTAAGACTTGACAAGATATTTTACATCCCACTGGTATTCTAAAGCGTTTATTGGGTACAGAGCTCAACAGTCACAGGGAAAAAAAAAATCCAGCTTCTGCTGCAGACTGTGGAATACTTCTTTATCATTATTTTAAGGCCAAACATACAGATTTCTGTTCTTCTGGAACTCTGGTTGTTATAAACCCAGATTTCCAGGGTTCTGAAACAGCCGAGTCTGCTGTTCTCCCAGCATCCAGCCAGAGGCTGGCTGGGCAGCTAGGCACACCACCATCCCAAGGCCTGCTCCCAGTCAGCACAAGGGCTGAAGGTAAATTGCACCCCTTCCCAAAAAGCAACGCTCATCACCATCATTTTGCTGACATAAGTCAGAAATTGCCTAGAAATCATAGGCTTTTTAATACCCAGTGCCATAAAAAGCCCATTTTTAATGCATTCACATGTATCATTAATAATTTTTCTGTCTCAATTAAAGGTTTAGTTACAGTAGGCTGATGTCATGATAATGGAAACTTACCTGCTAGTTCTTATATGTATTTAAGAGACAGTGGCAGGCACATTTGGGAGTAATGCTCCCTATTACTACTGTCATCTCGGCTACAAATAACCAAAAGACATCTTTCAGGCTGCATCAATTTTTAGATTTCTTAATTTACTAAACGTGTAAGAGAATAATCCTGGAACACAGAACACATCTTTCCATGGTCAACTCACCAGCCTTCCTCACCACCTCAGAACCCATTTTGCTCCAGTTCGTATTCCTCACTGATGATCTTGCTATATACCAGAGGTTTCCCTCCACCTCATCTGCTGAAGTTGACTGGCACCTTCTTTGGTTTCTCCTCACACTAGCATTTTACACAAAAACTCTATTCAGAACACATCTCATATTAAAGCAAAAACAACATCTTATTGTATATGCGTATCAAATCCAATTAAACATCATACAATAATACTTCACAGAGATTATTTTAAGTCTGTGACTTTGAAATGTGTTAGGAGGAAACAGACATGCATTCCTAAATTTACCAAGTGTTCTTGGAATATGTAATGATTAAGACATACATACCAATACTCATTTGAAAGATGAAGTCTCCACCCCTTACATACAAGTACGTCATTTAATTCACTAAGGGCAATACAGAAATTCCTTAGAATATATCTACACACTCCCTTCAGTACAGAGGACAGACCACATCAAAAACCCAGGCTGAGCAACAACTGAATGCCACAGTTCATAAGCTAGAAGTCAGACAGAAGCGCAAGGACTGCTAACTCTTCCCTCAAGCCCCATCTACTACTACGTAATTAGCTCATATTCGAGGTTTGGCATGAAATGCCTAATCCTGCTGGCCACTACCAGGAAGGCAGAACAGCAGAAGCATGACATATTTCAAAGGTTATTCATGTGTTTGTGCTTCTTCTTAGCTTTTGAGCCACAATCAGATTATGTTATGAGCTAGGGTCACAGAAACATTAGGGTTGGAAAAGACCTCTAAGATCATCTAGTCCAACCATTCACATACCACCAATATACCCATTAACCATGCTCCTTAGTGCCCCCTCTCCACAGATCTGGAACAATTCCAGCAATGGTGACTCTACCACCTCCCCCATGCAGCCCATTCCAGCATCTGACCACTCCTTCAGAGAATAAATTTTTCCTAATATCCAACCTGAACCTCGCCTGGTGCAACTTAAAGCCAGTTCCTCTAGTCCTATCACATCACATGGGAGCAGAGGCCAACCATCACCTCACTGCAGTCTCCTTACAGGCAGTTGTAGAGAACAATAAGGTCTCCAGTGAGCTTCCTCTTCTTCAGACTGAACAATCCCAGTTCCCACAGCACTCCCTATAAGATTTGTCCTTCAGACACCTCACAGCTCCATCACACTTCTCTGGACATGCTCCAGGATTTCACTGATCTTGCAGTGAGAGGCGCAAAACTGAACACAGTACTCAAGATGCAGCCTCGCCTGAGCTGAGTACAGAGTGACAATCACCTCCCCATTCCAACTGGCTGCACTATTGGTGACACAGGCCAGGATGCCATTGGCCTTCTTGGCCACCCGGGCTCACTGCTGTGTCATGTTCAGCCAAGCATCAAACACCACCCTCAGGACCTTTTCTTCTACAATGGCCTTCCAGCCACTCTGCCCCAGGCCTGTAGCATTGCCTGGGGTTGTTGTGACCAAAGAGCAGGACTCAGCACTTGGTCTCGTTGAAGCTCATCCCACTGGCTTCAGCCCAGCAGCCAGCCTGTCCAGATCCCTCTGTAGGGCCTCGCTGCCCCCAGGCAGATCGACACTTCCAGCCAACTTGGTGTCATCTGCAAGCTTACTGAGGGTGCACTCAACACCCTCATCCAGATCATCAATAAAGATATCAAACTTAAGCTGTATCATTAACTGTATCATTCAAAAATCTACACAATGCTATAGCCACTTCAGTGTCTAATACTCCTTTACCAAACCAGTAAAAATGTTTGGCAGCAGGGAGGTGCTGTTCAAAGTGTCTATGTTGCACAGTGTATATCAATTTCTGTGATAAATCCACTGTATGCTCTCTCATCATTCTCAGACCTTTAATAAATACATTTGTTAGACATATACTGAACAAATTACAACAATCAGGAGACAAAACCCAAGAGAACAAAGAGATAAGAAATCTACTTCCAGATCTCATATGATAACCAATAAGACATTAATCCCTCACTCTCCCCTGGCAGAAATATAGCTGCATTTAGATAATGGATTTATTTGATTTGTCAGATTTATTTATTTATTTTAAGAATAACAACTTGAAGTTCTACTGCTTTTAAAGAGTCATAGCAACAAACTTGACCAATGCCAGCTTCAGCATTTGGGCTGTGCTATCTCGAGGTTGGAATCATCTCTGAAAGTCTTTTTGTCCTTTATTATTCTTAATCTTAATACATAATATAAGTATTTTTAGATCCAAAGGCATTCCCAATTCCTTTATCACTCCTATAGCTCCAGTGCTAAGAAGGATGATAGGACCATAAGGAATTCCTTAAACAGAAGTGGGTCGTGGGCTTGGTTGCTTCAATGACTCAGACCTTGGAGTTTCCATTCAGAAGCATTCCCTCAGCAATGTAGTGTTGGGTTCCTTCTTTTTTTTTTTTTCCCCTCCTGACATTACATTGTATAATCCAGAGCTTCAAACATTCCTTTGCAAAGCAGATGTCCTACTTTACTCAAACTGCCCATCCACCCCCAGATGCTGCCCACAAGGAAAGCAGGAGCCTTGGGCTGTGCTGCCCCAGGATCTGCAGCTCAGCTGCCATCTCCTTATCATCAAGCTGGGACATCCTAGCATACAAGAGAAAGAGCAGAGCTGTATGGTGAATTGTCATTATTTGGACATCAGAGGTACTATTCCACAAAGCAAACCACAGACTGTACTCTGAAGAAAGCATGTAAAATAAATTCACTTTTTTGGCAAAGGAAGTGTTTCCAAAAAAAGAATCAAGCTTGTACGCTCTAAGGAACATATATGGTCAGCTTAAGGTTAAGAGGACACAAAATTAGAATGGCAGATATTGAAGAGCAGAGAGTAAGCTGTTATCTGAAGGCACCAACTCTTACCCCTCCCTACCCAAGTGAATGTACCTCACACCAGGACACTCCACTGGAACCCTCAGGCTCTGCAGCTCCTTCAGAAGAGCATCCCACCCCCCCCGCCTTGCACCCAGCCCACCCCAGCTGCTCCTTTCTTCTCACCCCCTTCTCCAGTAGGAAAGCAGCAGTCCTGCACTTTTCAGGTGTATATCATTTACCTGTGGCTGTGATCCATACTCTGAAGCAGTAAGAAGGGAAAGAAAAAAAAGATGCAGAAAACTCTGAAGGCACATTTAGAAGGATAAGAAAAACTGCTACCATAAATAATGTAGGATCCAGGGGAGTCAGCTTTAGAAACCACTACACTCTAAGCAAGTTTCCAGATGTACAAGGAGGCCAAGCAATTATGTTCAATTCTTGACTGATTTAATTGGTGTGCACAGCAAACCCACAAGACAAACTACAGGCAAAGTTATAATTGCCCTGATTACAAAGTGCTACAAGAAGCTTTCAACAAAATAATATGCAGCACTTCTTTATTTCTATCTGACACACTGAAGAACATCACGGACAATCCATTTTTAAAGCCTACTCTAAAGAAGCTATTATCAGAAGCAGAGAATAATAAAAACAGGAGGTGGGGGAAAAAAAGTGATGGAGTCACTACCTTGATGTATAACCCGTCTGCCTTAATGTCTCCACTTTGTTTTGTTTATGAACACTTAGCTTTAAAAAAAATGCCCTGCAGTTTAATGACAAAAATAGCAATTTATGATGTAATTCCTTGATGCCATAATGTAGCAAGTGAGGATCTTATTTGTTTCTTGAGAGAGAAAATGTTTTCTCTCACCAACTAGGCTCACAAAGCAGGGTTTGCAGCACAGTCATTACCCCACTGCTCGAGCTGAGCTTTCTCCACTATTGCTGGCATAAGTGTCAACTTAATCAATAGGCTGCACCGAACTGCCACAGCTTTCCCCACACCTATATTTTATCTGGCTCTCCAACAGCTAGAGAAGACAGGAGAGGAAGCTGCCTAAACAATATAATGCTAACACCACAGAAAGCATCCCCCCTCCTCAGCCTGCAAAGAGGCAGCTCTCTCCCAGCTGCCCCTCACACAGGTGTGCAAAGGGCAGGACAGCCATGATTTCACTCTGCCTTTGCTGGAAGCATGTGTGGTTAGGAGAGAACGTGATCCCTTGCAGCAGGGTGTTGGTACCCTCCAGCTCAAGAAATCTAACCACATGAATTGAGATGTGCATCTGTACTCCTTTACCAACATGTTTCCTGCTTGCCAAGTGCTAAGAACCAGCCTTCTCCCATCACTTCATGCCTTACTAACACAGCTAGCTGCTCCTCTCATCAGTAGCTTTTTCCAGAGATATCTGTACTGAACCTCAAGTTGTAACTGCTGAACGCACGGTCTGACCTATTTAATCTCTCTTCATTAAATGCCATTGCTTGTATTGCTTCAACAGACCAACCGGGGTGCTGCAGCCTGGTACGTGTTGATCCTTTCAAAGCAGAAGAGGGCTGAATGAGACCTGGCTCAATAGGCAAATTCTGACACCAACAGCAAGGCTGAGCTACACATCCCAGCTTCCCTGATGGAGGCAGGCACCCACCAGTACACAGGGAGCCAGGCTGAAATCCATGCTTCGTGCACTGCTCGTGTCATCTTCACAAAGAAGTCTGGCCCAAAGATGATCTCCCTAAATGCACATGGGGCGTGGGCAGCTCTGTGCAGGTCATTCCCAAAGCCAGTGGCAACGCACACAAGTGTTTATGAACCCATCTGGGAAGCGGTCTGCAGAATAGCAAAACAGCCCATTAGGATGAAACAAAAGCTTAATGTGTGTGTATATATTTATTTATTTATTTATTTTCCCCAAGACCGGGGAAAAAACCAGAACCTCTATTGACACAAATCTGACACACAATTATTTAGCATAAATATGGTCCAGCAGATTTGTTGCTTCAAAGCTTGAAATAAACTGAGAAGACACCTGCAGATTCAAAGCTTCTTGTGGCATCCTTGGAAGCCAGTGTAGTTATAGTGAATGGCTGTGAAAGCTACAAATGACAACAATGCATTTTTAATAAAATTGCTGTTTTAAATCATCTGCTTTTAACATCTATTTTGCAAGCCTGCAAGGAAACCAAAAGCCATTCTGTGGCAGCCTCCTCATTTTTATATATTATGAAGAATCTCAAAGATCACTCCAGCTATAAATACACGTTACAAATGGAGTTTGGTATGGAAGACAATAGCTGTAAAATAATGCCCGGGGGAATGAAAAATTTACTGAGGCTTTGATATAATACTGACAGCCAGAGGCTGAGTGCATTATTTCAGAATCAAGGTAACTTTTCTGTCCCAAGGACAATATTTTACACTACTATTGCTTGAAAAAACAACCAATATTTATTTTATTACACTTGTCTGCATTTTCTCCCACACCCACATATTGAAATTGCTATAAATCCTATTTGCTCAGGGCAACGTTACCCATTTCATTTATTTGGGTGACACGCTTCTGAGCGCACGCTATTCTCCTGACATTATTTCCTGATTTTCCAGAAAACTGTGCATATCAGGTTGTTTTAGCCAGTTAGGAGTCAGAGGAAGACAGCAGGAGCTTCTGAAACAGCTGCAGCAATATCAACCTTTCCCCCATCCCACCCCAAATAACCTAACAGCAGCACAGTATCAAGAGTCAGCACATCCCTCAGCCACAGCTGCATGTTCTGCAGGAGGTGCGGGTCCAAAGTGCCAGCTGCAGCCAGGCTGCTATGTAGCACATACAGGGCACAAACAAGAGTTCTTGACGTTCAGGAGACACTGAGGGGCGAAAGAAGAAAGATAACACTTAGCACAGCACCAGAGCACTGCTGTGATTCCCCAGAAGTCAGGGCATAGAGCTGGTAGAAGCAGCTTGCTGAGTGCACCAGCAGGAAGCTTTTCAGGTGCACGCACAGCACTCCAGCTAAGCCAGCACTGCAAAGCTGCACTTTGAGCCCTGTTAGATTCCCATAAGCAGGAGTCATTCAGACAAGCAGGGTCAGCACAGCAGCACCGCCAGAAAAGCAGGGAACACCCCAACACTTGCACAAGCAGGACATTCCTTCCATTCCTAAGTGTGGGCTCCACCTAGCTCTCCTCCTCAAGCCTCTCAGTCCAGAAGCAGAGACTCAGAGTGGTCCCCTGTCCTCCTGCAACTCAGCAACTGCAGCACAGAATTTCACAGCTCTGAGCATTTAATGTTAAGATCTATTTCCTCAGTTTCCCTTGTGCTGATGCTGAAGCACATAAGTGAAGGACATGGAATGGCAGGGGTTGGAAAGGACTTCAAGAGGTCATCAAGTCCAACCTGAGGGAGTTGGCAGATGTGGTTGCCAAACCACTCTCCATCCATCATCCTTCAACAGTTCTTGGGTAGCCAGAAATGTCCCAGCACTGGAGACTGGCAAACATGACACCCATCTTTGAAGACAGCTGGAAAGATGATGCTGGTACAGATCTATCAGTCTCACCTCAGTGCCAGGCAAGGTTATAGAACAGAATCTCAGGAGCCATCACGGACCAATTAAAGGTCAGCCAGGGGATCAGACCCAGTCAGCATGGGTTTATGAATGGTAGATCCTGCTTGACAAACCTGACTTCACTCTCTGACAAGGTGACCCACTTAGTGGATGAAGGTAAGGCTGTCCATGTGGTCTACCTGGACTTCAGTAAAGCCTTGACACTGTCCCCTACAACACCCTCGTGGAGAAGCTGGCTGCCCGTGGTCTGGGTGGTTGTACACTCTGCTGGGTGAAACACTGGCTGCATGGCCGGGCCCAAAGAGTTGTGGTCAGTGGAGTTAAATCCAGTTGGCGGCTGGTCACGAGCGGTGTCCCCCAGGGCTCAGTGCTGGGGCTGCTTCTGTTTAACATCTTCAATAATAACCTTAATGAGGGGATTGAGTGCACCCTCAGTAAGTCTGCAGACAACACCAAGTTGGAAGGGAGTGCTGATCTGCCTGAGGGGAGAAGAGCATTACAGGGGGACCTGGATAGACTGGATCGATGGGCCAAGCTAAACTGTATGAGTTTCAATAGGGCCAAGTGTCAGGCCCTGCATCTTGGTCACAACAACCCCAGGCAACCCTACGGGCTTGGGAGGAGGGGCTGGAAAGCTGCCTGATGGAAAGGGACCTTGGTGTGCTGACAGGCAGTGGTGCTCAGGGACATGATTTAGCAGAGGGTTGTTAAACTTAAGGTATTATAGTTAGGTTGTAGGTGGACTTGATGATCTTTGAAGTCTTTTCCAACCTGAGTGATTCTATGATTGATACTGTGATACTAAAGCAAGTTCCCTACCACAGGTCACACAGGTAGGCATCCAGACAAGTGTCAAGTATGTCCACAGGAGGAAACTCTACCACCTCTCTCAGCAGCTTGTTTCAGTGCTCCATGAACCTTACCAGTTCCTACCTTATTCCAGCCAAGGAGAACAAGCTCCCTTCACTAGGTTATGAAAAGAATTTGAATTTTAGTCACTAGCTCATCATACTGTTTGCTATAAGCCAGAACAAATCTTGTTAGTCCTTGAGAACCACAGCTCCTTCAGACATCTCTGAAGAGCCCCTCTGCTTCAGAAAACTATGAGGCAGCTTTAGTACATCATACATGTATTGCTGTCACACTTGGAAGATCAAGCCAAAGACAAGAGACTTGCAAATGAAATACTCAGAATAAAAGCAAACAGTAAGAGCCTACGTGGGTAAGCACAATGCAGTAGAGATGGAGGACACATACTGAGCCATAGAATGGTTCCTACTGCATTAGCACCTGCATAGCAGCTTGGGCTCAGAACCATCACAGCACCTTTGCTCCTGGCACAGCACAGAGTGCTGCCTGTTGTATGTGTGCCTTTCCTGTTTTCACCACTGACACTGTAATGCCTGCCTATCCAGGAAGAAATCATAGCAGCCCCAGTAACTTTCACCAAAACAGTCCAACTGTAATTCAGACTGAAAACTCCACCATGTGCTTGATGCTTGCAATGGCACTATAGCCAAGAAAAACTGGGACAAGGAAGATTGATTGCTTTGTTTGATCAAATTACAAAAATAGTATCTGAAGGGACCATAGGATGCAACATGTAGACTTTTGTCAAGCATCCATGACAATGCCTCACAAAAATCATTAAGACGTTTGAATGAGATTGGCTCAGTCAGAAGCACTGTCAGATTGTTAAGCAAGTGGAAATCATAATGATACTGGGCAGCAGTGTTTTTGAACAGGAAAAGCATCTGTGTGTGCTTCTACAGAGATTAATATTAGTCTCTATTTACATAATTTTCCTGGGAAAGCAAAAAAGTAGCACATTAAATTTGTGCATAGTAATTGCATAAAATGAAGAAAAGCCAGTTGAAACTGAATGTAAAGATGGAGTACAGCTCTACCAAAAAGGACTTGGAGACATTCAGTGGCAGGCTGGACCAGGTTCTGAGCATCTGATTGAGCTGTGTGTGTCCCTATTCATTGCAGGGATGTTGGACTCAATGACCTCTAAAGGTCCCTTCCTATGAAAGTATGACCATGAAAGCACCTGTAGTGCAACATACTTATTAAAACTATAGTTACATGGGTTTGGAAGCTTCGTGGTATGAAAAACAGTGGAAAAGTAATAGAACCAGAAGAGCTGCCTTGCCATTTGGCCATCTGTTTTCTCCTCAGAGTAGATAAGATCACAGAGGACATTACAGGTATTTATGAAATGAATCATCATTTGTTAAGTGCTGGCTGTCTGAAGACTAGACAGGTTTTAAAGCCAGAAAGGTTCAAAGAAAGCTACCTATGTCACTACATCCTGGAAGGTTTTCTTCGTTAATTAGAGCGATTTATCCTGAACAGTATGGAAGATGGAATGCCATAAAAACTGACACAAGCAAGAAACACAGTCCTCCTCTCAGGCAGGAAGACAAGACAATGGATTTGAGTCTCTTGATCTGTAAACACTCCCTCTTCTCTCGCATTAGAGTAATCAGGAAATCAGACTCCATAATACAACATTACACCCTACTCAGGCTGACTTAACTGCTCCCTAATTCACCTTCCATCAAGCCCACTGCCAAAATACACAATTCTTCCTTTCACGCCTGTCTGTTCTAAACGCACTGTGCATCTCATACTTACCTGAGGAATCTTCATTAACTACCTGTTATCTGTTCTGCATGGTCAGTCTCACAGCTGATTAAGTCTCTAGACAAAAGACATTAAAACTTCAGGTCCTAATTCCCTTCATCAGCTATAAGAACACAGCTCACATTAGAAAGAAAATGTAAAAAATAAAAAAGCCTTATAGTTAATCCTCAGTAGCACCTCCAACTTATTGGATGTACAAATTAAAGAGATTCCTGCTGTAGGTCCAAGCACACCAAGGTGCCCTGTAACATCTCACCGGTGGGGTTCAGCTGCTGAAAGTCAGCTCTGACCTAACAGTGATGAGTGGGGATCCAGCTATTGGGAACAGCCACAGGAACAGTGAGCTGGAAGGTCGTAGCCATGGCCTCTCCCCTTGGTTCAGGTGTCTGTAAGCTGAGGGTGGTCATTACCCTCCTGATTCATGGTCACCTGTGATTCCCAGCTCACTTGCTCTTGCAGAGCAGCCTGCCCTTGCCACTCCCCAACATCTAACTTGTTTCCCATTATCAGGAGAAGGGCATCTGGTATTCAAAGTTACAGTTCACACTAATAGGATTTAAGCAACCTCCGCTCACTTGTAATTAAAGTCCATTATTGCTAATACAAGCAATCCCCAAAGCCAACGTTCTACAGCCAACACTGCCCCTGGAGCCATCATTAGTAGTTGAACTCATGCAGAAGACAATCAAAGCAATGAGTCAAAACAATGAGTAGTACAGTGGACATTCCCTTAACATTCTGGGCATACTGCCTGCTTCATAACTGTCCAGCATACCCCGATTCCCTGGTGTGGAGCACACAGCAAAGCAATAGCTTAGCAACACCTCACTCCAGAACATGGAAAACATGGGAAGTGCTGCTCCTGAAATACAAGCCATGTAACCCAGGGAACAGCCCTTCAGCACAGCACAACTGAGCTCCAGAGGCTGCACTTGGAAACAGAAGCCACAAATCATAACTAACATAAGTGGCACACGTTCTTTTTTGAAATGGAGAGGGAATAGAAAAAACTCACCAAGAGCAGGAAATGCATCCAAGCACTGTTTTACTGCACAACACAGTAAAACATGCATGGCATCAGCTACTGTTACCCTAATCCTATAAGCACGGTATAACTGGTTTAAGTAAAACCCCTGATGTTGTCAACAACTCCACCAAGTTCAATGCACCATTAGTAGCATCCCTCGGAGATCAGTAATGGAGCCAATGCTGCTTAATGTCTTTTAATGCCTAGAATGACATTCTCAGCAGCTTGGCAAACAACAAGTTGAGGGTAATGCCCAGTCCTCCAGCGAGCAGCAGTGCTGTGCCTGCTGAGAACCCCATTGGTGGGTATCAGCAGGCTGAGGACATGAATCAAGGGGAACATCACAAAGTTCAGGAAATGCTAAATCTTGCATCTGGAATGAAATAACCTCGGGCAGCAACATGGGTGTATTGATCTGGGGATCCTAACAGACAAGACGAACAGTAACATGCCCAGTGAGCAGAGGAGAACAAAACACACTGGGCTGAATCAGCACACGTGCAGAGGAGTAAATTCACCCCTCTGACACTTGTGAACACAGAATTTCTAATTTTCAGCTTCTCACACTCAGGCCAGGTGTGCTGGACTCAGTCAAGCACAAGATTATCAGCATAAATGGGGACCTGGAGCATATGCAAGCATAAGAAAAGCTTAAAACTGAGCTCCTGAATGAACTAAACCACACTGGCTCCCCTTGACTGCATTTGTAATGACAACACCTTCACATTACACATTTGTAATGACAGCCTCTTTCAAGACCTACACAAAGCATGCAAGTTCTTCTCAAAAATAGGTATAAGACTTAGGTCAGCTATTTTGTAACTTGAAAATATAATATAATAAAACTACTAATGTCCAGAGCAAGTAATTATTTAACTAAAAGTGCATTTTCCCCCTGTGTTATGGTGTCCTGAATGCTCTAGAGATTGTCTGGCCATGGAGTTTACAAGCAGACTAATTCTCAGCCTTCCACCCCTTTGCCTATACTAGTTCATTCTGCTGGGATAAATTATTGCCTGTAGATGCACTGAATCTGCAGGAATTTAGGAATAAAATCTTTTCTTTTGGTAATACTGTTAAAAAAGAGCCAAAAAAAATCCAAAACATTAATTTTAGCCATAGTGCAATAAGTAAGGAAGGAACAAATAAATTATAATTGGTTAAATTATTGATGGTTCAGATTCAGGAATTTTCTCGTTCAGCAGATGCTTTCCTCCTCTAGCTATTTATGATAGTGTGGATGGAGCAGAAGCAGAGGGTGATACATCTGCAGCCGAGTTTTGATTGCAGTTCTGCATCCATCCAGTACTCTGCTGAGATCAGAAAGTTGTTGATCCTGACAGCAAACCGCTATTACAGGTTCAGCAGGAACCAGCTGTCTTAAAACCTTGCTTCAAGGAGGCTTTCAGCTTAACACAATACCTACTTTCAAAGTAAGTACACAAGGATCTCAGCTTATAAAGTATGTAGCAACATCATATATACGAAGAGCCCAGGAAAATAACATCAGGAGAACTGCAAGGCATTTTCTGGTTAGTTGGCATTTTGCTTTATAAGTCACTGTGGTATTAATGATTCTATTAAAGCAAGCAAGAACTAGAAAAACATTCAGGTAATTTATTCAATATGATGGACTACTCCTTAAGGATGCAGTTTAATAAAAAGTACTATAAACCTCCCTTTTAATAGAAAAACACCATGTTTTTAAGAACACGAAAGTTTAGGCTATAACAAGGGAAAATAAGGGGGGGGCGAGGGGGGCATGGCTATCTAGCATTTTACACTCATTACATTCATTCAGACCGATACACCTCAGTACTGTGAAGTAAAAGCTGCAGTAACAAAACACCTCAGCAGAGTTCTGCAGCTCCCTATGTTTTCGCTGTTGAGCCCCACAGAAGAGCACGTGGCACCTGAATTACACTCCCAGGGTCCCTGTGTGCCATACAGACATTGCCATGTGCCGCAGCCCACGAGCCACAAAGGTCCATTCACCAAACAAGGAGCCCTGCAGAAGGCTCCTAGAGGAACACCACTCAGCTGTAGTGAGGCACATTAAGGCCAGTTGTCGCTGCTTGGTATGGAGCCCAGCAGTAAAATAACACTAGCACTCCCTCCTATGCTGTTCTCTCCCTGCGGTTTATGAGTTATCTGTGATATTCACAACTACCTGCTGTTACCTTGCTCCAGCAGCAATTAATAGTAAGGCCCAAGAACACAACAGGAGCCTTTTAAGGCTCCTCTGGCTACCCCTGCTACCTACTATACACAGGTATGCTACCAAAGAACCCCTGCACTACAGCCCTCCCCCACCTCTCCAGCCTCCAATATGGTATTTCACATGAGAATTCCCAATTCCTTCCTTCTCATTGGGCTTAAACTCCAACATCAGAACATCACACTCGCATACTCTTACCTCAACAGCCAGCTGCTCCCTACTCCCAGAGGCAGGGAGTCTAGCAGGCAGAACACTCCTCTCAAAGACTGGCAAAGATCTCTAGAAACAAAGAAAGGAAGAGCACCTATAAAAACCTATAGGGAAAGCAGACAGGCCCATAGCAAGACAAGATCAGCCATGCTACAGCCCCAGCTGGAAACTAGCACACCCAGCACAGGTGTCCTTTCTGTATCTCTGAGCCCAAACAGCAGAACTTAAGGCACCTGTGGCACTTCAATAACAGAAAATGAATACACCTGTCAACAGGGGGTTAACAGACTTGCCAGGATTTTTGAGTTTGGACTTGTTGGTTCCAGTGTATCTGTCCTCTTGAGGATGTAAGCCCGAGTACAGAAAGGAGAGAAATAAGTCTCCGTTAGGCACCACTGCTCCCTTCATTCCTTAAGTATTACTCATTTAGGGTTTGGTGCAAACGAGGGTGAAAGACCAGCCCCTCAAGAAAGGCCCAGCATCAGCCTTGTCCAGTGTGCAGTGACCCTGACAACTCCACAGCACCAATTTTCAGTCAGAGATGATGGATTAATCAAGGCTGATTTGAGCCAGCTGCACTCCATCAGGGTCTCTGCTCTGATCTTCATGCTGCAGTAACTTTCTATCTTAGCTGATTCTGGGGGGGTGAAACTGTTAAGACAGCCACTGCCCTCTGTCTCCCTTCTACCACAAATAAAATAATTTTAAAAAATCAATTTTCAGTAATACTACTAAGGTAATTTGTTACAATAGTGAGAAGACTGACAAGACCCAATTTCTGTCAAATCCTTTTATGTGCTCGTGTCCATGTGAGTTGGGTCTTCAGAATCAGACCAACCACACAAAGACCAACAGACTGAGGAACGGTAGATGAATTCCTGTTGCTGCTTGTTGACATGCTGGTTCTTTGAAGCGTGTGTTCATTCCTCACACTACAAACCATTTTGCATTACAGTCCAGCCTGTCATTTAACTACTTGCCTCTCTCAAAAAACACCTGAGGTACAAGTGCCTCCCTGCTGCTCCAGCCCCAGGTTACTACATACAGCAATGCTGCCAACAAGCTGGGGTTAGCAATCACCTCCCTGACACACACGTTTAGAGAATTACCTCCTGCATGGATCCTGGGGATCAGCAGTACTTATCAGCTACTAAATTAAAGCTGTTTGCTGGCCTCCTTGCACAGGCTCTAGTTTATGCTGTTCCCTGCATGGGAGCACATAAGAGTACCAGTCCTTAAGCTGGCTGGGATGCAGCATTGTGAAAAGAGCAGCTTCATCTCACCTAGGAGAGGAGCTCAACAACTTTCCTGAACTGAATACAGCCAACAAACCCCTATACATAACCCATCCTTACATGTCAGCAAAGCTGCCCAAGTGGATCCACTGACAGTTTCAATATTGGGCTGCATTGATACACAAAAGAACAGCTCAGGCCCTTCCCAGCCAACCCTTTCCAGCTTTCCGGGTTCCTCCAGAAAAGCTTTAGAAAGCTCAAACAGACAAATGTTATAATAAAAATACTATGTTATAACAGTAAAACTGTAAGAAGCTACTCAAACAACTTAGGTAGAGAATAATCAGGAGTATGCAACAGGGGGAACAGACTAATACAAATCTGTTTAAATGCTACAGTCACAGAAGTTAGCTTGAAACACGTGATCCTGACTATGCAACAGCTATGAAGGAGCACCAGAAGGCTCATAATAGAAAGAAATAAAAAGCTATTAAAATGATGGCTTCCACCAGCAGAATTCAAGCTATGGGACATCACTGATCACTCCCAAGGAACAGCTCCTTTCTTTGTGATCCCAGTACTGATCAGCAGAAAGAAATGAAGATACATATGTGACCCAACAGCCATTCCTTCTGATGAGAAAAGACATGATGTGTTCTACCTCTTCCAGAGCATTAATGTGCCTACCCTGCTCCTTTCTCATGCCATTTGACTGGAGGTGAACCTGCTGGCATCAGTCTTCATGACAAACTTTTGAATAAGCTTATGGTAGAAATGGCTGCAGTCCATTTCTTTCCAATATTTGTTATTCCAGGCAGGGTGCAGGAATAAGGTATTGATTGCGTGCAGTTCACATTTTGAATAGACTTCTCAACCATGAAGAGTAGAGATGTTTTAATTTAAACAAGACTTTAGCATGATACATGATAGTAGTTCCTAGGGGAAAAAAAATAATAACCAAGCCACTGTACTGTATCCCAGTTTGGCCCTTGGGTCCAGTACTGTGAGCCAACACCTAAGCATATACAGAATCCCAGCAGACATACTGAATCCCAGCTAGTCACTTAGTCATGCTGTGCCTCCATCTCCTCATGGGAATAATGCACAGCTACTTCACTGGAGTAACACAAAGCTGATTTCATTAGCATTCACAAACTGCTTTCTTCTCAGCAGAGGGAAGTGTTAGGGAAATGCCAAAAATCTCTACTTCTGGGCTTCTCTCCTAGCTCTTTTCCTAATTTATTTCCTACAAGGTATGCAAAAATGTCTTGGAACCTTCTTAATCAAGAAAGCAAACATATCCTATTTTCTAAACACAGGCTTGTAATTATGTGAGAATGAGGCAGAAACAGCACTTACATGCATTAACATTGACATGATCAAGAGATAACAGTGCCATTAGTATATCCTCTTGGAAAGTATCATTTCAGACAGGCAAACCATTGGAAAATCATGAGTGGGGCTCATTAAGCTTTTTTTTTTTTTCAAGATGAATGAAACAAAGAGGATGCTTAAAGAATACTGCAGTAACTGAAGGGAGGAAGGAAACTGTGGTCTTTTAGTGCACTGCAGGCTTTTACTATCCATCCTAATGGAGCCTTGGCCATCAAGTATCCAGAGCACTCCTCTGACAGACTGATGGGCAGCTGCAAATAGCTGGCTCACCTTGTACAAGCTCCTTCAGCTCCTTCAGGCAGACAAAATCCCACTCAGAAAAGACAACAGAGCACCTGCCCCACAGTAATTGATCCTAGCACCCAGAAATGGTACAGGATCAGGAAGGTGAGTGGCTTGCAGCCACTGCCTCTTGTCCCATCATCATGCCCCTCCAAGCAGAGCTTGGCTCAGCCTCCTCCATGTTCTCCAACCAGGCAGTTGCAGACAGCAGTGATGTCTCATCAAACCTCATCTTCCTGCTCGTAGCCTGGATAATAAGGAGTTATAACTTCCAGTGCTATTTAAATTGAATTAACCTACATGAAAGAGGGTGGAATTCTCATTTTAAAGAAGACTGTAGTGTCCACAACTGCAATATTCTAACCACAAGTGACCATTCTCTTCCAAAAGCTTTATATTTGGGAGATCTTTCTCCGTGTGACATGCAAGACAGAGCCCTTTCATTTTAGCAAGGTTAAGATTGCATTAGTTGAAACAAATCCAAAGCATTTGGATCCTTTTCTAAAATAAATTACAGATCCAATAAACTCTATTAGATGAGGAAAATATAAGAGATTTCTCTAGACTGAATACTACATTGCCTCAGTTGTCTGTGATATTACTACAGCTCAGCTGCTCAGCCTTTGTATCAGCACCCTCTAATATCCTTCAAGTTCCAACCTGTTGCAAAGTAAGGCTTTAAGTATCTTTTTTTGTCATTATATCACTGCTGATCTGCTACTCTCACCGCTGTATCAAGTCTCAGAACAACACCTGACATGGGCCAACACTACTGACAGGGAGTTGTGGCAAGAAAAAATCACCTTAGTTACATTAATAAGCTTTCCCCATAAGGCAAACTTAGCTCAAGCTGTTGCAGTCTTCATTTCTAATTTGTTTGGAATCTGTTTTGATTTTCTGTCTCCCGTTAAATATAATTCTCTTCTAGGCCCTGTTTTATGCATTGATTTTTGCAATTGCATTCATATTACACTGGGACCAAATCCACAGTTCTCTAATTCAGGTAACACAAAAGTTTAGACAAATAAAGCCTATTTATTTATTTATTTATTTTAATTAGAGGAATGCTTTGAACAGGGATGGGACTTGCAGTAGTTACAGCACCATTTGTTCTCACAGAGAACGGCATACATCAGGGAGGGATGGACTGTTGACTTTTTAAGAGCATACTAAAAAAAACCTCTCTCTGGACTGTACTCTGCACTGGGGAAGCTTAGAGTTTAATGAAGCCATCAAACTATTATTTTAAGTAGCTCTGCTCCAAAATAGCCATCAGTACTGCACTGAGACAGAATATAGAGAATCTCCTAAAACCTTTCCCACAGGCCCCATCTCCAAAACACACAGTGACTCTTTCCTCTTAAATAAGAACAAGCGGGTCTGACATTTTTATTACATGCACAGTACTTTTTCCTGATTTTTATGGCTACTGGGTTAGTTTTAACATGTATTCATCTCAAAAATACACGCAGAGAGCAGAAAGATCGGTACCACCACACAGACCTGGATTCTATTCCTGGCAAGTTATTCTGGGTTTTCAGGAAAACAGCAGTGCAGACAGAGGTCAGCAGCCCCACTGCTGGACTCAGCAGCACAGCCTCCCTACGGTTGTGTCCTCCTGCAGAACGCCTCTCCAGCCAGCCTTGCCTTCACCCAGCAGTTTAAGAAGGCAACAGCCCCAAGGACTGCAATTCAAAAGGAACTGGGCCTGAGACTGTCTCATTTGTAAGGAGCAAATATCATTAAGCTCTTCTCGTTCTGCAAACTGAAGAGGCTTGGAGCTGGTAGAAGCATCACAGGCTGTGATACAGTAGAGCTGATCGGCTTGCATTTAGTTCAAATACAAATACATACATGTCAATCACAAGGACTACATTTATATAGGCAATCAGAATACTGGCAAGGAGAAATGTCTCCCTCTTCTTCCTCTCCCACCTTTCTTCCTACACTTAATGCACCACAGAGATGCCCATGGGACAATTCCACCCCTCTAATATGAAGATATTTGGTTTCCTTTCTCTCAGAAAACAGACCTAGATGCCTGCTAGGTTGCCTGCCTTCAGAGTAAGAAATAGCATGACAGATTTTTGGGTTTGGGTTTGGTGTGGGTTTTCTCAGGGCGTAAGCAAGAGCTTCCTTCTCATCCCTGGTACAGGGAGAGCATAATCTGTGTGCTTCTGTGATGCACTGTTCGCTGCCTAAGTTTACTCATCACATCGATCCAGGAGCCTGTAGTCAGTTTAAGCACCCTCACTGTGTTCTCATCTTCATTTCAGAGATTGCCTTCCCTCCATCATCTCAGATGGAAGAAAGCAGAGCAGTCACCATGATGTGCTACCCCATCCTCAGGCCGACTAATCACCCAGGAGAAGGTGCTCTGTCCATTTTTTAAGAAGATGAAGTTTTCCATTGCTCTATCACAAAGGTTCTTTTTGTGTCTCATTATTTTAGACCCTTTCCACTTCATTATAAAAACACCATTTGCTAGACTGAAGGTAAGCAGCACAACAGCACTTCAAGGCTGCACAAATTAATCAATACAGCCTCTGCAGCTGAAGCACAAGGCCATCACACCAGGGAAGTCTCATTTTGAGATGCTCTCCACCCTCCTAATTAAGCACTTTATAAATCATCTTCTTACAAAAAATAAAATATATATACATTTATATATTTAAAAAAAAAAAAAACATCTCCCAACTATAAAGCTCTGTTAAGAAATAGACATGAATAAAACTGGAGTCAAGATGAAACAGACCATCTGTAAGAGAAAGAAAAAAGAAGAGAGTCAAACAAAGCAGTCCCTGCTCCCACTAGGATAGCTAGGCTTGGCCCAGGCACACCTGCTATTTTCTCAAGCATCCCAAGCATCAGGGCCATTGGATGCATTTGGCAGGAAGAAAAGAATGAGGGCTGCAAGGTTCCCTACCCGTTCTTTGCCCCCCAACACCCATTTCATTCCTGAGGAGCTCTGCTCTCGCACTGGTATGCTGGGACAGCACAGCATGGAGCCCTGCATCCTCCACAGCTCAAAGACAAAAAGCATTCTGGACAGTTCATTTCCAACACAGCTACCAAGGAAAAAGGCTCCTGATGTTCCTTCAGCACCACTGGGTGACCCATGTGGGCTCTCCTTCAGGCACTTGGTCCATTAGCTGTACCTCCAGCTATCTGACTTGTTCTTAAAATAGGACACAGGGTTCCATTGTGTCTCATGAATAGAGACGGTTTTGACCACCCCTAGCACATCTAGAGTAAACCAGGTCTTTTAGAAGGTGCTGCAGAGCTGGCAGAGGAGGAACGTGTCACTGGAGAATGAGTGCTTTGAATGGAGAGGCTTTGTGCATTTGTTTTAGTTATTTACTTTGTGAGTACACTTTTCATAGACAAAGACTAATATCGTGCCAAGAGCCATATGCACACAATGCTGCAGTTTATTCCCTATCATGCCACTAGTTTCCCAATTTAACGCGTGGAATTTTATCACAAGTCCTTCAACATCAGATTTCAAGCAGTCCAAATGAAATGGCCTGCAGGGTCACAAGTTTAGACGTGGGCTTTGAAGGGCAACTGGAGTTAAAATACAACTGGCATTAGAATTACCTATACCTGCATGAGGGAGAGGCTTTCAGACAACTCTTTCTCTCTCAGAGCACAACCAGCTCCTCTGGGGTCAGGTCTGCTTGCAGGCTGTGAAGGCTTCTAGCAGCACTACCACAGCCCGTGGGCTTGGAGCACACTGTGTGCTCACCACAGCCTTGGGAAAAGCAGCACTTTTGTTACTGAGAATGTCCTGATGCTCGACAGCACAAGAACTGCTAAGTCAAATCCAAATTTAATCCCCTCGTTGGGTCAATCCACATAGGTGCAGGAGGAAGCTCTCCATCACTGTTACTGATCTCATCTCACGAGACAAGACAAGGAAATCAACTGTTAGCAAACCACAGGAGAAATGGGTGCACTGGCGCTGAGCTGGCTCCCAAACTTCAGCACAGCTCCACCTGTTGTCCTGAGGCCTCTCTCATCCATCAGGCTTTTCAACCAGCACCATTTCAATGCCTGGCTGAGCTACAGAGCTTCCACTGTTCCTCTTCAGCTTCACCCAGCATTCAGGTCTCTGCACTAAATGCTGTGGTGCCACATGGAGGGGGTGGATGCATTTAAGTTTAATGCTCACTGCAGCTAGCAGCCATTTATGGTAACAGATACTTGTGTTTCTTGGAATTAATATTCCTTTGGGGTTTTGTTTTTGTTGTTGTTGGTTTTGTGGCATAAATCAGGACTCTTTCCCTTATGACTTAGAACAGTCTCAGATGCTAAGAGCAGAGAAAGACAATCACAAGCAATCAAATTACCATATCCTAATGAACTACCATTTGTCAGCTGAGCCAGAATAACTATTTCCTGGCATACAGAAGGTAAACATCAGAAAGGCACGAGGAAGGTAATTAAAGCCAATGTGTTTAATTCTGCATTTGCATGAGGCTGAGAGAGTGCTGACAGCCACTCCAAGCTGTTTGTGCTGAAATTCTATCAGCCAGGGAAGTCTCTTGCCCTCACCCCACCTCCCATTTTCCTTTCAGCCTTTCCCATCCCCAAGTTTCCACTGAGCCAAGCACTGCGTGGCCCCAGTCCTGAGCCCCACCTCTTTCCAAACCTTTGGCACAGGCAGGTGAGGAGGTGCCCAGCATCTCAGGCAGTCAGGGGGCAGCTCTGTTCTCAGCTCTGCATGAGTCTTGATGACAACTTGATGCACATGTGACATCTTGAATGACTGCAGTACAGACATGTTTGAAACCTTGGCCACTTAAATAACCCCTCCTCTCCCATCCAGTAAGGTGTTAAGGGCTCAAAAGGAATAGATTTAGCAATTCTGGGTGCAATATTAGCTCAGCTACATGAGTCGAATCCATATGGTACATTAATGATTCCCAGGAAGAAAACAATTTCAGGAGCTATTCATTTAGCTTCTAATAGCTAATATCCAATAACTTTCATTTTATCCAAATACTGGAAGCAATAAAGGCTCCTATGCACCCAGTAAAATAGATGAGGAAATGGCATAGTAAGGAAATCAAGAATACGAGACAGATGTCAGAGCTCCAAGGAATAGAAGGTGATATTTTTATTTTTCCTCCTTCCCCGTTATGTGCATGAAGGGGCACATACAGCCTGCTTAGGCATTCAAAGCAGGATTCAAAGAGAGGAGCCCTAACTCCCCTCCATGGAAAACTGAGGGTGAGGAAAGGGGAAAATTCCAACAGGGGTAGCGATGCAGAGGACCACAAGATTCCATATGTAACACAGGAAGGGGTGAAAAGCAGCTGGATTTGTCTCAGCACTGTTCCTTTAGGACTCCACCAGGGCTTCGAACCCCAGCACCAAACACAAGAGGCAGCACCAAACACAAGATTGCCTTCAGTGCATCTGTCCAAAGGCAGCACTGCAAGTGCTCTGCCATATCCTCTGCTCTGTCCCATCTGATGTGCCACGTCCTCACTTGAGCTGCGCTTTGAATACCAACTACTTCAGGGATCACCTTCAGCACTTGTCTTGTGCGAGCACCTCTGCAGCAATGCTTCCCTCAATAGCATTTCAGCCTGGCTGCAACCTAATCAGATGGAGCAGATCAGCACTGGGCTTCCCCAGAGCCTGTAGAAATGGGACTTACTCTAAGGGAATGCTAAAGGTTTCTGATAAGAGCCAAAGCTTCCTCTGTCATCAACTTCAGGAGGGATTAACACCACTGAGCGTCCTGCAGACATACCTGTCTGCATTCAGCCATCAAGCCAATGTGTACATTGCACACAGGATTCCAATAAATTCACTTTCAGCATCTTTAAAGCTATCACTGCAGGGGGGAAAGAACATTTCATTAGAACACACCACTAAAAGTCTTTCATTTTAAAATATTCCCTCCAAACTGACAGAAATAACTGCCATGCCACTAACAGGCTTTCCTTCAAGAGCCACAAAGACCTTTCACTTTAAAGTCAAAAAGCTTTCTGGCTTCCACCATCTCTACTCTGCCCACTCCGTCAAGGGATCCTTCACGCTTCCCTGTTCCAGACCTGAGCCCATTCTGATCAGCCTTTTTGTTTCAGCAGCCAGGAGAGGAAGAACTCCTGTTTGCCTTTCCCCTTCCCCACCAGCAGCACCAGAGATGCCCAGACTGCCTGAGAAGAGCTGCTCCAAGTGACATGTTACAAAAGGTGGCAAATACTGCACCAAGGGCAGGGGAGAGAAGAAAGGAGAACGAACTATCCCCTACAGGACTGCACACACCTCCAGCACGAGGGAAGCCTCAAAGAACACAACCTAGCAACTTGGCAAAGGCAGAGGCAGGAGATGGGGGCAGCTGAAGGAATGTGCTGACACTTGGGCTTTGGGCAAGGCTGGGCAATGCTGTCCCTGCTCAGGAGATGCCTTTGTGGGAGGCTCAGCTGACATCACCAATCACCATGGGTAGCTCAGATGTGCAAGCACGTGTTACTCTATATATGCTGTTTGCAATTCTGCAGAGCACAAAACCCAAGAAAAAAAGGCAAATGGAGGGAATTAAAACTGATTCCCCAGCTGACTTCACAACAGTACCCTTAGCATTGTGTTTCTGTTCCCAGGTCTTCCAAATTCAACTACGTACAATGTATGCTCCATCATGCTGACACCTGACACAAGAGTTTACAAATAAAACAGACTTGGACTCTCCGGAGCAAAGGCAGCATGCACAGCAGTGCTGATTTACATGTGCTGCAAGTCTCTGCTCTTAGCTGATGGTTGCAGGGATGTTGTCAGTGTATTCATGACACAAAAGCAAAAATCAAACAAAGAAAAAAGATATTGACAAAGAAAATCTCACTTTTCTGGCTGTAAGTCTCCAGCTTATCATCATGAGCTCTGTATCTGTTGGATGGTTCTGCTCCTAAGCACTCCCAAAGGCAGCCACTGAATGTTGTGCAATAAATCCAGTGTAGGGTTACTGCCCCATACTGAAAGTTTTGCCCGAGCTTTAGAGGTCCTACAAAAGGTTACAGCAGAGAGAAGCAAGCCCCCTCAATCCTGCAGAGAAATATTCCCATTAAGCTAAATAGGGCCATCAACAATACAGCAAATCTGTATTTGCAGAGAGGCGCCCTTGAGAGCAATATCACCTTCTAAAATACTTGTCCCCATAAGATGCACTGTCAGTGGGAGTAAAAGGCTTGCGCACCATAAAATCACGGAATGGCTTGGGTTGGAAGGGACCCCAAGGATCACTGAGTTCCAGCACCCCTGCAACAGGGAGGCCACCAACCACCAGATCTGGTACCAGACCAGGTTGCCCCGAGCCCCATCCAACCTGGTTCTTGTTCACTTCCTCAGAGCCTAGTCATGCATGGCGGTGTAGCACTGAGCACAGTCAGGTCCATGGAACTCACTGGCTTCATGCTATTCCTTGCTGAATTGGGCTGTTCCTCAAAAGTGCTAAAAGCCTGCAGGAGCCCTGGGGCTGGAGGGGCCTTGGGAGCATTGAACCTCTTTGCCTGGAGGTTCTGCCACAGGAACTCAAACACGGCACACTCAGGCTGTAGGCTAGCAAGGCGCTTTGCTCCCCATACTCTGTGGATTCAGCTTTTCAGTATGGTGCTCTGATGGTTAATTGGTTCTGCTGTGGTTTTAGGAAGTTTTATGTAACACTTATTCTCTTTATAGCTCTACCTGCAAAGTAATTCAAAAGATTCTCTGTTCAGACCACCTCAGTAAACCTGCTGACTCCATAATACCAATTCAAAGCTATTCCAGGTCAAACCTTTAATCAAAGAGACCTCTCTAAGCTTCTTCTCACCCTTATTAAAGAGATTTACAAAACTGTGAAGGAGGTTGGAGAGTTAATGATGTGCCATTTTAAAAGGCTCCATTAAAATTTGGGTATTTTTATCTTCTAGAAAAAGCATTTGCAGATTGTAACTCCAAGGAGACAATTATAAGAGCATTCTGAGAGTCTTTTCACTTGATCTATAAGGAGGAGAAATGGTACAGCCGAGTACGGGAAAGAAAATACACTGCATAAGCCTTTTTCTTGAATAGGATCCTAACTAGCCATGCTGCAGCTGCAGTGAAGTGTCTCATGCTCCTGTGATTTATTACCGTAAGGGCCACATCATCTGCCAAAGTGTGCTTGTAAGAAATTAAATCGTTTCCAAAGGAAACATTAGAATAAGACTGATTTTAGATTTGCATTTTTATCCTGATTAATGTCTGTGGAGTTCCTTTGAAAACTTTTGTATCAAACACAAATACAAAATTATTGCCAAATGCAATTTGAATTCGGGAAGGCTTCAGGAAGGAAGCCCAGTCACACTCAGAGAGAAAGGAGGAGGCTGTTTACAGCAATGAGAATGCAGAAGAGTACTGAAAGAGAAAGGAAGTGGCAGTCTTCCAACATGCTGTGCCTTGGACCAAATTGCTTTCTGTCTAACATGATGAGTTGCTCTCAGGCGTGAGTTATTCCGCTAACCTCTGAGCTTGACCTTGGGCACTAGGCTTCACATCAAATGTAAGTAACAAATTAGGGGCTTGATCCTGTACTCCAACTTCCCTTCTGCTTCAAACCGAGGAGGGGGAATGGTAGTAGAACCTGTGTTAATATTGGTATGGTGGTATTCCTCCTGGACCTCCAGACAGAAAACTCCTACAATTAGCCTAGCTACTGATGACACAATTTGGGATCACGGTAGAAGATGAAAAGGCAATATATAACGTCTTATAGTCCAAGCAGACTGGTGACCTAAAACAGCAGGCATTCGCTCATGAACACCCAGAAGTTTAATATGACTAACAGGCCAAACAAGCCCCTTTTCCAGTATCAACTTGAGTCACACTGCATGAAATCCTAAAATATTTGCAGTATGAAGGATGGACATCTTGTTAGCTTGAAAAGGTGGCTTGATTTTTAGATGTGTCAGGAAGCTGCTGCAGTCAAATTACCAACATCCCAACAGCACAGCATCATGTGGCATAGTTCCTAACTTTAGTTTTCCAGCATATGAATCCTAAAGCACGACAAGCTGCTGTTGGACACTGTCTAGACAACTGTCTAACTGCTGTTAGACAACAAAGCAGTTGCTGTAGTTAGTGCCACCCAGCAGAGGTCTGCCAGGATCTCTCTAGTTTATGTGGTCTTGAAAGGGGATGTATAAGGTCCCAGGGCACAGTAAGACAAAGGCACATCTGGAGGTACGCAGCTGATCGTGTGAATTGAATCAAGTTTCTCCACTTTTACCTGGATTCTTCCTAGAAAAATCTTCTACAAGGGATTATCCCTGGTTTGAATTTGCAATAATGGTTAGAGCCAATAGCTCCCTGCTATACAACTTCACCGTCGCCATCCCCTCTCAAGGAGCCTGAGCTACACCCCAATCCATTTGCTTCAGCACCAACCTGCAAAAAGGCAAACCAGCAGTGGATCGATCTCCTACCTGCCCCCTTTTTCATCCCATAATCAAAACAAGCACTTCACCTAAACTACAGCACATTTCTTCAGCAAGACAGGATCCCGTCATGATTAAGCTCATCAGATTTTAGAGCTACAGAATATCATGATCTGACCACTGAAAATCCTTCCAGGTATATGACATCCTTCCCTTCCTACGCATTGCTTCTGCAATCTCATTGCAGCTACCATGTTCCTAAGCCTTTTGCTCATACAGGGAACCCAGATGACGCGTGAGAATGCAGATGACCATGTTTCTGTTTGATAGATGTCCAAGACATGCTGTTGATGGTACACTGTAACTGCTTAGGGTTAATAACTGAAACTGATTCAGTGCTAAGAATCCTCTAACTTTGTTCCAGTCGGGAAAAATCATGTTCAGCTACAAGATGATGGTATCGTTAAAATTCTATTTCAGAGAAATAATGTTAAATGATAATTTTGCTCTTCATGTTAGGAGAGGATTAATAATTGAATCCAAAGGCCTAGTTATATATTTTGGTAGATTTGTTTCCTAATAGGAAGAATGACTTAAACAGAAATCCATTAAATTTTTGAATATTCCCATGCTAGTTTGATTCTAAGCCTTTCCATTAAGTAGCACAGTCTTAATAGCATTAAACCACTTAAACAGCAAAAACAGCACATAATTATCACTTTGAATTCAATCTTTTAGAGTGCAAGTAGATACTGTACATCACTGACAATTCACATTCCCAAACACATTTTTCTGTTCCTTCACAGCCCCTTGTACTGATAATTGTCCCAAACATCCATCATTTGCTCTCACGAAGATTTGCTCAGAATAACAGGATAACAAAATTAAGCCTAAGTGAAAGAAGGCATAACAAACAGCAACTGTGTTATTCTTATCTTAAGACAGATGTTCAAAGATGAGTGAGAAATGAGGGCATGGTCATGCATAATCCAGTAGGCCAACAAGTGAAACTGTACAGCATGCAGGAACCCCCCTTACCCTGCTGCTCTCACTACGTGTCTCTCTTTAGAACAGAATCCTTGAGAGTTGGAAGGGACCTCTTGAAGGCCATATAGTCCAACTCCCCTGCAATGAAGAGGGACACCACAACTGAACAAAACTGCACACTCTGAAAGTCTCCAGGGATGGGGCATGCACCACATCTCCAGGCAACCTGTTCCAGTGCCTCACCACCCTCACTGTAAAAGCCTTTTCCTTATATCCAACCTAGATCTATCCTTTTTAAGCTTGAAACCATTTTCCCTTCTCCTGTAACAACAGACCCTGCTTAAGAGTCTGTCCCCTTCTTTCCTGTAGCTCCCCTCCAGACACGGACAGGCCACTCCCAGCTCTGCCCACAGCCTTCCCTTCTCCACGCTGCACACCCCAGCTCTCAGCCTGTCCTTCAGGGAGGTGTTCCATCCCTCAGCCCATTTCTGTGGCCCTCCTCTGGATGCGCTCCAACAGCTCCGTGTCCCTCCTGTGCTGAGCACTCCCCATCTGGACGCAGCGCTGCAGGCGAGGTCTCACAGCACAGAGCAGAAGGGCAGATCCCCTCCTGGCCCTGCTGGCTGTGCTGCTCTGGATGCTCCCAGGATCCGGTTGGCTCTCTGGGCTGTGAGGGCACAGTGCTGGCTCATGTCTGGCTGCCATCCCCACATCATCTTTTCCTGGCAGGACTGTGCTCAATCCTCCCAGCATCTCTTGGTAGTGCGGGCTGCCATGACCCAGGTGCCAGACCTTGTATTTGCATTCATTGAACCTCTTGAGGTTCTCCTGGGCCCACTGCTCGGCCTGTCTGGGTCTCTCTGGATGACATCCTGTCCCTTGGGTGGTTGACCACACCAAACTTGCCGAGGGTAGATTCAACCCCACTGTCAGTGTCACTGATGAGGATATTAAAGCATATCAACGCCAGCACTGACCCCTGAGGGATGCTACTCATCACTGACCTCCACCAACCTTTGCCTTGGGAATTCAGAAGTGTGACATCCCATCTGTCCCCACTGCCCTGATCCCAGCCAGCCCTCCATAAAGGACTGCTGGGGGTTCAGGGGAGGCAGAACTATTCATCACCACCACATCCACTAGTATTGCAGGGGGACAGGAGCAGCACCAGGTTGAGGGATTGCGATCCCCCAGGTGCATTTCCACCCATGCTCCTCTCATGGTGATACACCATATTGCACCATAGCACTAAGGAACAGTGCAGTACCTCTGCGTTTGCACATGAGACAGGTGCCCATCCAGCCAACAAACGGCAGAGCTTAGCAGCACTACAGCTAGGTTGCTGACAGCAGGGACTCCACTGAGGGCTGTGAGACAGCAGCTGCAGCAGCATAAGGCTGTGTGAGCCAGCAGGCCAGCAGCAGGCTGGTACATACAAAGGGAACGGAAAGGACCCAGACAGCATGCTAGGGCTGGCCAAACTTAGCACCCATGTAACAACACAACAGTGTCATCATCGTCTGTTGGGAAGGGAAAGAGGCTGAAATCTGATATGACTGACCTCAGTGCAGCAGCTCAGCCCCTCTGTGCTCTGCTCCTTTAACTACAGTGCACATTACTCCCCGCTCAAACATGTACACCATTAGCATTGCTCCACCCCTGCTTCACCAGAAGGCACAAAGCTTCTGCATCTGATCACGGTCCCAGGGCAGCAGCACCGTCAGGACGCCCTGCACAGGCCCCCAGGAACAGGGGCATAACATTCCCAGCACATCTCTCCACTAAATCTCATGAATAACTCCAGTTTTCCGCAGAGGTACCTCACAGACATATTTATTTGACCTCTGCACACACAGCTCCAGAGTCTCCTGCTTCAATATCAGCACAGCTAAGCAAACATCTGCTTGGAGGTTTGGCTATTTCAAACCCTGACTGTCCCTCTCAAAAGAAAAGGATGTCAATGTTTAGCTCAAGAAAGCATCTCATGAAAATTATCATCATTCAGGCCTCTCAGAAGCTCTGCTATCTCTACCCTTTCTCTTCCTCCTCCTTCCTTAATATAACATCAACAGAACCTCCCAGATCTTTCCATCTACTAACAATAACTATTTACTATTTGTCAATAAATGCTACACCAGGAGCATTCCTGAAGCTCCAGGCTGCGTATAATCAACCAGAGGCAAGGCCTCAGATGTTCGCAGAGACCACAGCTCCTGGGAGCCAAGACATCACCTACGTCTGTAAGTCACACCAAGGCAGTGCCCAACAAGCCAGCTTTGCATCAGAGCTTGCCTGCGTGCCATGGGGCTGTCTGTCACTGCTGCTCACCTATACAGTCTGAAAGCTTCTGCTGAGCCTGCAGTATTCAAATGCTGGGGGCTCAGACTGGCAAAAGCAAGCTCCTTAAAGATGTGGCATGTTAGTTTAATTTCAGCAGAACTGCTGCAGCTAGCAGGATGTTAGTATCTACCTGATTGACTTAGCAGAGACAGAGAGTAAGATGTGTTTTTCCATTCAACTATACGTATTAAAAACAAGAAACTATATAGCAGTTCAAAATTAGTAAGTTCCTTACAAGTATTTTGCTGCTTTCATATCTTCCTATGCTTGAGGGCATCATTTAAATAATGGCTATTTCAATGCCAAGTCTGACAATGCCCTCCTTGACAGTGCTCGTGGAGAAAAGAAGTGATTTAAAACTATTGTTTAACGTGGTTAATTAACTTTAAAGATTTCAAGGCTAAAAGAACTCATTATGTGTTATCTCCTATATAATGTGGCCATAAGATGTCAACCAATAATTCTGGTATTCCATACAAAATCTGGAGAGAACACTTTTCCAGAGGTAAATACCCAGGATGTGAAATTAGTATTAAAATAGGACAAATCTCCTGTTTAAAGCTTTCATCTTTTGCCCAGAGCCCAGCCCCATAACAAGGACATGATGTCAAACATGACTGTGTACACCTGCAGAAGATGCAAATAACCTGCAGAGTCTGTGTCCTTCAATACTGGAACCAGTGCTCTTTGACATGGATGCTCTTTGGCATCAGTGACATCAACAGTGGGATCAAGTGCATCCTCAGCAAGTTTACAGATGACACCAAGCTGTGTGCTGCAGCCACACGTCCAACGGACAGGATGCCATCCAGAGACCCAGAGAGGCCAAGCAGTGGGCCCAAGAGAATCACGTGAGGTTCAACAAAGTCAAGTGCATGGTGTGGCTCCTTGTCATGGCAATCCACATTACCAAGAGATTCTGGGGGATGGAAGGATTGAGCGCAGCCCTGCTGAGAAGGACCTGGGGGTACTGGTGGATGGGTATGAGCCAGCACTGTGCCCTCACAGCCCAGAAAGCCAACCAGATCCTGGGAGCATCCAGAGCAGCACAGCCAGCAGGGCCAGGAGGGGATCTGCCCTTCTGCTCTGTGCTGTGAGACCTCGCCTGGAGCGCTGCGTCCAGATGGGGAGTGCTCAGCACAGGAGGGACACGGAGCTGTTGGAGCGCATCCAGAGGAGGGCCACAGAAATGGGCTGAGGGATGGAACACCTCCCTGAAGGACAGGCTGAGAGCTGGGGTGTGCAGCGTGGAGAAGGGAAGGCTGTGGGCAGAGCTGAGAGTGGCCTGTCAGTATCCAGACATTCAGTCTTGCTATAGACTGGCCATACAGAGTGTGACACCTACCAATTACTTCACTGGACTTCAATGTTACAGACTGTAGGTAAAATATCTCTACTTGTATGGAAATTCAGCTATTTAAACAAAGCACAAGGGCTCCATGTAAGCATCAGTATCATTCCACACATTTTTCAGCATTATGGCATAAGGCATAAAACTAAACTTTGTTTTGGCTTCTAGACCATCTGCATTAACAGTGGTCATATTTTCAGCGAATCATAGAGTGGAGTGGGTTGGAAGGGATATAAAGATCACCTAATTCCAACTCCTGGGGGCAGGGCTGCCGACCACTAAATCAGGTATCCAGTCAGGTTGTCAAGGGCCCCATCCAGCAGCCTTGAAGACCTCCAGGATTGGGGCACCCACAGCTTCTCTGGGCAGCAGTGCCAGGACCTCACCACCCTCTGAGTGAAGACCCAAGCCTGGTCACAGTACTCCAGGTGGGGCCTCACAAGGGCAGAGCAGGTGGGGACAATCTCCTTCCTGCCCACTGCCAGCCCTCTGTTGATGCAGCCCAGGTCACTGTTGGCCTTCTGGGCTGCAAGTGCACCCTGCTGGCTCATGTCCAGCTTTACACACACCAGGATGCTCAAAGCCTTCTCCACAGGGCTGTTCTCAAGGAATTCTCCCTATCTGTACACGTACTTAAGATTGCCCTTACTCAAGTGTAACATTTTGCACTTGACTTTTTTGGACCTCATTAGATTTTCATGGGACCACTTTTCAAGCCTGTCTAGGCCCCTCTGGATGGCATCCATTCCTTCTGTTGTGTCAGCTGCACTGCTCAGCATGGTATCATCAGTAAATTTGTTGAGGATGCATTGAACTCACATTGAACTCCATGCTACTGATAAAGATGTAGAAGAGCATTGGTCCCAAGACAGACCCCCTAAAGAACACCACTCATCACTGGCCTCCACCTGGACACAGCATTGCTGACCACAACCTCTGGCTGCAAACATCCAAACAATTGTCTTCAAATCCATCTCTCTCCAATTTAGATATAAGAATGTGGTGCAGCACCACACCAAGGGCCTTGCACAAGTCTGGGTAGAAAACATCAGCTGCCCTTCCTTTGTCTTCTGATACTGTCACTCCATCACAGAAGGCCACCAGATTAGTCAGGCACAATCCGCCATTGGTGAAGCTGTACTGGCTGTCTCACACCACCTCCCCACCTCACATGTGCCATAACATCTCTTCTAGGAGGATCTGCTCTGTGATCTTTCCAAGCTCACCTGCAGTTCCCCAGGTCTTCCTTTCTCACTTTCTTAAAAACAGGAGTGATATTTCTCTTTCTCCAGTCACCAGGCCTGACAGCCACATCAGCCAGTTCCTTCAGGACCCTGATCCTTGTCATCAGACTTGTACACACTGTTTCATGAAGCAGTTTTGAACTTTCTGCTCTTATAGCAGGAGAGACTGTTCTCCCAACCCTGCCCAAAGGTTTGGGGATGTGAGAGATGTGTTTGGTGAGGTCACAGTACCCATGTGTGATGTCAAACTCCTCTATGGACTAAAATTTCTTGCACAAAGTGATAGCATGGCTGAGAGCAGTTGTTAAAAGGGCTGAGATGCTGTTTCCACATGAAGGGCCACCACAGATACAGTCTAAGGGTCTTTATGCTCACACTGATCAGAAAGGATATGACCGTTTGCCTCTGGTTTTGCACATCTCCCTCTCGATAGCACCTTTTGGACTTGTATTGATAGAAACAGGGCTATCTTCTATCGACTGGAGTGTGAGCACCACCTAGATACTGCTAGTGCAGCCATTTGAAGATGAGAACTGAACGGTAGCATCATTACCTAATGCTGAAGCTGTGCCAAAGGGCTAACTCCTGAGACCAGTGCAGAGCCTGGTCTTCCACCTTTCAAGCTCATAAAAGACTTCTGAAACAGTGGAAACACCTCAAAGGTTTCTGCCTTTCTTTCAGTTCAATTACCATCTGCAGAAATTTGTAGTTCTTTAATAGGGAAAACATTCTAATCTGGGAAAAAAAGAAACTTGCAGGCCAGGTTGGATGGGCCCTGAGCAGCCTGGGCTGGTATTAAATGTGGAGGTTGGTGGCCCCGCATGTGGCAGGGGGTTGGAGATTTGTGATCCTTGAGGTCCCTTCAAACCCTGGCCATTCTGTGATTCTGCGATCAATTTTGTGGATTCTTGTTTTCTGTAATTAATCTTAGAATCCACAGTTGTCATTAAAAAACGAAGTCACTGCTTGCTCTCTAGACTGAGCAATCATTTTCATCATGCATATGAAAACCATATTGCCAGATGGTAAAGACCAAGCAAGACCTTCCCTCATGCAATTCAAGACCACACATAGAGGTTTTTCTGTAGGGGAAGTCACAGAATTGAGAAAAAACAGCAATGCAATATATACTCAAATTGAGATTAATACAAACAGATGCCTGTACTTTGGTGGAAGTCCTTTTAGCTGTTCAGGAACAAATCTTTTATTTCAGTATAAGAACATTGCTCCTGCTTGTCAAAAATCAGTTTTATGCACAGTGATGGTGAAACCCAAGCACCGGTGGGAAGGGTGCAGGTAGAGAATGTATCAGTAAAAAAGTTTCTCTAGAACCACAGAATAGTGAAGAAGAGTTTTTATTCTTGCTTTTGGCCATAAAACTAACATTTACATACAATAACTAACGTCTGGGTCTGACACTGCCATCTTGTGAGCTTTCAAAAGTCTCCACAAGGTGGGCTCAGAGATCTTCCACTACACACATCTGACGTTTAAGACACACGGAAGAGCCTTCTTCACTCCAAAGCACACACAGGGTTATGCTCTGGGTCTCCTCTGAACTCTGCCCAGCCCCGCTGTATGGCTGCTCCTTTTGCTTTCTCTTCTTCATCAAAGACAAAGCTAATATAGAATGAGTCGCTATTAAATCTCTCTCCACCACCATGTTCTCCTAAACAACTACATCTGTTGAGGACACAAAGTGGGAAAAGGACCAATGCTTTGAAATGAAGTGCCTGAGTGCCCTGGGAAAGCAGAGGGTTTCAGACTGCAAGAAGCTGGAAGGAGCCACAGGAGGCTCATGCAGCTACTATGCCTCCCCCACACTGTCTTCAGGCTGTGGGACCTGTGTCTTGGAACCCCTGTGAGTGACTCTCAGGCATCTCAAAGCCATTTTGCCCCAGTAATCTGAGAACGGCATTAATCAGTTCAAAGACATCATCTAGGTGTTTAGCAGAGCTTTCCTCCCAGTGCTCTATGATTTAAATTTAGCAGCACCTTGCCTGAAAAACACTGTATTTCACACAAAAAGGAGAGAAAAAAAATCACACCACATATTGACATTAAAGCTCCCTTTTCAGTAAAGCAAAATTTTCTTTCAAGATTTTAGGCCATAGCTGATGCTTCTGATAAGCTTTAGGGCTCAGCTGTTTAAAAGCCCACACATCACAAAACTCCAGAAATAAATATATTCATGAACTGTGGAAAAACACTGCCAGGTAATCAAACAGCTCGTGTATTTCTGCATCAGCTCTTGAGCTTTCAGGGCTATATGTTTCTGACTGCAGCAGCACTGGGCTGCCCAGCCTGCACCTAATGCCCAGCCTGCAGATAATGCCAACTCTGCAGAAAATGCCAACATGCAGATAATGCCCAGCTTGCAGATAATGCCAACCTGCAAATAATGCCCACCCTGCAGATAATGACATGCTTGGTTCCATTGTCCTTGGCTGAGTCAGTGCAGGCAGACAAGATGTACCTGAGTGACCCTGTGTTGCTCAAAGGCAAAATGTTCAACAGGCAATTCAGTAAATAGATGTACTTCACCCTGACTGCATACGTTAACCTTTCTGTAATGGTAGCCTCTTTTCTAGCTATCTGGAGTCCTCAACACTTTTCAAATGCTATACTGCACCAAGGATGGGTCTCCATGCTTCTGTATGTGTCTTTACCTTTGCTGGAAGAGAAGAAGAAAGGGACAAGCACTTTTATGTCTTTAGCCATTATATTAAAGAAAGCATAATTTAAAAAACAAACAAACAAAAAAGGAAATGGGGTTCACACCAAAGAACAGGAGCCAGAGGCTAATTTTCCATGAACCATATTTCCTTTCTCACAACATCAAGGGAACATCAATCGCCACACCAGCACTGACTGGTAAATATTTTTCTCCCTGCATGATAGAGAGCAAGTAAGTGGCACACCTCAAGTCAAGAGTACTTCATTTCATATTAGTCAGAGAGTGGTGAGGCACTGGCACAGGCTGCCCAGAGAATCTGTGGATGCCCCGTTCTTGGAGGTGTTCACAACCAAAATGCATGGGGCCCCGGGCACTGTGATACAGTGAATGGCAACCAGCCCACTGCAGGGGCCTAGATGTACATAAACTTTAAGGTCCCTTCCAACCCAAGCCATTCTATGATTCTCTATGATTCTATGATTATGTTTTAAAGTTTCCTTGGTTTTCAGACTTCGGATTAGATTGCAGCTCTGCCTTGATAATAAATACAACAATAGTTGATGGCCTGAAAAGATATTTGAATTCCCTCTCCAAATGCCTCCAGACACATCTCATTTTATCACGCAAACTCATACGAATGAACACACTACAAAAGCAGAAGGCTCTTTCCCAGCTCTGAATAAAGGATCCAAATTGCCTAACTACATTTAACACAGACAAGAGGACACTCACACCCCATGACACAGTTGCCCCCATTAGCTGTGCTAGGTCCACCCCTGGAGGTTCCTTAGCTTTCAGCAGGCAAAATCCCAAGCAAGTCCCAAGTGCCACAGTCTGCTCTCACAGCTGCCTCTGCCTGGAGAAGGAATGTTGGGCTGGAGACTTCCAGGCTAACAGATGACAGCTGTCCTTACTCTTGCAGACACACAGACTTTGCAATGAGTTTGAGTTTGCAAGGGTAAGCATAGACCCATGAAAAGATGGGACAGCAAGCAATGCGTACATCTGGCAATTACATTTTGGCTACCGCTGACTTCTGTTCTTCACAACAGAAGCACCTGAAAAGACAGAGGCGTGGGGGTGACCGTGATTGTTAGCTGTTTTTCTTTGATTATCAAGAGCTGTATAAGGAGGTTCCTCTTCCTCTCCCTCCATCTCACCTTGCTATCAGACACCGCAGCAACCAACAGGATCCTCAAAAGACAGCTGTGGTGTTACTTCTTTCTCCAGGCAGACACATGTTGATTTCCCATGCTCCCCTTCCAGGAGCAGCTCTACTACCCACTGTGACAAGAGGCCCTGCTGGCAGAGCACGTGCCTATAGTGGTTGGCAGTGATACTCCCTGCCTCATCTCTCAAGACTAGCCATGGGTGCAGGAGAGGACCTCTCCTAGGACCAAACAATTTGCAGGTGGCAACACTGAGAGGAAACAGTGGGATACCCTGGCAATCAGTTTGTCCCCCATATTTCCTAGCATCAGATAAGTATTTCTGGAGTCTCTGAAAGAAATATACAAGCAGCTAAAAAGGAGAACACTGATGCAAGGCATAAGAAGCAGATTAACAGTCATTTTACTAATGGAAAATGCTAATCCTAAAAAGCCTACAATCAAAAATGAAGTCTGATGTTCACAAGCAAATAATCATCCAGAACGTATTAACTGTTCTCATTTGGCTCCAGGAGTTTAAAATCAAAGTTTTTGGAGATCTGGCAAAGTGCAAAAATAGCACTCAGCCTGCGGGTTAACTGCTGTGACTGGATGCTACAAGACAAGGAGTAAAACATCCTTATAGTGCCATGTGTCAAACATCCCTGTAATTATATTATGAAGGAGGCTGTTTACAACTTGAGAAGCACTGCAGAGAAGCTGTCGGCTTGGAAGCTTGTGGGTATTTGGTAACATCTCCCCATGGAACTTCTGACTTGACATTCCTGGATTTCTGATCCACAAAGATCTCTATTTTTGGTAAGAAAAACCCAGATGTGGCCTGTGAAAATACAGAACTGGAAACTGTTATCTATGCAAAGGGAACATCAGACCAAGCACCTATGAAGACTATCAAAAGTTTAGAGAGGTCATAAGCTGGGCCCACAGCAGTACAAAGGAACATGTTATATTCAGTAAAACCTGCAAGCGAGTTAAAATTAGGTCAAATTTATTTGTGTGCCTAATTATAGATTGAGAAGGATAGCTCATTCTGGCAGACATGCTTAGATAACAGGTTTCATTAATCACGAGCATAGTTACAAAATCCAGTCAGAAACCTTGCCCACCAGGCGCACCTTGTGCCCAACACCTGTCAGTGCCCAGAGAAACCAGCGCAGCTCAGCTCAGCACGAAGCCCCACTGATTCACTGCCAGTCACCCAAAGCAGCCCAACAAATCACGGGGTGCCCTCAGCAGCACGCACTCCTGCACACTGTTCACAGGTTGCCCAAGGAGGCTGTGGATCCCATCCCTGCAGGCATTCCAGGCCAGGCTGGATGTGGCTCTGGGCAGCCGGTTGGTGACCTGCACACAGCAGGGGGTTGGAACTGGATGAGCACTGTGGGCCTTTTCTACCCAGGCCATTCTGTGATTCTATGATACCTGCCGGCCTCATCACGGCTACTCGTGTAGAAGAGCGACAGATTTCAGAAACGCACCGTGACAAAACATCAGGACAGATCTCGCCTTCATTTTAATGAGGCTCTCCCAAACCGAACGAGGCGTGCGGCACCACTGCTGCCACACCAAGGACAGACGCGAGTCCGGCCGTTCGGCGCGGTCACAGCAGGGAACGGAGCGGCAGCTCGTGACGGAGCGGTGCCACCGCTGCTCTCCCCCGCTCCGCCCCCCCGCTTTCCCCACAAGATGGCGACGCCGCCCAGCGACCGCCGCGAGGGGAGCCGGGAGCGGAAGACCCGCGCCACTTCTGCCGGAAACCGGAACTGGAACCGGAAAAGGAACCGGAAGTGGCGGGGCGCGGCGCGTGCCGGTGTCCTGGCACGGGCGGCAGCGGTGGCGCCGGTGAGTGGCGGCGGAGTCGAGCCTCGCCCTGTTACCGGCGGCGCGGGGGAGAACGGGAGCGGGCACGGCCGCGGCGGGCCGCAGGGCTCGGGCCGGGCCGGCAGCCCGGTGGGACCGCGGGTGAGAGCGCGAGGCGCGGCAGGCGCGTTGTCTGCCGCCACGCTTAGCACGGAAACGGTGGGGGGCGCTTATCGCTTATCGGTACCTAAAGCGCGTCTCCTTTCCAGGAACGATGCTTTCCGAAAGCAGTTCGTTCATGAAGGGCGTGCTGCTGGGAGGAATCTTCTGCGTGGTGGTCACGCTTCTTGGACACGTTAAGATCGGCCATGGAACCAGAGCACGTCACCACGAGCACCATCACATTCAGGCTCCCAACAAGGAAGAAGTGTTAAATCTTTCAGAAGATGAACGACTGGAGCTCAGCCAGAGCATCCGCGTTTACTGCATCGTCCTGGTGAAACCCAAAGACATCGGGCACTGGGCTGCAGTGAGAGAGACGTGGAGCAAGCACTGTGACAAGGCAGAGTTCTACAGCTCTGAGAACGTTAAAGTGTTCAATGCTGTAGTCCTCAACACAAACGATATGTGGACAATGATGAGGAAAGCTTACAAGATAACCTATGAGCGTTATAAAGATGAATTCAATTGGTTCTTCCTTGCCTATCCAACAACATTTGCAATTATTGAAAATCTCAAGTATTTCTTACTGAAGAAAGACCCTGCACAGCCTTTTTATATAGGCCACACTATGAAATCTGGTGACCTGGAGTACGTAGATGGTGAGGGAGGAATTGTCTTAAGCATTGAATCACTGAGACGACTCTCACATGTTTTTGAAGACTCTGACAAATGCCCAGAGCAAGGCGGTATGATTTGGAAGCTCTCTGAGGATAAACAACTAGCAGTATGCCTGAAGTATACCGGAGTGATTGCTGAAAACGCAGAGGACTCTGAAGGAAAGGATGTTTTTAACACCAAATCAGTCAACGCTCTCATTAAAGAGGCAATGGCAAGTCAGCCTGAGCAGGTGGTGGACGGCTGCTGCTCAGATATGGCCATCACTTTCAATGGCCTGTCTCCCAACCACATGCATGTGATGATGTACGGCGTTTACAGGCTGCGGCCGTACGGCCACACTTACAGCGATGCGCTCGTCTTCTTACCCCCTGCAGGCTCAGACAATGACTGATGTCTTTTGGAGAGGAGATGGGACCAAGGAGGCAGCTGTTCTCACGGCACGCATTTGTGCAGACACTCAGTTTTCTTATCCGATCATACTTGTGTACATTTTTTGCACAGAGATTTGGTGAAGCTCTTAATTTTAAAAGAGAAAGTTCTCCTTCCAAAGTCTTTTATACAGGAACGATTCTGGCTTTTTGACAATGCTGGAATGAACAATAAAAGAGTTGTTTGGGATAAAAGGAAATTAAGTTTATGGGGGGGAAGGGAGGGCATTGTATATCTTAGTATTTATTAATGAAAAGTCAAAAGAACTTTAGTCTGCTATAAATATATTTTTGCAAGATTTTGATCCTCTCAACTCTTCCAGACACTTCCGGAATGTCTTTATATCTTTTTAAGATGTACCAATAAAACTGACTACAGATTCAGGCTGAAAGACCAACTTTTATGTGATTTCCTTTATGCTGAAGCACAGAGCAGCTTGAATTATACTGATTAGGCAGCCCATAGGTGCACCTGTTGCTTTGTGTACAATCTCGTAACTCAGAAACAAGCTAGCAGAAAGCAACTGACAGAAGAAATCTATTAAGTTAATGCAGAATAATATTAAGCAACCGTTAGACTGCCTTTCTTAATCTCACAAAAGAACAAGATAACTATATTTGAATATTAGCATTACATAAATATTAGCAGGTAGCCTGTTAGCACAGCAGTAATTGTTCATTTAAATTTGTCAAATAAAAATATTAGAATAAAAGTTCTATTTGTTTTTAGTGCTAGAGGTGCTAATAGTGTTTACACGGAAGAAGTTGGTTAGCTGTGAATACAAGTATGAAGTACAGCTCTATTTACAGACACTTCCGAGCAGTAAGGTGCAGATAGATCAACATGCTTCCACACTCAGCCTTTCTTTGTTCGCAATGCCAAACACATTAAGCGCACAAAAAAAGGAAAATGTACAGGAATCTCAAACACTTTATGTGCACTTGAAACCTCAAGCTTTACACGTCACCTTCCACCAGTTACAATTAAGTGGCAGTAAACAGCACTTCGGTGCGTTTCCTCCATTTGCAATCCACTTACCTGACCCAGATGTTGCAAAGGCTTCTAGAGGTACCACCTTGGGCTCCACTGGTACTACATCACCTATAGAGGAGCTTCGAAGATACAAGGTTAGTCTGTTGAAGAAAGCTATGTTATCTGTAATACTTCATCCTAGCTTTAGCTGCAGTAGGGGAGGAAAGGTTGTGAAAGAGCTAATCCAGAACTGATTAGTAGCAACAGTATTTTGTTCTGAGCAACATTTTTTATTAAGAATGGCACCAAGGGAGCTACTACAGCTGTTTCAGAGGAGACTTGGGGACAAGATGGAAGAAAAAGCAAGCCACAGGACTGACTAGCTCATTTTATACACAAAGGAACCATTGAGGCACAAACTGATTCCCCACAGCACTAACAAATTAAGGAAGTTATGGCAGAGCCTTTAAGATGTGTAATTATATCCACTATTACTCTGAAAGGAAGGTTTGAGGCAACTCAACTTGTCTGCAGTATAGTTGTGTAGGATACAAAATTATGGTGGTAATTACATGTATACTCTCAGATATACCTTATTTTCAAAAGCAGTCTTGTAAATAATTTTACAGAAGCAATTTAAGAGTAGCACATGTTAATACTTTCATCTTGTGTTGTAATTTGATTTCAGAATTAGATTGAGAACACCTCTGCCACTATCTGCTGTAAGGTCACAGAAAGGAAACATGCAGCACGCTGCACACAAAAATCAAGCCCTACCGTTAGTAAAGTACAGGTGTTAGAAAAGAGACTTAAAATATTAATAAATACTTCCAGAGACAGAGTTATGAACAGTAGATCTTAATGTTTTCTTAGTTTATTCAATAATTCCATGGCACAGTCTGTTTTTCCATAGACACAGCTTTGGGTATGCAGACACTGAACAAAGCGGTGGATTGCTCAGACAAACAGTGCTCTCTAACCACCCATGCAGGTGTACCTGTGTAGCAGTGTCCAGAAGCTCCCTTTGATCCCTTATGAAGCTCCACTCGGCTCTAGAGCTACGTTTTGCTATCATGCCTTTGTTGAACAGTGATTTTGTTTCTGTTCCTAAAGTAAGGTGCAAACAGGGAGGAGTGCATCAGGCACCAACTGGCACGTACTCCATTTGGAGTATGACCAACACTGCTGCAAATGCCACTGTAAGGAGAGCAATATTAGTGTTGGTAGGCTGAAATTTGAGCTTATATGTATTCTTAAGTTACGATCTAAGGTAGAAGAATTTATAGTCCACATATGACTTTATGTTCTTAAATCCTATAGATAAATGCTTCTTCAAAAGAAGTGTTCCTGAAGTAAAACACTGAAGTTAATGCTGTTAATAAATTAAGTTTTAAAAAAAACAAACATTTCTCCACATTCAATAAACAGATAGGCTAGTGAGATGTTAAATCAGAAGCAAAATGTTCTGAAGTGTTTTGGAGGTTTTAGAAACTGTACTAATTACATTTCATGTACATTTTACATTACCGCTTTAGAGGAGCATAAAAGTGTAAACATTCCTTGGCTTTTTCCTCCTTTTCATTTGAAATTCTACTCAACAGTCCGTGCAGGATCTTTCCCACCAGATATCTTCAGTGACTGAAGACTTGGGTTTAAGACAAACCAATTAAAAACTGTAATAAAAAGAAATCTAGAAAACTATAGTAGCCTACCAGTACTTTTGCATTCACTTGTTTTATTTAGCATTGCCACAGAACAAAATAATTTGTACATTCAGTCACATTAAAAACAAGGAATTACAAAGCAGTCCACATTTAACCTAAGTGCATTCCCTTGGAGTAACACAGTTCCTTTTGTTTCACTTGTACGTCTTCATATGCCAAAGGCCATCATTTAAATAGTGGATATTTTCAATACCAATCCCTTTGTTGACTTTCTCACTGTTGAAGAACAAAAGCACAGAAGTATTTGGTTAATGTTAGAGCAGTACAAAACACCACACTGGAAGAACAAGCTGTGCCTGTAAATGCAGGATGGGCTAACAGGAAACACATGAGGAACACAGAATTTGACCTCATGGTTCCAAGTGTGTCACAGAATCAAATGCAGGTGAGCAGCTTTGCTTTTAGTTGCAAGACACCTACCTATTAATAAAGGACTACAAATGCTAAAACAACATGACAAGGGCTTGCAGTATTTTATTTACAGATTTTTCCTATATAATGGGAGTCAAGTGAACTCTTCAGAATGGTGGTTTTGTACATCTGCATTGGTTTTGTGTTCATCTTTCTTTCCAGTTGATAAATTCCATGGAAAAAAGATCTATTTATATCACAATGAACAAGACAAAACTAATCATTCTAGGGCAGAAAAGTTTAAACCCCCTGGGAATTAAGAAGGAAAATACCTCTGTGTTAATTCCACTAATGCATCATGTATCACAGTATAAAATGATCTAAATAGTACTGTTTCTCAATTTTCTGTTTTAGACAGGACCACAGAAAACAGCACACAGCTGCATAAAGCAACATCATTTCCTTTTCCTCTCCAGTTTATGTTACTTCCCACAGGAATACAATATTCAAGTGAATTTGAAGTCAGGATTAGGAATACCCAGGCTTTCAATGATCACAGCACATTTCTGCAGATGTAGGAGGGAATGTAGGTAGCTACATGCTCCTTCTCTCTCCCTTTTCCTCGAGTCCATCAAAGGCACCACAAATAATTCAGAGAAATAATTATCCACCAACTACAGCAGGTCCAGGCTGCTGCAGTGCCATTCTACCCCTGTTCACTGGAACACACCCCCACCTTTCCCCTGTGCTTTCATTACCGCTTATAGTGACACAGTACAGAAGATGACAATCCAGCTGAGAATCATTCCCACAAAGAAAGAGTGATTTGTTTTCATCAGAACCAGCTTTGTCACCCACACTACAGCTGGGTGGGGCTGGAACCAAAGCAGCCCAGATCAACTTGGGCTGCTTCGTAAGATGGCTGCAAGATGTCACAGAACTTAAGATGACGAAAAAGTCTCATCTCCTAATTCTGGATTATCAGAATGCTAAAAATAATCTACATTCCTTTCAGTTTTATGCCTCCTTTTCATTTCACTCGTTGTTTACCCCCAGTCAGATCTCTATAACTCACAAGAAGCTTAGCTAGGAAGGATTTTAGAGAGGAATGCTGCATATGGGTCTAAGGCAAAAAAAAAAAAAAAAAGAAAAAAAAAAAAAGAGACCAGCTGATCAGCCAAGTACCACTAAGATTTCAGCCTCTGCCACCCTTACATGAAAATAAATAAAATCACTTGAACAATTTCAGCTTGCTCAGATCCAAATTCCATCTCTTGCCCAGCAGCACAGGCAGTAAATACTCAGAGGTATTTCTTTGTTCAGCAAAATCTCTGAGAAAGTACTATCAGTGTAAGAAATATTGACATTCAGAGACACCACTGAAGTTGTTTGTCTTAAAATCTATATTCACATAAAGTAACTCTTTTGACTCCATCTGGTGAATAAATAACTAGGAAAGACACTCCTTGCCCCCTTCTCCCAGCTTAATGTTAATCAAAAAAATGAAAGCTTAAATAAATGCTGCACATAAAAGAAACACACTGCAACAGTGATTCAATAACCTTGACAGTAGAGCTTAAATTACAAACTAAAGAAGAAATTACAATATGGGACAAGTTATATTTCATTTTTTACAACACTTACATGTCATCAGCTGACATCTTCATGACTCCCACACATAATGCATGTTGTTTTCCCTCTGCCATTATTGCCTAAAAATTACCACTAAGGAAAACAGTTTTTTTTGTTTGTTTGTTTTTAAGTTATTTCCAAAAAGTAAAAGCAGTAACAAGAAATTGGAGGAAATCACCTTACAAAAAAAGCATCAAATTCCCTAGTTAAACTTTTGTCTGTTCAGGAATTGTAGGGCACTAGCTCGTGAAGGTAAGCAAAATTAACAGTTGAATCACAGTGCACAGAATGCAAAGCACATATTTATGAACTTTAAATAACAATTACAAAACAACTTCCCAACACCACTCTCCAGATCTCCATTTACACCTAACACAGGTGAGTCTCTCCCGTTTTGGAAAAATGCTGCAGCTACACATGGGGCCATTTTACATCACACTGTACAGAAGAACTGAGGCATATCTGAAGAAATCTAGAAGATAATGGAATCAGACATCCTTCTCAAAGCTTGTCAGCATGTAATACTGAGTGTGCATCTTCTCCAGTCATATATGAACAGCAACAACAGCTGTAGAGGTTGGCACTGATGCTGAATTTGATAGAATCATAGAATAGTGGGACCACAATGCTCATCCATTTCCAACCCCCTACTATGTGCAGGTCACCAACCAGCAGCCCAGGCTGTCCAGAGCCACATCCAGCCTGGCCTTGAATGCCTGCAGGGATGGGGCATCCACAGCCTCCTTGGGCAACCTGTGCCAGTGCCTCACCATCCTGTGTGAAAGACTTCCTCCTAAAATCCAACCTAAACCTCCCCTGTCTCAGTTAAAAACCATTCCCCCTTGTCCTATCATTATCCACCCTTGTAAAATACACTCCTTTCAAATACTGGAAGGCCACAATGAGGTTTCCCCAAAGCTTTCTCTTCTCCCAGCTAAATAAGCCCAGTTCCCCCAACCTTCCTTCATAGAAGAGGTGCCCCAGCCCTCTGATCACAGAACAGCCCAGGTTGAAAAGGACCACAACAATCATCTAGTTCCTTTCTCAGTAATGCATTCATTCCCTAAGAAATAAACTATGTTCGTCTATAACTGAAAGAGATAGTTGTCTTAAGGAGGCAGGGGAATAAATTAGTTTGTACTTCATCTCATTCTGCCTAACACCAGGAGTTCCTGTTTCCCATCTAACCAAGCACAGCAGGAATAGTTAATTTCGGGGTGGCTCTGAAACATCACAAAAGGAAAAAAGAATTAAGAACGTGAATCTTTCCAAATAACATTCAAAGCTTGACAAATCATCTCAGACTACTAATTATCCCATGAAATAATATTCAACACCAAAGTAATTAAGTTTGTGACCAGCTGAGAACATACACATACAAATTTAACTTAGCAAGATTTAATTCCTAATTAAAGAAGGATACAACAACAGTATCAACGGCAGCAGGGTAAAGTTTTGCTCCAGGAGACGTCAGGCCAGGACACATTATATTAGCTCCACTTAGTACAAATTTAATGGCTCCTTTATCAACCTGCTGATGTGGTAGAATAAATGGATCTAAGAGGGGAAAGATACAGCATTACAATTAATACATTAAGATAACAATATGAATCATTCATTATCATGCTGGGGGAAATAGGTGCATAACGTGCTGCCTGGGCAGGAAGGCTTAGAAATAATTAGCAGCACTCCTGCTGGGTTGCACTGTCCTGGAAAAACACAGGTACTGTTTTTCCTGATTAAATCTTTGTTCTGAAAACCAAAGGCTGGGAATCTCAGAACCAAACACAGGCCTATCCTTCCTGCAAGTACACACAGCCCTTATAAAAACTATACCAAGTTTCCCCAAAGAAAACAATCACTGAAGTGACTCTAGAAATAAACACTTCAGAAGTAACAGTACAAAATATGCAAAGGCAGACAAAGTTCACGAATGTCAGCTCTCAAAGGCATTCTCCAAGCTTGTACAACAGCACATGGTTGTTCAAACATGGTTTTCAAATCCAGACCAACACTGTATGGATAGCCAAAGCCATCCAAAACAGTAACAGAATGGAGCAGAACAGCAAGAGCAGAAATAAAGTAATGCAAAAGATTATGATTTAGGAAGTAAAAACCACACTGTGGAAGTTCTAGACGGAGATGAGCATCCATTGCATCACTGAACTGCTGGTTAAAAACTACTTTTGCAGTAAGAACCTACAAATCTTTAAAGTCAGCAAAAAGGGTTTAAAAAAAGGCTTGAAACAACAAAGATAGGGTAACAGGATTAACAAGAAGAAACGTAGACTCCAATAGGAAAATCGCTCTGCACAAAGCCCCACAAGAATTCTGCAACGTAATACCTAAAAATCAAAGGTCAGATTACTTAACATAGAGAATTACACTTACTCTGGAGAAAGCAAGCCACACAGATACCTGGAACAGCAATGCAAGTGCAGCTGGAAATGTATAATGCACCTTTAAGATCTGTAACATGCATGTGCACTATATAAATACCCAGTTGTACAGAAGTCTTCTCGATTCCCACACTCACCCCCCTGCTCCCACCACCACCATCCTCAGGGAACTTACATTTGTGAAGTAACCTTAGCGTCGGGTAAAAAATCCCTTCTCTTTGTCTGAAGAACAGCAATTCTCCATTCACAGTGAGGATTTCTATATGTTCATGACTGCAAGATAAAAGAAACGTAACTTTAATAACTACTTAACTCTGTTGTAAATTGAATGTGTCACGTATTCTGGTCCATCATGGCAACTGAGGATAATTAAGACATCAATTATCAGGAAAATTTAAAACTAAAAATATCAGATGCTTTCTTCATTAATAATGGATTCGTGCACTATTCCCTCTCCTTAAAAGTTCTGCAGACAGACAGACAGCTGTTCACAAAAGCCAGCAAAAATATCCTATCCTCTATTAAGAAAAGTAAACCAAACGATACATAGAAATCCAAAATCAGTAACAGTAATAAAAATAACCTGGAAGCTATCTAAACAAGTTTGATTTTCTGAAGCCATAAAACTGAATGCTTCCCTTCAACGACAAGGTAATCCCAAGAGAGTCACCATCCAGGTCAGATGTTTGCCACCAGGCATTCTTATTTTCCTCCAGCACCTTACAAGCATTTTTTCAACAGCACAATGAGCACACACAAAATTTCTGGCTCAGTTATAACATGCTCTGCTATCTACAAGAATGGACATATGCTTTTTAAACCCCTAGGCCATTCTCCCATAGAAAGTAAACGTGTACATAAAGCAACCCAAGCACACTGGAAGCAAAGGTTAAAGAAAATGAAACTTACCATCTTACTATTTTGACAGGGTCTTTCTTTGGCATTATTTGGTTTAGCCATGGTTCAATAACAGGAAATTGATCTATCAGTTGGTTCTTAATACCTTTAATAACAGAAGTCTTCAGCTGGATACAGTTTGATACGTTCTCCTTTTCATCAAATCTGCCAAGCAAAAACACTTCAGAAACAGAGAACCTGCTGCCCAACAATGCAACACTCGCAGGGCATCCTTCAATAAGTATACTTATGCCCGGCTTTGAGGTACGGCCTTACACGGGCCGTGACGCCGGCCCTGGGCGGGGCAGACAGAGTTACCGCAGCAGCGCAGCGCCCACGGAGCCCCCAGCGCCCCACAGCGCCATTCACCGCCTCGCGGGGCGGCTTTCGCTGACAGCAGCACTGCTCACAGCCCCGGCCAGCCGCGTTCTCACAGAACGGCCAGGGTTGGAAAGGACCTCAAGGATCACCGACCTCCAACCTCCACATTTCATAGCAGTCCAGGCCGCCCAGGGCCCCGTCCAACCTGTTCCCGCAGCCCGCCGCCCGCGCTCTGGGTTATCACAAAGTTTCGACAACGCGACGCCCCAAATTGCTTTTTTTTTTTTTTTCTTTTCCTTCCCTTTCCTCTGACACCACGGGCTGGAAGGCGGAGCGCAAGACGAGGCTGAGGACGCACACAGAGCGGCCGCAGGGACCGAGGGGCGGGGGGGGGGGGGAAAGCGCGACGGGCCTCTCCCGCACCGCCCGGCCCCGAAGCTGCGGCAGACGGAGCGCCGGGCCCACAGCGGCACCCTACAGCCGGCCCCCCCCGCCCCACTCACTTCTTGAACATCCTGGGGCGGTGAGCGCGGGGTGAGCGAGAGCCTGGGCCGGGCGTGGACCGGCGGGCGCGGGGCGGGCTGCCGGGCCTCCGCGCTCCCTCACACGAGGTCCCGGCCCTCCCCTCCGCGCCAGCCGGAAGCGCCGCGCGCTTTACGGCCCGTCGCGCCGCTCTATGACAACGGAACGCGCGCGGCGTCACGGCGCCGGGCGGGACTACAACTCCCAGCAGGCCGCGCGGCGCTTCTGCGCATGCGCACTGCGCCCGGCAAACGGGTTGTCGCGCTGCGTGGCGCCAGGTTTTGTGATTCGTAGCACGGCCGCGGGGGGGCCGCGATCAGCGATATAGCGGTGTGCTGCTCGGGTACAGCATCTTTTCCCAGACGTTTCACGATCGCAGAGCCAGAAGGGCCTTCAGGACGCCTCGCAGTCCAAGTCCTACAGCAGTGGCACAGCGTGGTGTCCATCAGTCTGAGTATCTCCAAAGCAGAACCCCCGCCTCTCTGGGCCACTGTGCCACTCTCACGCGAAGGTCTTTCTTCATGTTTGTACAGGACCTGTTGGGTTCCAGTTTGTGCCCGTTGCTGCACACCTCTGAAAAGGGCCCGTGCCCACCTACTTCAGACCTGCCCTTCAGATGAACAGCCGTGAGATGCCCTCTCAGCCTTCTCCTGTGCAGGCAGTGGCTGTGTCCTTCAGAATGACAGAATCACAGAGTTGGAAGGGACACAGGGTTAGAAGAGACCTCAAGGATCACGAATCTCCATCCCCCTGCCACACTCAGGGCCACCAACCTCCACATTTCATACCAGCCCAGGCTGCCCAGGGCCCCATCCAACCTGGCCTCCAGGGATGGGGATGCCAGCCATCAGCCCACGTGGACCCAAGTGAAGACAAGCACAGTGTTCATTGGAATCAAAGTCTTTTGCTTCATGACAGCTGCAGTAATCCCATCTCCAGTACACAGAACAGCTCCTCATCTCTTTGAAAAGCAGCCAGGACAGGGTTTGTTCTGCAAGCAGCTGAGTGCCATACAGCCACACAGACTGACATCCAATGGAAACATCACTGCTGGCGTCAAGGACGTGAAAGTTCAGGCCACTATCCAAGCTCCTTTTCTATAGCAAAGCAATGAATCAACCGTGATACCAGATTAATTAAAAAGCAACGCTTACAAACGACAGTAGCCACGCAAAGTAAAATCACGCATAGCATAATTTATTCAAGTGAAATACAGTCAGATCACACACAGTATTAAAGAAAAAAAGAAAAAAACAGGAACGGAACAAAACATGATACAATATTGATACACGTAATCTACAAACATTTAGACTCCCTGCCCCGTGTTTCATTGGGAAAAGAGCAAAGCCACAGCGGCAGGCACGGCACGGCACCCGCTCCCACCCGGCCTTCCCCTGCACAGCGCTTCTCACACCGACGGAGCTCCTCGCCGACACCGCACAGACGCAGCCGCGAGCGCAGCCGCAGCGCCCGCCCCGCCCCGCCCCGCGCATGCGCACAACCCCGCGCGCGGGCCGGACGTCAGCAGCGATCGCGCCGCTGCGGAGCCCACCGAGGGCCGTTGGCCACGCCCACTCCCCGGACGCCACGCCCTGCGCCGGCGCGCGAGGGGGTCCGGCGGGCGGCCGTTAGAGCGGCCGGCAACCATGATCACTTCCGGTAGGTCAGAGGGCAGCCAGACGGCGGCCGGGGAGAGGCGGCGGCGGTGGCTGCGGGGCCGAGCGCGGGAGCGACGCGAGGGGCGGTTGGGAGGACGGGCCTCGCGGGCAGGGTCGCGGTGCCGGGGCCGAAGCGGGGCCCGTCTGGCGGCCGCACCCCGGCATGCACAGCGAGCGGATGCGCCGCCATCTTTAGGCTCCCTCCCCGCCTGCACTGACAATAACAAGCCCCGGGCCCGGCCGCCCCGGCAGCGCCCCGGCAGCGGAGAGGGGCGGGCGGGAGCCGCGCGGGGAGCGGGCGGCGGGGGCCGCGCTGAGGGCTGCGCTGAGGCCGGGCCGCCGGGGCTGCGTTCGGCCCTCCCGCCGCCGCTCGGAAGAGGAGAGGTGGTGGCGGGGCTGCGGGGAGCCGCTGCGGCCGGAGAACGGCGCTGATAAGAGCCCGCGGGGGGCGAGAGGCGGGGGCGGAGGCGCTGCCCTGAGGGAGGAGTGGCGGCGGGAGACGGAGGAGAGCCGCGAGGAGAAAGAAAGTCTCGAGGAGAAGGGGGAGAGAGGAGAGCCGGCGATTCCTCCGAGGGATAAGAAGGCGAAGGAGGGGGAGTACCGACGGACTCTGCTGATACGGAGAGAGGAGTTAAAAGACTCCGCTGAGAGACACCGGAGGCCAACACGGAACCTCTCTCCTCCCCGTCGTACCGCCAGGATTTGGTGCCCCTCAGCCTGCTCATTTCTGTGTGTTCATGTTTCCCACAGGTTTCTCTTCCCCCAACCCCTCCACTGCAGCTCAGGAGGTCAGGCCTGCCACTGATGGTAGTAGCGGCAGCAGCTCCTCCTGCAAGAAGAGAAAGTTAAATAACAGCAACTCCGAAAGAGAGGAATTCGATTCCATTTCCTCCTGCTCCTCATCTCCTTCCAAAAACAACTCCTCCTCATCTTCTTTGGTCATCACCGCCTCTTCGTGCTCCTCCTCAGGGGTTGCCTCCTCCAACCATCACCTCCAGAAGAAGCTGCGCTTTGAGGACTCCTTGGATTTTATCGGACTCGATGTGAAGATGGCTGAAGAGTCTTCTTCCTCCTCCTCCTCTCCTGCTGCCTCTTCTCAACAGCAGCACCAACAGCAGCTCAAAAATAAAAGCCTTTTAATTTCTTCAGTGGCCGTAGGGCATCACGCCAATGGCCTGACCAAAGCTGCCTCCTCTACTGTGTCCAGTTTTGCCAACAGTAAACCTGGCTCCGCTAAGAAATTAGTGATCAAGAACTTTAAAGGTAACAGCCCATAATTCCTCACAATCTCTACGGAGCTGACGCTCAACTTTGTGTTTTGTTTTCAACGTGAAAACCGGTTGGCTTTCAAATAGCTCCAGGTTTTACAGGAAATGCTTTTCCCGTGGTGAACGTTCCTATGCTTATGTAAAGGGGGGTTATGTTGATGATGCATCCTTGCCCAATCACGTGCACATCCTGAGCCACACTTCCCTGCCTGGGCTTATTGTTCTGACCCTGTTCTCACTCTGTTGAGGAGAAGGCCCTATCTAGTTGCTGAAGGAAATGTTTTACTGCCTAAGCGTGTAAATCACCTTTGATCAAACTTCTAAAGTTTGAAAACACTTTTCCAGTAATCCTGGCTCAGGGCATACTGTATATTTTAGCCTTGTTTATAGTAAGTCTTTACAAAATACACTTAAAAAAGATATATATATATATAGACTTGAATCTACATGTCTTGCCCATGTGTGTTTTGTCTGTTTGTAGGTTAATCTGCTTGTGCTTAGTTTTAAATGTTGAAACTAATGTGATTATCCAGCTATTAAGGTGGATTTCCTTTCTGCTTCCCCTACTTGACTTCAGAGTAGGTAGTTCAGACTTCTGCAGGTTATTTTTCTTGCAGTATCATCACTGCCATACTTACTGTTTCATTTTTTAACATCTTTTCTGCTGTAATACATTCTTCCTTTTTTCTTTCCAAATTTACATTATTTTGTAATTTCTCAACCAACATGATGGAGCTTTTCCAGTGTTGTTACTTGAGACCAACTGAAGCAGGGAAACGAAGCTTTTCTGATGTGAATGCTGCAAGATATTCTAATGAACAAAATTGAACTAGGTGAAGGCAGAGAGCCTAGCTAAAATTCTGTAGTTTTTACCCTTAAAACGTCTGAAAATTGTGAGTTTTCTTGTTAGCCCATTCTTCTCTTTTACAGTAATCCAAAAACTTACTTTCCTGAGTGTTTTTGTTTTTCTTCGTATGTTTGGGTAGGAGAAGAGAGGGTTTAAAGGTCTTACAGAGATTAAAACTTATTTCTAACGGTGCAGTTGATACAAATGTGCTGTAGAGATGGCACAAAAGGTGACGATTAGGATTACCTGAACCACTGTAATGTTCCAGTGTAACTTCTTGCTTTAAGGACCACCTCAAGAATATTCCTGGTCCATTTCCCGTGTCATCATCTGTTCGTTTGGTTGTTTTAAAACGTCATACTTAGGATGCATGATGCTGAGAAATAAATGCCACTGCTGTGTGTACTCCATTAGTTTTAAGAGAAGGCAACTTTTGACACTTAAAATATTAACTGCATGTCATGGATGGCGTGGTGCTGCAATCATCATTGCTTATGAATTGGTCTTGGAGTCACTTCCTTAAAAAGAATGACTTGAGATATTCTCCATCTCTGGTTTTTATTTGTGCTCGTAGGCCAAGATGACTAATAATCGTAGTGTGCTTTTGTCTGCAAGAGCAATACGCATCCTTTACAGCTTCCTTAGATTCAGAATCTTGGTATTAACTCCTGTATGTCTTCTTCATTACAGGCTAGTGAACTTGCTTGAGTCCTAGTTGTAGTGAGTTGTCCCTGTGTGGTACAGTCAGTGTTGGGATATTGCCAGTACTGTAGGGAAATGTATGGGGGGGGGAAGTAAACAGAAGTAGGATTTTTTTTTTCATCCCCAAGAGAAATCAGAAAGCTTTGAGGTGTTTGTTTTTTTTACTTTTAAGTTTGCAGAAGTCCTTTTGAATGCAGTCAGCTTCACTTGTTGGTGACATTGATATGCATCTGACTTCCTAATTTTTCTCCTTTTCCCATCTGCATTTGGGAACTTCTGTGACCCAACAAAAGGGGTCACTTGAGCTTGTTTGAGAACACGTAATTTTAAAATAGTCTGGTTTTCTGAGAATGTGACATGGGTAATCTTTTTCATCCCGTGGTAATTGCTTTGGTCTTGTTGTGGGCACTGCATAGCAGGGCCTCTCTGGAAAATCTGCAAACGCTTGAGCTGTATGAACATTAAAAGAGGCCTTAACTGTACAAATATCCTCTGGCCAAACCCAAGAGAGACATAAATAGATCAGTTCAAAATCCAGAGATTTTCCTTGTGACCATAAAGCCTGTGTTACACTAAGTATTTCTATGCACGTTTATTGGGAGTTTCTTTCCAAGTGTTAACGCAGAGTTAAATTCATATGCTTAGTTAAAAGCATGCTGTACACAACTCTGTATCCCTTAATCCATCACTTTTCAGCTTTTGTTGTTTTGCTTTTTGGTTTTTTTCCCCTGTGTTAGCTGTACTGTTCTGGTACTAAAAGGGATTGTAATGAAGATGCAGAACAACCTTCCTGGGTTTTAGTACTCCCCAAGTTATTTGAATTGGTTTTTATTTGTGTTTTTCAATACAATCACAGACTGCTAGGGCTGCTGATGTTGTCGTGTATGTGAAGAGTAATGCTGGATTTTTAGTGTGTTGCCATTTCAAATGTAAGAAGCTGCTTTTGCCTTATTGCTTTCTTTTCATGTGTGAATTATAACCTAGAACATCAACTTATGTTTTCTCCTCTCTGAGTTATATTTGTGTTTTTGGTAAAAGGTAAAATATTTGACTCCTATTAAATGCTTTCTCAAACTCTATAAAATAATTTCTTTTCAAGACAAACCCAAATTGCCTGAAAACTACACAGATGAAACCTGGCAAAAACTGAAAGAAGCTGTAGAAGCAATCCAGAACAGTACTTCCATTAAGTACAACTTAGAGGAGCTTTATCAGGTGAGTGCTTTAAGTAGAAGTATTGAGATGAGGGATTTTCTTGATGGTTTAGGGGTTTTTGGGTGTCTTTTCCTGTTGTTGTTTGATCTTACAGTAATGGCAAGAACATGATGTTTTGTTGATAAATAAGGCAAGTAGCTGTATTTGGGGTTTGTAGTGTGTAGGTGCTAAAGGAGAAATATGAAAGTGCTCAAATGGTGGTGTTTAGGTACGAAAAAGATTACTTATAGCTCTGATTGAGGCTCTTAAGGAATTCATTTGAAAATCAACATTTTTGGTTTGCCTTTTTAAAAGTAAATATAATACTGTTGTGGTTCAGGTTGTCTGTAACTGCTTGTCATTCAGCATTATGTCCAACAAGTCAGAACTCACTTTTGTTTGTTTCCAGCAACAGCTCTGATTCTTTTGCCCTAAACCTTTGAGGAAGTGGTCAGTCTTAAACTGCATCTCATAACGTTTTATTTATAAACTCGACTTCTTTTTTGGTGAATATGTTAAGGAGACTTTTCTTCCTCCTTACCTGCTCAGAACTTAGAATTTTAGTGGCATTGCTGCTTAAGCTTGATATAAGGAAGCACTCTTAATTATTTGGAAAGCTTTTGTTATCTTGTTGGTTGCTCTCTGTTTCTGTATATATCGTCCTGTTCATCTGTTTTTGACTTTGTTGTTCTTCATTCCCTCCCCTTTCTGGTAAACATTGTATTAGATTTGCCTGGTTTCTGTGAAAAGCTTGGGACAGAAATGCAGTTTGCAGAAAGTTTGGGATCAGATTGAGGGAAAAATAAGTTGCGTTCCTCATGAAACCTGGATCCTCCCAGGCCAAGTTCCTTGGTCTGGTGCATTTTTAAGGTTATTACACTTTTTTATAATGCTCAGTGGTGAAGCTAATAACAAAGTACGGACTGCTGCATGGGCTTGTATTTAAAATAACTTGGTGTAGACTGAAGAGCAGAGCAAACAACTGCCAGTCAAGTACTGCAGTGTGTTCAAAATGGCTTCGAGATGCAAGGTTGTTGATACAACTTTGTATCTGCTGTGAAGTTGCCACTTAAATTCCTGCTGGTTTTTATCACGGCCTTAGTTTTTAATGATGCATCTGCTCACAGGAAAGGATAAGGTTTTTCTTTAAAATCTGTATAACATCATCATAATGTAGATACCTTTCAAGAAAATAGTGTGCAGTCAAGTATGATTTTTTTTTCCTATTCTTTTTATAAATCTAAAAATGTTGTGATTTAAAATGATTAGGAATCACCAGTGGTTTTAGTGCTTACTGATGTCATTTCTGAACAACTGTTTGGTAAATGGATCTGATTCCAAATGTGCCTTGGCAGACACCATTATCCAAGCATAGAGGAAATTGCAGAAGCCTGCAGAAGTTGTTGCTGCACGGCTCAAAATAGGATGCCTTCTTTTTAATGGTGTTAAGTTGTTTAGTTTTATTCTTGTCTGTGATGGAAAAGCTCACTGAGCAAACACTGAGGTTTTGTTTGTCTGTGGGCTGTTAGTTTTGCACTTGCTTTGTTCCCTGTCCAAGAGGAGAGATAACATACCTGTGAGTAGCTGAAGTTCTGTGGAACTGCCTGCTGCTTTATGGGAACAATCCTTTTGTTAATACCAGAAAGTAAAGGTCTAGATCTCTGGTACCATATTTATAATCTTTTTTCCTAAATTAATCACGCTACTTCTAGGAAATTCTGAGGTTCCCTCATCAGAGCAGTGCTTGTTTCGTTCCTGCTTTCCCTCACACCAACCCTCATTTGGATGCTTTAATGAAAAGACTAGAATTCACCTTGAATTCCTGGATTCAGATGTTTTGACCATCTGTAAGACACAGATGTCTTGATGGAAGGTTTTATTTTGGTAATTCAGAATAAAACCACTTGATGAATTACAGCTACTACAGTTAGCGGGAATTCCTTGTAGAGAGTAATGTCTTGTAACTCCAGCAGTAAAATTGGCAGTAGTGTTGCAGCAGTGTTGTGCTTCATAAAGCAGATCTGCTAAAACTTTTGTTTGTGTGCTTAGAAAGTTTGTCCTCATACAAATCCTCCTAATAATGCCAGTAAGTTGGGCAGAATTCACAAATTAAAATATTTTTATGGTTGTTCCCAACAAAGATGCAGCAGCTTTGTATTTAGTATTCCAGCACACGCTTTGAGTTTGACGTTTTGGGATTTCTGATGCACAAATGGAAAGGCACAGCTTTATATGAGCACTGTATAAAAACAGGCACGTGCTCATACGTGTTAATAGGGGTGTTTTTGTCTGCAGCGAAAAGGCCAGGCTCTCTAAGGATTTGTGGCAGTGTGGTTAAATAGCACTTGGGTTGATAGGCAGTGGTTAGGAGGATGCTCAGCTGAAGTGGCTGAGCTGAGCAGGAGCTCTCACCTGCTGCTGAAGTACAGCAAAATAGCTGCTGGGATTGGAGTACTGGGTACAAGTGAGGCTGAGGGGCTGTGCAGGCAACTAGCAAGTCAGAAGCATCCGTCTTTCTTGCTCTCTGACTTCTCCAAAGGAAGCTGGAGAAGCAGTAGTCTGCTTATTGCACTTAGTGGAACTTTAATCAGTCTCTTTAAACTTGGTGCTTTCAATCATCTTTTTCTGCTGAAATCAAGGCAGCAAATAAGCAGCAGCAGATCTTGGAATTAATGTTGAGCAGACCCAATGGGTGGTACAGCACAATAGAGTTGATTATCCTTCACAACCTACTCTGAACTGTAATCTAGAATGTGTTCTTGTATGGCTGTATTTGTTTGGGATTCCTTATGTGTTAAGACAGAGATGAATTTATTGCTGTTTACAAATACTAAGACTGTGTATTTTGACAATTTCTGGCTTTTCTAATAATCCTAATTCAGATGTCCCATACCTGGCTCACATTTCTGTACACTGATGCTCAAAAGATGCTGGCTCAGCTTTAATTGTCATGCTTACTCTTGCTGTACCTGTTTCTTTCTGACGAGCTTATGCAAGTTTGATTTTCCTGTTGGCCGTGTTGGCTGGCTTTTATTTTGTTCCAGCCTTGCTGTGTCACAGAGCCCATATTTACTGACTGCACTTGTGCTATCTACATCAAGAAGTGCTGTGTTCCCCAGCAGTGATTACCAGTTGATCTGTTTTGGTTATTGCTCTGCTTCTAACAGTGGCTGTTGGCTGATTAACAGTTTGTATGAGCTGTTAGCAAGTATTTGAGGGGGCTTCAGTGTAATGGAATAGGCATGCTCTGTACACTGAAATTACTAAGCCCTTATGTTCTGAGCTGCTCAGGGTGCAGCTCTCCTTTGTCCCTTACCATTGCAGTGTCACTTATCTCTGGTGTTTGGCATGCAGATGTTAAGTGCTACAATCAGAAGAGGAGGGACTTTGAGAGAGAAGCAGGAGAATCCCATGCTTTTTTTTTTTTTTTCCCTTGTAAAACCACACTGAGAGCACAGACTTCTTAATATTGCTTTCTCTTTGTTTCAGGCTGTTGAAAATCTCTGCTCCTACAAGATTTCAGCAAACTTGTACAAACAATTGAGACAAATCTGTGAAGACCACATTAAAGCACAAATTCACCAGTTCAGAGAATATCCTTTTTTAGCTGTTGACAAGCCAAAATGTTTTTATCTGCCAGTATGTAGTGATGGATTTCTCTAAGTAGTTCATGACACTGAGCTATGGTGAGCTGAATTCCTGTTTTTTTCTATAGTTGGGTCTATTTGTGTTTTTGTAGGACCTCACAAAGACCAATTCTGGTTCCTTTATATCTGTAACCATCTGCAAACTTGTTGAGAAAGTTTCATTGGTACTTAAGAAACATTTTGATATTTTATAGAAGTTCAAATTAGACTTCAGAGGAAGACTTCAAAGACCGTTCGTTGTATCACGTGCTCAAATTGCCTTGTTCAGGTAAATAGGAAAGTTGGAGCAGCTAGTTCCTGTCCTGTTTGAAACGTCCTACTGGTCTGGGGAAGTACAGTGGTACTGGTTCAGAGGATCAGACTGCTTCATCTGAAGAAGTCTGAAGTTGCATCAGAATGAGATCCTGTTAAGTGGGTTTGGGTTGGTGCCAGAATTATGCCACAAGCTGAGTACGAGTAGAATTTTGAGGACAAATTTTTATCTCCTGATGTTACCTGTTAATGTGAGCTGAAGTTACAGTACCTGTAGTATGTACAGTAGTGGTGGGCTCTCATGTAGGAAGGCTGCTCTAAAAGTAACGCCTCCTATTTTATGATGGTGATGGTACAGCAGTAGAGGCTGAACCTTCCCACAGGTCCCATTACATTGTGTGGCTGTGTGACAGATGGCAGCAGAGGGGCACTGTGACAGAATGGCATCTGACAGGAGCGTGCGTATGGAGCAAAAGGCTGGAACTGAATCCCTTCATGCAGGAAAAAAATGCACCCATTGACATTCATTGATGCTTGCTGAACATTGATGGAGACCAAACAGTGGATGTGAGCACAGTGAGGGCTGGGTGGTGCATTTCAGCAGCAGTGACGGAGGTTACCTCTGCTGGTGCAGGTAGTTATGAACGTGGCATGCAGGCTCTTGTTCATGGCTGGTGCAAGTGCAGAGCTAGTGGTGGTGACTATTGAAGCACAGTGTTTTGTAGCTGTGACTTTCCTCTGTCACGCTCTATCAGCTGGTGTTACTGTGCTCCTTCTGTTTGTTTCTGTGGAAACAAATGAGAGGCATTACTTTCGGAGCAACTTGTGTATGCTGTGGATTATTGGAGTTTCAAGCATGTGGGTTTTCAGTGCTCCCTGCACGTCTTCCCCAAGCTGGGGCATTGGACAAAACATTCAAAAGTATTTAGGTTTAAAAAAAAAAAGTTGGAATTGTTTGGGTTTGTCATTATTGAAAATAGTTTGTTATACCATGTAAAATTAAACACCTTGAAAGCAATTAGGTACTTGGTAATAGGTGAGTTTGTTGTACTGTTAAGTGTTTTTTGGTTTAAGTTAAATTCAATGCAAATGCAATCTATTAATCATAATTTTCTTAATGATTTCTTCATGGATTCATTGGATAGTGTTCTTTTTCTAAAGAAAATAGACAAATGTTGGCAAGATCACTGCAGACAAATGGTAAGTTTTTCTCTTTGTGGAGAAAATCAGTTTACTAGTCCAGCTGATGCTTTACTTAATTCTGTTCCCTTACCAACACACTGTGCTTCTGAGACATTGTCTTACATTTTGATAAGGCTTCTTTGTGAAATACATTGTATCGAGAACGTTAGAAGTAGAGCCTTGAAAATACAGTAGAGTATTCCTTGATATGGGGTGACACTGGAGCAGGGAGGGGGCCAACGCAACTCGGAACAGTTATTTCCATGCAGGCTGTTTTCTGTTTGTACCTATTATGAAAGAAGCTATTCTTTTCAGGAGAAGAATGCTAAGTGTCACACTGAATGTCCCTCTGGGGTTGGCAGCATGCTCTGAACAAACTGCCTGAAACCTCACTTGAGGAATTTCTTTGTTGTTGTCATTGAGCATCATTTGTTTTGCTCTCCAGTTTCAAGAGTGAAATAATTGTGTTTTGTTTTTTTTATTTCTTCTCATACCAGATTATGATTAGAAGTATTTTTTTGTTCTTGGACCGAACTTATGTACTTCAGAATTCGATGCTGCCATCAATTTGGTAAGGGCACAAAGAATAACATTATGAGAGGGTTGTTTAAATTCTCACTTGTCTGGCAAAGTACTTTCCATTGACCTGTAAATTAGAAGTCACACCTTCTTCTTCCATTTTAATGGCCTTACCACAAATAGCAGATTCTTCTAGAATAACTGATAGAAAGTCTCAGCTAAGTAGATATCAGCATCCAGTTTGTGCAATATTAAACATGTATTCATGTTCAGCAACTGCAGTGCTAGGGTCTGGCTTGTTTGGCTATTGCTTTTTACACATGTAGTATTCATTGAATGCTTTTGAAGGGGAAAAGTTACCTAAAATAAGAGCAAGTTATTCTCCCTCTCTTGTTCTAATAATTAAGCAAATGCCTTTCAATGCCATTACCATACTGTGTTTGGCTCTTGACTGGGAGCTAAACTATGTGAACTACTTTGCCAGAGAATAAAAGAATGATGGATGGAGGGCCTGAATTTTCTAGAAGTGTCCAGAATCATATTTCCAAATTCATGGAACATTTGAATTCAGATGCTTCAGTTCTTCTAAGGACTGCTGAAGAGAAGTAAAGATTAGGAAGTGATGGACAAAAAGGAAAGTTGCCCAACAGCTTATGTATGGAACTGAGGCACAGGATGATACTCTCCTTTCCTTGTGGAAGCTGCTGTTCAAACAGTTTTGTCATCTGCCAAGTAAAAAAGAAAATACTGCAAAAGTTCAGCAATTATTTAGGAAAAATGTGTGCATTGGTCTTCAAAATCTGTAGTTTGTTGCTGGTGTGTTACCATTATTTTAGTATGTATGTGCTTATCCATCTTAAGTGATGGAGGGGCAGAGGAATGAGGAATTTGGAGAAAGCTGTTGGGCTCTCTATTAGATCTAGGTCTTGTTTTGTTAATGAATTGTTTAGAGGTGATTCTTAATTTATTAAATAGTTTTCATTTTCCTTTTAGGGATATGGGGCTAGAATTGTTCAGGACTCATATAATCAGTGATCAGAAGGTTCAGAACAAAACTATTGATGGCATTCTTCTGCTGATTGAGAGAGAAAGAAATGGTGAGGCTATTGATAGGAGCCTACTGCGAAGCCTTCTGAGCATGCTTTCTGACTTGCAGGTGAGTAAACTTTTGTTTAAATCAATAAATATCTCACTCTTATTTAGTGTTTAGTAAACTTTACCGTGGATCGTTGTGTTGTTTCTCTAGATTTATCAAGATTCTTTTGAGCACAGATTCTTGGAAGAAACTAACCGTCTGTATGCAGCAGAAGGACAGAGGCTTATGCAGGAACGTGAGGTATTTTGAATGCTTAATGATATTTTGTTATACCTAATAATTGAGTGTTTTTCAAGGGGAGGAACGATTCTGCTGCATTGCGTAGTGTGTTGGGCCATAATGTGCCTTGCATGTTTTATTGTAGTCTGAAAAGCAAATTCACTTGGAGTTGCCTTCAGAGTGCTGATGATTGCCCCTTAGAACTGGATCTGTTGCTGCTGTCAGCCAATATTGCCAATTTTTTCCTTTCTTGATTTTTAAAATATGCAAAACTATGCTGGCATTTTCAGGTTCCAGAATATCTTCACCATGTCAACAAGCGCTTGGAAGAAGAAGCAGACAGGATAATCACTTACTTGGATCAGAGCACGCAGTAAGTGCAGTCTCTTTTTGCTCTGGCTCTTCTCTTGAGAACCATCAGTTTGTTTCAGTTACTGACTGACTATCGTGCTTCTTGTTCTCCAAAATTTCTTGATTATGATGAAACGCTGTCTTGGTTAACACATCTGATACTCTTTTTTTTTTTCTAAGCCACTAGTAACTTTGACTTAAACATTGTTGGGTATCTGCTTGGAGAAATAGAGACTGCCACTCCCAGTCTGAGCATCTCCCTGAAATGCAAATAACCAGCTTTTATCTTACTGAAAAAGATAATGCCAATTTATTTGAGAGAATTCTCAAGTAAAAAAAACTTTTGATGTTTACACAGGAATATTTGCATGTTTGTTATGGAGTGTGAGATACTGACTTCAGTCTTTTTGAGAAAATCCTGCCCCTGAATATAAACCAAGTGGAAGTCATTACTGTAGGGCATGAGAAATGTCCTTCTAACATAAAGCTGTGGTTGCTGTGCTCAGCACTGTGATAAAGCTATGAACAGGTATTAGCAACTTCTTAAAAAGCAGGTACAAAGGACTCCAGTCAGGAAGGTGCTTTGCTACTACAAACTTAAATTTTGATTTCTTACTTCCTTAAGCTGTTAAAAACTTGGGCTCATTTAGTGGCTTCCTTCTTCCACGCCACTATCAGTGGCTGGCTCCTTATTTTGTTTGAATACCTCTTGGCTCATGAGATGTCTATATTTCCTGCTCCCAAGGCAAATCTCCCACAAAGCAGGAAAAGGTGTATTCTTTCATAGACTTCTTGTTCAGATTCTTCACTGGTGGAATCATTGTCCAGCTGCCTAGAGGTCACTGTGTGCTTAATGTGAGAATTAATTCCTCAGTCAACAAATGGAGGAAAAAAAAACATTTACTGAGAAGGAAAAAGGATAAATATGTGTATTCCCATTTTAGGTCCTTGGCCACAGATAATAAGAGCACTCCTGATGACAAGTCTAGTTAACATCATCTCAAAAAATGGATTTGTCAGTACTGGAAAAAAGAAAAGTAATTCTAAACATTTTCTTCTATAGGAAGCCACTAATTGCTACTGTAGAAAAGCAACTTCTAGGTGAACATCTAACAGCCATTCTCCAGAAAGGTAATCTTCCTTCTTTATAGAAATATTTCTAATTTTTGCTTGGGGCTTTCAGTTCTTGTACTGGAGGGGAAAAAAAAGTGACAGATTCAAATGCTGGGGGAGGACACAAGCTTACATCATTCTGTAATGCCCTTTGCATCTCAGTTCATGAAATAGCACTGACCATTTTGCAAGTAGGCAGGTATTGTTCTTGTCAGGGCCACAGTGGTTGTTTTCAGATACACTACAAAACAAAATGAAAACTAAATTAGGTTTTTGTTCAGTGTGTTAAGTATCATTTTGGACACTTAGAGGTAAGGGAGTAGCATCTGAATTACGGTTTTACCAGAAAAGAGAGGTACTGATTACTTGCTACTCGTAAAATACAACTTAAATAAATAAATAAATAAACTTGAGCTGCAAAGAACATTGCCACAGCTCTGCAACAGTGTCTGTGGAATCAGAATGATCCGTTGTTACTCTGAGAGATGGTCTGGAGATAAATGTGGGTGCATCAAAAGATGAGTAATGAAGTGATCCAGTTCTTGCTTGTCAGATTCTGGATGACAGAGGTGTGTGAGCATCTTTTTGCATATCTGGAGTAGATTCTTTCTTCAGAGGAATATCAAGTGTTTAGTATTTACCCAGCTACTTTTCTTTAGAGCCTTTCTGTTGAGCATCAGGCCTTTTGCCAAAAACTTTAAAGTTGAAGGTGAAGTTATTTCTTGAAGCTTCTTGCCTTCAGACACCTGTAAAATTTATTTTTTCTGCTGGAATTACCAAGAAACCTTTCCTACTGATCAGTAGAGCATAAAGCCCTGAAATTATAAGGGAATAGTAAAGCAGAAGTAGGCAAAAGTGTGGTATGTGAAGTAGCCTAAGAATCAGCTCAAGTAGTCATTCTGCATTTTACTCTTTCTGTTAGCTGGATAGTTTTCCAAACCAGGGAGGGGAGAGGGGAAGGAAAAAAAACTAATAAGAAATACCAGCACTGAAGAGGTCCCTTACTGTAGTTACAAGCAGTGCTCTTTGAGTTACTGTAGGTTTTTAACTGCTACTAAAATTCTCTTATTTGCAGGTTTAAACCACCTTCTGGATGAAAACCGAATTCAGGACCTGTCCCTTCTATATCAGTTATTCAGTCGTGTGAGAGGTGGAGTGCAAGTTCTCTTGCAACACTGGATTGAGTACATAAAGGTATTGTTTTTAGAACTCTGGTGTTGGTGAAATTTATACTTCAGTGATCTCTGGAAACTGTTGCATCTGTGAGAATTTAACAGTACTTGCTGATAAACATTTAATGTACGGCATTTCAAGTTCTACTGGGTAAAGAACGGTGACTGTTCAAGTCATATTGAAGAAAACATCAGCTGTTTAATTGCCAAATTGTAAACAAATTAGGAGTTATTTTGCTTATAGCTAATTGTGGGCGATAACTATATTTTGCTATATGCTTTTTGATACTGACAGAACACTTCTCATCACCCTCTTAAAATTTTTGTCAGAAAAAAAGTTCTGAATTTGTTAATTTGGTTTTGAAACGATGTACAAGTTCTGAGAATGACCCTGTAGTAATTCATTTGTAATGCTTTTTCTTCTGTTGTGTTAGTGCAACTTGAATATCAAAACCAAAGAATTACAAAGGTAACTTAGGGTATAGAAATGTTGTCATTTACATTCATTATTCAGGCTAATTGAAAAATATGTTTTATTCTGCAGGCATTTGGTAGCACCATAGTAATTAATCCAGAAAAAGACAAAACCATGGTCCAAGAACTGCTTGATTTTAAAGATAAGGTTGACCATATTATTGATGTTTGCTTTCTCAAGAATGAGAAGTTTGTAAATGCCATGAAAGAAGCCTTTGAAACATTCATTAACAAAAGACCAAATAAGCCAGCTGAACTCATAGGTATTTTGTTTCTATCTCTTCCCATGTGAGAATTTGGTGGGAGGGATGGGAGGGAGTTGCCAGTGCAGCTTAAGGAGACGTGATGTGATGGAATTGTATGTTGTGCCTTAACACACAATGCATCCTCAGACTGTGGGATCTCTTGTACTTTGTTATGCTAGTGAATTCTTTCAGAGGTTGCTGTTCAGTTTTACAATTAATTGGCAAGGTTATAGAAAAATGAAAGCTATTAGCACTTACGCATTCCAGCAATTGACTGGCATTCAGTTTTGAGAATACTGCTAGGCATTTTGACTTTCAGAACCTTACGTAACTGTGCAGTTATCACGTGCACAGAGCAGTTGGGGCTCCACATAGATATTTGTCTTTATGTTTTTATAAAAGTGGAGAGAAGTGGCATTGCACTGTACTCATCATCTCCTTGGTAACAGAGCCTCTGTAGCTTACAAACGTGGTTGCTTACATCTTTGTGTTATGTGTCTAGCTCTCTGCAATTGGGAATACCTTAATGGTTTGCCTGGGTGGTGCCTAATGCTGGCTTTGCTGCCTGCTGTGCTCTCAGGCTTGTGGCATGATGCTTTCTGCCCTTCTTTTTCACGTGCTTACCAAACACTTGGAAGTTAGACTGCAATCTGCTAGAGAAATTGGTGGCGTAGCCAATACGTTTAAATACTAGTTTACATATTTCTTTTCTTTACTATGATCTTTACTAATACAGCCATGTTAACTTATAGCAGTGTTGGCTTTTTACACCAAGATTGTAATACAGACCAGAATTTCACGCATACACAAAAAAATTAAGTCTACTAAAGTTAAGATGCAGTAATTGCTTATCTGAAAAGAGATTTATAACTCTGTAGCTAGGTTAAAGCAACCTCAAGATCCTTTGATTTCCAAAAGATTTAACAATATTAGATATAAAAACAAGAAACATTAAAGTACTGTTTCCTTGTGACACTGGGCATGTCCTAAACTTATTTTTTAATGTTCTTTTAGCTAAATATGTAGATTCAAAGCTTCGGGCAGGCAACAAAGAAGCTACTGATGAAGAACTTGAAAAAATGCTGGATAAAATTATGATCATATTTAGATTCATATATGGTAAGTGTTCTTTTTTGTGTGGATACAGTTGTTTAATCAGCAACATAAAAGTACACTGAATTCTCTTTTGCTGTCTTTCTGCATTTTTAAGTGTACTGCTGTTTAATGAGTTAAAATTCCTATAATAAGATCTGTCTCCAAATATATTGAAATATTAACATCAAGGTCCTTGTTGGTTTTACTGAGCTTTGAATTAAGCCCCTTAATAGTAAAAACATTTATATAAAAGCTCCCAGTGTTTTGTGATCACTGTCAAATCTCATCTCTTACAGGAAAAGATGTGTTTGAGGCCTTCTATAAAAAAGATCTAGCAAAGAGACTATTAGTTGGGAAGAGTGCTTCAGTAGATGCTGAAAAATCTATGCTTTCCAAACTCAAACATGGTAAATATGGTTCTTTCAGCCTTATTTGAAAATATTCTCTCTAATGGGACTAGTCAGAAATACTGTTTGTATTTCCCTCTCTATATGACAGCAAAAATCTTTTGGTGTTTTTTGAGGAGAATCATTTGCTTTAAATTTAGTAACTGTAACAGTAATAGCCAAAACCCAGCAATTTGAAGCTCATTCTGTATTTTGGCCTGTGTGATAGAGTTGACTTTCCATGCAGAGTTTATCAGTGATATGTTCAGAGAACTTGAGGGTGGCCTGTCTTCATATTTACTCCATATGAGGTCAGTAACATGAAGCTGTGGGCTAGCAGTTCTGTAGTCTGGTCTTCATTGCTTTACCATGGAGTCTGTGGGTGGTATGAGCAGGATTTTTACAACTCGGAGTGTTGTTCCACCATTGAGACAGTTTGGCAGGAAGCTCATGAAGACTGGAATAAAAGTCTGAGTGACAAATTGCCAGTGCAGTTCGAGGAAGAATGGTCCATTTTCCATGTGGGGAAAAAAATCTGGTTGCGAAGTAACTGCCACACTAAAACATTGCCCCCCTCCCTCCCCCCCCATTGTTTGTATCCTTATTATCTTAATTCAATCCAGATATTTATTTAAGAACACTTGATGAAATAGGTCATGCTGCTTCAATATACATTCTTATATGTAGAGTAGCTACTCTATAGTATTTGATAAAACTTATTTTTAAGAATGAATTTGTCTTTTTTTATTTATATAGAATGTGGAGCTGCTTTTACGAGCAAACTTGAAGGAATGTTTAAAGATATGGAGCTTTCAAAAGACATAATGATACAATTTAAACAGGTAATGCTGTTTTGCCTGCCATGGCTTCTTCATTGACTTGTTTTTTGAGTGAGGTATTCTCAGGAAGTCTAGTAAGAGATGCAGTATGTCTTTAATTGTAAGCATTTCTATTGTAATTTGAGTTAAACTCCTTTTGGATTATTCCACTTATCTGTAATATAAGTGTTGCTGAATTTACTAGTGGTTTTCTTGATTAACAAAGCAGGAAATAAACTGGAAGTAGTTCTAAAAAGGGGAAAAAAGAGGAAAAAGAAATGTAATGCAAGAAGAACTGTAAAATTAAAAACACTTTAGTGCTAGTTAATAACACTGTATTCTGATGGGACTGTCTCATAAGTTTAGTCATTTAAGCAGGCAACAATGCCTCTAGGCCAATCCTTTTGGCCATTACTTATGGCAGTTCTGTACTGTTTTGATTATATGCAAAGTTAAACTTACTTTCCTCAATTCACATTTAACTAGGTGCATCTTCACATCAGCCTGCTAAATCACTCTTGTTATTATCTTCCTGTAAAGCACCTTTAGAATATCAGAAAAGTGCTTTTTTGTATTCTAATTTTCTTCTACGTAACCTGCATTTTATTGCCTATGTTATTGCCTTCTGTGCTCTCATTATATCTGCTCTGGCTAGCTTTTCAGTTCTGCTGAAAGCACATGTAACAAACACTGTTTTCTCTCAATGTGTTTCTTTCTGCAGTATATGCAAAATCAGAATGTACCTGGCAATATTGAACTAACAGTGAATATCTTGACTATGGGTTACTGGCCAACCTACGTGCCTATGGAGGTCCATCTGCCCCCAGAGGTAATGAATATACACACACCACACCAAGTAGCAACCTAACAGAAGTACACCTTGACATCGTCTGCAACTTGTCTTACTTGATTGCAGAACACAGCTTTTAAAGTAGAAATTGTTTGGTATCATGGCTTTTTTTTATTATTATTATTTTTCCCCTATTTTTTAGATGGTAAAACTGCAGGAGATTTTCAAAACCTTTTACTTAGGAAAACACAGTGGTAGGAAACTTCAGTGGCAGTCAACTCTAGGACACTGCGTGCTAAAAGCAGAATTTAAAGAGGTGAGTATCTTGTTTCTATTACTCCCATGGCTTTGCCAGATCCAAATATGGGTGTACCTTAGGAGTGTATAGAGATGCTTTTTGTTCTCTGTTTGCAAACGTAGAAGCCTTTTCGTTAAAAACAAGTTTTGGAAGAACATAGCAGTTTTTAGAGAGTTTCCAAGTATTTCCCTTTATCATTTCTTCGTGGGGGTGTGAATATATCTCAGGAAGATTTCCCTTGAAAGCTAGGAATGTTTACTTTGTTTTATTTTTCATAATGTTAATGATGAAACAAGTATTATCCATGTTAGTAATAGCAACTGTGTTTTTGAACTAATGCTTGTATTACATTTTGGATTAAAGGTCTTTCAAATTGTAATTTTAAGCACACTTTGGATTTGAATTTGTCTTAAGTTAGTACATACATTAGCAGACTTTGTCAGTGGGTGTGGTAGTCTAATCTGACCTCCATCTTACTCTGCATTTCATAGTAAACATGAGGAGATCAATAACTTATTTTTTCATATTCTAAAATGAATAAGGAGCAACTGCATTCTGTAAGTGAAATAATTGCCATAGAGGAGTGAGTTGATCCCCCTAAAAACAGCCTAATGACGTCTGTTATTTCCTCTGTGATAGGGTAAAAAAGAACTTCAGGTCTCCTTGTTCCAGACACTAGTGCTGCTCATGTTTAATGAAGGAGAGGAGTTCAGTCTAGAGGAGATAAAGCAAGCTACTGGGATAGGTTGGTACTAAAAACACTGACTGCTTCCAGGGTGTTCTTGAGTGAAAATACTAAACAACTTGTTTCTGCTTTAGAGGATGGAGAGCTGAGAAGGACACTTCAGTCTCTGGCTTGTGGCAAAGCTAGAGTACTGACTAAGAGCCCCAAAGGAAAAGATGTGGAAGATGGTGATAAATTCACATGCAATGATGATTTCAGACATAAGCTGTTCAGGATAAAAATCAACCAAATTCAGATGAAAGAAACGGTACATTTCTTGTTGTTTTTTCTAATAATCTAGGTATTTTATTCTTGGATTAAGTATCTTGTTGCTTGCCTGTTTATAAGCTTTATTTCTCTCAGTTTAATGTACATAATGGTATCTGTGTGAAGGGTGCATGTATGCTTTGGATAATAACACAAACTTAATAGTGGAGATTTAAACATGAGCTTCTGTGCTAACTTAAATATCGATCATCTCTAAAGTTGATGAGCAAAGGATCCAAGTAGTGAATGGTCTGTTTACCCTTCATCATTCCCTAGAGCTTTACTGATCTGAAATTCACTGTGAATTTGCCAGCTAATGTAAAATGTATGCAAAGATTTTATTCCTGGTACAAGTTCTTAAGACAGTGGACTTCCATATTTTGTAGGATTTATGTCCGGTATTTTACAGTAGACATGTTAATGTCTTACAATAAGACTTGTCTTAGATATGAAAAAGAATGGATTCAATAGTTCTGGCGTTCTCTTTAAAACTCTTTTGAAATGGATCCATCAGGTAGAGGAGCAGGCAAGCACTACAGAGAGAGTATTCCAGGACCGGCAGTACCAGATTGATGCAGCCATCGTACGAATTATGAAGATGCGAAAAACACTGAGTCATAACTTGCTCGTGTCAGAGGTCTACAACCAGCTTAAATTCCCAGTAAAGGTGTAGTACTGATTTCTTTTGTTTTTAAAATTTGTTCTCTCTTCACATTCTTTCACCTGTCCTCAGTTAAACAGTGCTTCTATCTGAAACATGTGTCTTCTTTCCTGGTAGGAGGATCAAAAAATATGTAATTTCAGGATTTTTTTTTTTAAGTGCCAGTTTCATTAGTTTATGTGAATATTACCTCTACATAAGTACAACATGGTAAAGGTTTTCAGAACTGGGAGTTTGCTAGTAGTAATGGTGAAGCTAAGCTGTTTGCATGTTGATGTTCTTCCGTTTCTTAAGTGTTGTGGCAATGCAGTCTTGAGAGAAATGGGAAAACCAGTTCAGATATGCAGGAATAATTTTGATCCTTGACTTAATATGGTTAATATAATTAATAAATCAGTAGCCAATAAATGTACAGTGTTTTTTTTTTTCCAGACAGATTGTGTTATATAAAAAAAACTATGGAATAGGAATTACATGTTGGTGTCTCAAAGTGGCCCACAAGAAGCAATATGGGAAAGAACAGCTTCCTGTGGATGAGTGCAAACTGATTTTCAGGAAGACAGTGACATAAAACTTAGAAAACATAGATTCTGAGTCTCTGATAACATCTGAGCTCAGATATGTGGTGCATCCTATCTAATTTTGTAACTTTCTCTTTAATTGCACAGTGCAAATTTAAGAAGCTTTGATGTGTTGAGAGATGTAAGTTATAATTGGTTTCATCAAACAGTATGGATATTTGGCTTAGGTAGAATTGAGAAGCACTGACTACAAAATAATAATGCTGACATCTGCTTTAATTTACAGCCTGCTGACCTTAAGAAGAGAATAGAATCCTTAATTGACAGAGACTACATGGAAAGAGATAAAGAAAACCCAAATCAGTACAACTATATTGCATAAACATATGTTGGCCTTTGTTTTACTGCACACTTGGTGTCATACGCAATTGCCAGTGGATAAACTAGCCTGTTAATCCCGTTAATTGACTTTTTATACTACCGATGACTGAATGAAAGCAGTGTAATGGAGGAGTATAGTAGAGTGGACTTCTTTCAGTGGTTAACATGCCCATTTAAAGAGTACTATTTACATTTTAAGAAGAATGCTGTTGAACTCTTTGCATGTTATTTAGTAAGATGTGCAGGAAGCTGCAAGAAAGTATCTGGTCTTCGTAATTCCATTTGACTCTGGGTCTGAAGAGGAGAGTCCCTTGATATGACAGATGTCTTTCACACCTTTAAATGGAAACAGAAGGTTAATATAAGAAAATAGCCTTTAAAATGCTTAAACTGCATGCAAACTTTTAATTTACTGTACAGAATGCATTTCAGTTAGCAACATACCATTGGTTTGGATGATGCCCACACGAGGATTTATCTCAAGGGGAGGGGAAATGGGGAATAAGCCAAGCTACGCTTACTGCTGATCTAGTGGACTATGTTCTTGGTTGCAGTTAAGACAAAATGGTACCAATATAAAATGATTTATAAAAATTTGTAGTGTGGGCATATATATACAAATATCATCCTTAAATAACTACTACAACAAAACAAGTTCAGATTTGTATTTATATGGCTTGCCTGTAAGACTTAGTGTTCACCTTTGGGAATTTTAAGTATAAAACAGCCATAATGGAAACAAAAGTGACAGTTTTTACTGGACATGGGTAGGAGGCCTTCACCTCTTGGCAGCAATACTCTACAAAAGAGAATCTATTTAAAGGTATTTATGAAAAGCCACACTGTTCTTGTGGTAAAGCTGTAAGAACAAAAACTACAAATTAATTTTAATACTTGTTTTGCTTTGCAACATTCTGAACTTGAACAAACCTCAAGGTTTAGACAGGGCACTTACAAGACTGCCCTGCTTTGGATTGCTTTAACTTAAAGCTTTAAGAACTCAGCCCTAGATGTGGCAGGCCTCCGAGAACCCAGAAGCCTACCTCTCACACAGAAAGATAGTTAAGTATTGCAGTAAGGCATCTAAAACCTTGTCTTAGGTGACCAGAGAGCATTCTTTACATCTTGATAAGACACAAGAGAATAAGTCACTTGAATGTAGAGCTTTTTTTCAACAGGTTGTGTTTTTTATTGCTATAGCAGTACGACAGGAATACATGGGGTAAAAAATGTCAACAGAAAAGGTAACTCCTCTACGTAACAGTTCTTCCTTACAGCCAAGCTTTAGACCTACAATCAGCTGTGTTGCAGAGCACAATGAAAAACCTCATCTTTGTTCAGGCACTAACAGTCCTGGGGAATACCAGACATTTCCTGTAAGCAAGATGTTACTTTCTTTTCAGTGACAGTGTAACTTAGCGCTCTATGATCTCTAACTTTTATCACTGTGATCCCACTTTCAGGGGCCTACATGTGAGAGAGGGTGTGTGAGTGTGTGTGTGTCTGTTTTGTATCTGATGCGTCCCATCCTTACTGCTTTTTTGGTCCATTGTTTAATTCTGTATTTTCTTCAGCTGTGTGTTTTCTCAGGCTTCTTTTGTATGCAGTCCTCAGCTGACAGATGGAGCAGGTGGTTTTTTTTCTCCTACTGAGTTACTTACTGTCACCCTCTAGTAACTGTAATACAGTTCTTTACACAATCTGCAGAAAATCTGCCTTAACCTTTGACACTGTTACAGCATAACTACTGGTAGGCATCCAGGGCCACAATTGCCTCTGTAAGAAAAGCATTAATAGAATTATTTGGTAAAAAAAAAAAAAAAAAAAGCTTGAAGATTGCTCTGCAAACAGAGCCAAGTCTTTAAGTATTATTTCAAATGGCGATCCACTGGGGAGAAAAGAATGCTCTCCTCCCTCCCTCTCCCCCGAAAAAAGACAACCCTTCTGTGTTTTCCATTCAACGTTCTTTTTTCTTACATGTGTTTAATTTTAGCTAATAAAAGATTCCTTTTAAAATGGTATTTTGGAGAAGGAACATAAACTTTATGGGAGACAAGAGACTATAAAAATTGCTGTCAAACTGCTTCCCTTCACTTGGTTGTAGCAAACCAGTCAAACACCATCGCACATTAAAAATACCCAGTCTGGTAAAATCCTCCCTCGTCATATAAGCTTGTTGCCATCAGTTGGACTAAGCAGACAGGTACAAGGGCCTATTTAATTTTTATCCCATCCACTTCAGTAACTTAAATGCAGAAATTTTTACATTAAAAGTGTCCTCAGCTCTCGTAAGACTTGAGTGACCTGAGGCAGCCCCGAGTGGCAATCCAGTTAAAGCAACCCAAAGAGCAGACATTGAGAGCACTGACTGGGCTGAGTAGAGGAGCAGGAGGGAGGGGAGAAGGCTTCTCATTCTTCATGGCTTTTCCCTGAGAACTTGTTCATCTCTTCTGCTAAGGTCTCACTCATTCCTCATTCATGACAAAGCTGCAGCCAAGATTTATTGACTGGCTGTACAACTCTGCAACCTCTTGCTGGGATCATGTGCCTGCCTATTGAGCCATATATATCTCTGGATGAAAAAACAAGTGGGCTTGGACCACTGCTCATTTGGCTATAACACAGCTCGTCTGTTTGGCCACACATTTTTAATCTTGACTCTTGCATGCAGTTTATAGCACCTTGTTCATAAGAAATTGCAGTTTATTCTTAGAAATATATATTTTAAGTTTTTTAATCTTTATACCCGTAAATGGAATATTTTTTTGTCTTGGCTGGTTTAAAAAGTGACCATTTTGTTTAAATGCTGTAATTGCAAATGTGTTGTAAACATTGTTTTGTTCTATAGTTTACACAAAGGTGCCAAAGTAAATAGTTAATAAAAAGGAAAAAAAAAACCTAGCAAATTAAGTTGCTTTAGCTGTGCTTCATATTTTTGGTCTCTGCTCTTTTCTTATCAGTCAGCCGGTTGATTTTTCCTAAGCATATCATTTGCCCTAATGCTTTCTTCTTTCTTTTTTTTTTTTTAAACAGTGCATCTAAATACATGTCCAAGTACCACTTTGTTGGGTTGTTTTTAGTGATTTCATACAGTAGGAAGAATATTTTCTTTGAAAAGTTACACTAAAATTGTAAGAGTACAGCAGCATTCAAAAATGTAATATACTTTTTGTATAACAATTCTTCAGCGTATGTCTGGAGTGGGAAGAAGAAAACAACTAACCCTGTTACTTCTCAGAAGCCTCTTCACTCGGCTACCAGAATATAAAGTTGTGCTTTTTCACTGCATCAAAGAATTAGAGTTTATGCAGACTTGCAAACAGGGCATGTGTCACCATTGCATCCGTTGATGCAAAAAGCAGCAAAACCTTTTTAATGTTTCATAACAAGTCTGATATGGGTACAGAGAGTCTTTCTTAAAGTTGGTAAATAATGTAAATACATGTCCTTTCAGAGAGTGAGTCTGTTATCTAGGTATTTTGTGTCATTTAATAAATATTAAACAGTTTTGTGTTGATAAACTCTCGTGTAAAATGCTTTCTTCCTCAAACTGCTGTATGTTGGGCTTCTCATGTTTGTGGCTTCTTTAAAATCTTCAGCTTGTGCTCTGCTAGCAAAATACCTGTTTGCTACCTGAATCCGAGTAGTTCCTTTTGCATTTGGTCATTAAAATCCCTTGAGTTTTCTAAGCAGCTTCCATTCCTGAATTATTTCTATCCTTTGCTTCCGGAGAAAGGGTTTGAAAGCACAGAGAACTGCAGGAGAGGAAATGGTGATTCCTCCCACCAGCTGTGCTAAAGACACGTGCTGTCTGATAGTAGGGTCAGGTTGTGGTTGGGCTCAGTGATCTTTAAGGTCTTTTCCAACCTGAGTGATTCTATGATTCTAAGCAGGGAGAGCCTCAAACATTCCTCGGGTGGGCAGTGCTTCAAAGTAGGCGCAGCAGGCAGCTTCTGCTAGTGCTGCTCAGGTGTTCTGTTGCAGCCTGGGGACAGGAGCGTGGGATGGCTTTCCACTAACAATTCCTACTTCAAGAGAACATTTCTGACTTTCTACATTGTCCATAATCCTACAGAATTTTGTACTATTTTTTTAAAATCCTACTAGGTGAATAGTTGGGGTAAATACTTCTAATTTCTGTTACAGTAAGGTGTATTGCATTTCATAAAGTAGTCTCTTGATTTCAAGGGAAACTGGTGCCAAATCAAGTAATCGATTTAAGATCTGGGTTTTTTCCTTTTTTTTTTCTTGTTTTTTTTTTTCCCCTCTCTGGATGTAAGGGAGGTGAATTTGTGCAGAGGGCACCATTATTGCAAGCATGGAAAGAACCGGGTAAAGGAGCAATGGGTCTACCTGCAAGGGAGCAGTTATTTTTTCTGCTTAAGTAACTGATATCAGATAGACTTTCAAGTATCTACTGCAACTTGTCCTGCTGCTGCTTGTATCCCACAGGCATCAAGATACACAAAAGTAGTAACTTTCAAAGCTGTCTTTCTACTGTCAAGTCATATATGGCAGTGCCATAACCAAAGCCTTCTTATGCTTAGGGAAAGTAGCTGGCATGCAGCAGATGTGCTTTTAGTGATGAGTGCTCTTCAGCTTAACTCCTTAACTCAGGGCTGTTTGTCAGCTTGAAGCTCCTCTGTTTTAGAGCTGGAGGAAAAGAGAAATATCATGAAGTATTTTGGTGTTACAACACTTAAGTAATCGTTTACCATGAAAAGCTGTCCTTTCAAAACCCCATGAGTCTAGCAGTTCTGCTTCATCAGATAAGCACAGCCCATGTGGAGCCGGGCCAGGCCTGCCTGTAGGCTGCAGCCAGCCTGCTCCAGGTGTGGGGTTGTGCTGCTGCCACTCTGCACTGCCTCGTGTTTCTTGCTTTTTATTCCTGAGATCCCAGCTCCAGAAGCACGTGGCGGACTGACAGCCCCAAGCAGGATAGCTGCTGGTGCTCAGGACAAGGCAAGGAGAGGTGCTGGCTCAGGGCTGGATGTGGCGTGTGACTGGGGGCTGCCTGCAGGGGGGTCATGCGGGTGTGCTGCAGCCCTGCAGCAAAACATCCTAATGAGATAATGGTTATATCATGCGATTTCCCTTCCATCCCTGTGCTTTCAGACGCAGCTTTCTGCTCGAGCATGAAGCTTCCTGCCAAAGTTTCTCCAAACAAGTTACTGTCAATACGCTTTCATAAGAGCAGAAGCAGGAGGTGCCCAATATGTGGAGCTGAGCATCTTCACAAAGCAGTTGCTGCTCCAAAGCTGACATTTATCCCCAGGAAGTCAGCTTGCACATAGCTAAAAATACAAATTTCTGATTACTGATATTTTTCTGCTGTGCTGCTACAAGCCTACAGAATGCACTGTGTTATCAGCCTACCCACTGAAAAATAGTCCTTTTCTTCCCCGTGGAACAGATCTAACTCAGGCAATATGGCACAACTCAGAGTGCACAAGTCTCATCTGCTGCTGCTCGTTAGCCCAGCTGCTTGACCATCCATCTCTGCAACTCATGTCGTGTCCCACAGCAGCTGGGCTGCTCCTGAGCATCACCAGATCCCCCGAACCATCATCCTCATCGCTCACAACTCACAGGGCTGCTGGCAGTGGGACGGCCATGGACCTGCTGATCCACGCTGCTCGCTTCCAGAAGCCTGCTTACAGGCAGAATATCCCAGCCAGCAGATGGTTAAAATGACATCTTGAGCATGCTTGTACAACACGCCTGTGGCCCAGCGCCGCCTCCCTACCTTTGCTTCTGCCTGCAGGCTGGGAACGTGTTTTTCCAGCTGTGTCACAGTGTGAGATCTCAGTGGGCTTTCGCAGGAAATCCTGCAGCCTCCTGCTGCAGCCCGGGCTCTGATCCCTTCACCTCAGCACAAAGGTTTCTTTTTTTGGCATTCCACGTGATTGCCCGTGATTGCCCCAGTCTTGACTCAGCAGTTTGCTGGCCCAGCAGCATTTAATGGTTTGGTTTCCCATCCCCACCTCCTCCAGAAAAGCAGCGACTCAGAAACGCCGCCATCTGCTCGGAGCGAGAGTGAAGTGCAGCTTTGATGCAGCTTAGATAGAAAGCGATGCAGAGCTGTGGCCGTCGTGCCTCGCCGGTAGCAGCCCCAGCTGAAGCACTCCACTGCCAGGCTGTGCTGGGCAACGCCGTTCTCCTTGCAGGTACTCACATCTCAACGCATCCCCGTGCTGCTGCACAGCTCCAAAAGTGGAGCTGCAGGAGGAGAACCTCAGTGAGCGTCGGTACCCCCTAAAAACAACTGGAATAAAGCAGTAACTTCTGCATGTCCTTGGTATTCTTTTTGTCTTTTCCTCATAAGCTGTACTCCTCCATCCTGCGGCTCAGAATCAATGGGATTCTCAGTGCTCCGTTAAGCACCACTTTGCTTCTGACATCCGTTGCCTTTTGCAGGTCTTTGGATTAAGAAAAGTCTGATGGCAGACGTCACATCCAACAAGCTGAAGGATTCACACAGGATTAAACATATGCTGGGCATCTGGCATGTCTGGTGAATGAAGGCCATAGAAAAGCCTACCTATCTGAAATTAGGCATGAATTGATGATCCAAATCCTAAATAAGAACTCAGAACGTGTTGCAGGCCTGTGTTCTGTACATGACAGCACCTTGTTGAAACGAGTGACATCAAACATGCAGTACAAATGTAATGCTGTACACCAACATCCCAGTCCTCATGGTCAAATCAGTTTGGCAGCCGGCAGCAGACCCCAGAATCATGCCAAATGCAAAACAATTTCTTTCTCTAAGCAAAGGAAAGGCATTTTTTCTGCATCACAGTCACAGTCATTCAGGCCTCTATTGTTAGAGGAAAACAGCTGACCACAGGATTTGGATCTTACACTACTGATGTCCTGCTAGCACGCAAAGGCTGCTACCTTTAAGCTGCAGCACTGTGCGAATAAATTACTCATGATAAAGAAGATAAGTGGGAATTTGTCAGAGGCTGGATGCTGCCAGTACTGAACATACTGGCTTTCCACACAACTTACTAGGAACCAAAGAAAGCTCCTGTCAGTCGGCTGGGCCAGAGGAGAGTGTCACCGTGCATGGGCACACTGCTGCTCAGAACCTTTGTGGAGAGCCACCACGCTCAGAAGGATGAAGCACGCAGGTTTTGCTGGGCAAACTCCAAGGCTTCAGCTTTCTGCTAGCTACTTTTACAGCCAGCTTGGTGCTGACCTCACTGCAGGCAGGACTGGGCCCACGCTGTGTTGTCCATTGGTCTGAAGGGGAACTTTCATTTGTCTCAACTGATAGGGCAACATCTGAATAAAAACTGCACGAGCCACATTATGGTAAAATGATGTAACAGCACAAAACAAGAAAGCAGTTATATGGCAGGGATGGAAATATAGGGAAGACAAAGCAATCAGGTGCAAACCAACAGAGGATAATATTAATGAAGATATTTCTGGCGGGAAGATTTTTCCCACCACTTTTCCTTGTACTAAACTGTAAGCTGTCCTATTATTTTAATTCTATACCGGATGCTAATTTCATTCTGTGCTATTGAACAGAACCTGATTTGCTTGTTATGATATCTGCCATTTGGTTTCATTTCACACTCCACTAAGTCAGCATAATGCAGGCAAGGTAGTCAGGCTGTCACTTCCTTCTGCGGAAGGTCTCATCATTTCACAGTCCATTTCCCATGTATAAGGAAGAGATAAAAACAGGCAAGGTTCTTCACTCAGAACAAGGGGATATTTGAATATATCAATGGTTATAAATGAAGCTACAGGTCCTGAAGTAAATGCTCAAGTTAGTGCAAAATGTGATATTCCAGAACACAAAATGCCTAGAACATAGCAAGCATTTTCTTCTCTTCCCACTAATTAAAGCTTCAGTGCTTCTATCCAAATATTGAAATCCTCTTGTTGTAATTGCTCTTAACTCTCTCAGAGATCACTCTTTATGAAGAGGACCTTGCAGCAAAGCAATGAAGAACCATGAGGGAATGTAAAGGCTGCAGAGGCAGGTCTCTGCCAGGCTCTGAAATGCCTTGTTCTTCTCAACGGGGAGGAGAAAGACAGGAATACTGCTACTTTAGGTACCTCGTGCTCCCCAGCAGCCTGCAGCACATGCTGGCCTGGGTGTTAAATATGATTATTTTACCATCCTGCTTACAAGGGTGGATAATGATAGCACAAGGGGAATGGTCTTAAACTGAGACAGAGCAGCTTTAGGTTGAATATGAGGAGGCAGTTTTTCACCCAGAGGGCAGTGATGCACTGCTCACAGGTTGCCCAAGGAGGCCGTGGATGCCCCATCCCTGCAGGCATTCCAGGCCAGGCTGGATGTGGCTCTGGGCAGCCTGGGCCACTGGTTGGTGACCTGCACACAGCAGGGGGTGGAACCGGATGAGCATCGTGGGCCTTTGCAACCCAGGCCGTTCTGTGATTCTGTGATTTTGTCAGGAAGCTTCTCAGTAAATTATGCCCAAAGGCAGAAATAATAATAATAATAACGACAATAATAAAGATTAATCCAGTATATTGTGAAATTGTGTTAACTTTTACCTCTCATTCACGCAGTGACGCCTATGCAGACGTGCTCAGCGGGGGCAGTGATGAGCGGTGCTGCCGGGCAGGGGTGGCTGCAGCAGGACGGGCAACGGCCGTCACTTCTGTAGTCATTTCTCACCCTTTTATTTACTTATTTATTATGGATACAATAAATCGAGTGACTTCTTTATCGTTGTTATTTTTCCACACCGCGCATCTCGGCGCCTCGCCCGCCCTCAGCGCTCCCGTGCCGCCCGCAACACGCGTCCCCTCAGCCTCGCTCTGCGAAGGGGCCCGTAGCACAAACCCCCACCTCGCCGCGTGGGAAAGGCGGCGGCCGCCCCTCAGGGCCGCTACGGACGCGGAAGGCGGGCCGGCCTCGCCTCCGCCCCACCCGCCGGGGAAAAGCCGCCCGCCCGCGGCACCGCGAGGGGCGCCCGATCCGCGAGCCGTAGGATCGAGCTCCGCCGCGGCGATCGGCGGCGCCGCCCCTCCCCTCACATGACCGACGTCGACGCTCTCGCCGCGCCCGCCCGCCCCTCGGAAGAGCCCCTCGGCCGGCAGCATGGCACCGCCGCGACGCAGCGCCGGCCTCGCGCTGCTGCTGTTCCTCGGCGCCTGCGGTGAGCGGGGCGGGCGGCGTGGCGGGGCGGGGGCGCGCTGGCGGCGCGTGCCGCTGTCCCTGGGGCACGTGACCCGGCCGCGGGCTGCGGGCCGGCCGGGGGTGTCGGCCACGTGAGGGGAGGGGCGGCGCCGCCCG